>CM037842.1:7211844-7811844 GCA_021234535.1 Stichopus chloronotus
CAAATTATGAAAACCTTGTTAATACAATATTTCAAGACGGGAATCTTCGACAAATGTCATATTTCGTACACTGGTGTACCACATTGACAACAACATCCTTATTAATTCTGGTGGAGCTCAAAGGTCATTTGGGGTCAACAGGGTCACAGTGCGGAATTCTTGTAAACATATTATCTCAAGAAGGGAAGTCTGGACAGATGTTGTATTCAATGTGTAGTTGTATCTCATTTAGCACAAGAACGTTAGTCTTTAATGGAGGTAGAAGGTCATTCCATGTCAGCAAGCGTCAAATTGTGAACATGTAGATATGATCTCAAGAGAGGAAGCTTTGTGCAGATCTCATATTTCATATAAAGCATACGAAGCTTAATGTGACACATGCTAATGCTATATCAGATTGTGCAAACAAGAGCCCAAGGGCACTGTGGTTCCTTGCACAGATGGAGAGCACATAATGTAAATTATGAAGTAAAAGGGAGCATATTGCATGACTTTGTACGATAGCCCATATGGTCCATTTCTGACCATGAACTCTCACTTTTGTAACATAAAATCTGTGGAGAGAAAATCATATTTCATGCTTTTATAAAATGGCCCATTTCAGACATTGGACCCCAAACATGCGCCCACATGGAACCACTTCCATACCGCTAATGTGACCATCAACAGTGTAATACATGCAATCTGTAAGAGAAGAAGTATTTTGCATGATTTCACAACAGACCATGGGCACTATGGCTCCTTGCACTTGAAATACACATACTGTAAAATGATATGCCTGAATTCATAAATATCAACAAAGCCATTTCAATTAATGCAACTAATTGAAGATGTTGATTTAGAACTGCAATATGCAGCAATATCCCATTCATTTTACAAAACATAAACAGCTGTGAATCTCTGCAAATTGCAATAAGGCTTATCACATTTATGCCCCTTTAAAGTCCATCAAACTCACAACATGCCCTGGAGGGAACTCCTGGGTCTACTTTAAACTGGTAAGAACACCAACTGACTTATTTTCTTTCATTGTGTTTTGCCCTCTTCACTAATTGAAAAGACACTAACATCAATGAACACATTAGCACTCATGCACGAGGAGGTAAACTGATCCAGCCAAAACTTGTCTGGTGTGACCACCTACAGTACTGCAAACAGCACACTGCTGCTTCTTCATTTGATCAAGAAACTGCTAACTCAAGCAGTACTTCCATGATGCACTGGAGGGGGACTGATGGAACATATGAGCATTCATAGCATAACAAGGTTTTCAGACTTATGCCCCCCAGTTCCCCAGATGACCTTTGACCTCCACCAAAAACAATAGGGCACACCTTCTCAATATGGCAAACCTACATACTAAGTTTGACTTTCATCTGACTTTCGCCTATTTGAGTTACAGCGTACCCAAGTATAACCGACTTTTGCCACCAGTTCCCCCAGATGACCTTTGACCTTCACCAAAAACAATAGGGCACACCTTCTCAACATGGCGAAACCTACATACTAAGTTTGACTTTTATCTGACTTTCCCCCATTGAGTGAGAGCGAACCTAAGCAAGTGTCACAGATGCACACACACACACGCCAACCTGACTGCATAGGTTCCTTTGCTGACGCAAGGAACCAAACATTCTCTTAATCGGATCATCGAAACCGCAATGCATTTCTGCATTAAGATCACGTACATGAGCAGTAAGAGTACAGTCAGTTGTTGCCTTGGGATTACCATAAAGTAACTTATTATTAATGCAGTATTAAGCATAAATATATTAGGATAAACTGAAATTTTGTTTAAGGGACATATCTTTACTCCCACTTCATGTGAGCCTTGACATGCATTTCTGTTTTGTCTGTTGCAAGTTTTTTTTTTTTTTTTTTTCTGATATGCTCTCATTTTGCTTGATCATTGCTTTTTAGGGGTATTCAGCAAAGAGTCCCCAGGATTTAACACAATTTACTAAACCAATGAGGAAAAGCAAGACTGGGAAGGCAAAGTTAACTCATATTCAAAAATGTCATAGCTTAGCTTGATTCTTTTGCATGAGTTAGAGGTGTTCATATCAGTCAGCAAGCATTTGTCAGTGTCATAGATCATTTCTGTCTCTCATCAGCTTGAAAAAAAATTACAAGTTTAGTCAACAACGGTGCTCAAGAATACAAGTGCTCCTGACTAATGGAGGAGGCGTTCATCCACTTAGAAAAGGACCTCAGGTCACTAGTGGTCAACAGCATCGAGATCAAACCTGTTTCTTCACATTGATGGTGAATACATCCATTGAATACAGTCCAGTCGAGCATTTCAAAAAAAGAAGCTACACTAAGATCACCAAAAGTTTGTTCTAGTCCAGTATCTTCTTGCTTCTTTCCTGCAGAACATCCTTGTGCGCAAGTAAAAAATCTATCAACTTTTAAGGATCAGTTTACAATTCATACATTTCCATTTGCATATTGCACTTCATAGCTCCATGTCTGATATATAGAGGTACTTTATTGTATAGAAGAAAGGGTGTCAAACAAACCAAGAAATGTGTGTAAGATTAAAGACAAAAATTCAAAAATTAGTGGAAAGTAATAGTAGTACATGTATGGAAAAGAGGAAGAGTGATCGTGATCTCAAATCAATAATCTGAGAATATGTAATTTGTAAATGGAAATCAATTCAAATTAAAAAACAGAAGGGAAAACAGGAATCTAATTTACAAAATTGCCATGCTGTTACTCGCACATTAAAGTGGGATTCACTTCAACCTCACTCTTCTTTTGTTGTACTGAGGTTCAACCTTGTTGCAAATGTTCATTGCGTAAGGTCAGTTTTTTCACCTCATGCTGTGATAATCCACATGGTCAATTAAACATCAGTCTTGTAAAGTAATTCAGGTGTGTCAATCCAATGACTAGGCTTTCTTGAGCTGCCTGGTAAGGGGTATTAGGTGTCATGTCCATAGGTAATACATGTGTAATCGAGCATAAAAGAGGGTCTGTTAAACACTTAAGTACAGTTGTATCGCCATGCAATACCTTGGTCTTATATCAGATACTTTCCAAAGAAGCAAATGTATGTCGTGGAGTAAAAAGAAAGTCATTTTTACACTGTTTTTAGAAGCTATCACTGCTGTTGTTTGTTGCATAGTTCCTTCTGTGATCTTTTCTGTTCTCTTTTCTCTCCACTGACAGACACTTATCATGCAGACAAGGCAGACTAGTTTGACCATCATGTTGCAAAGGCTATGCTTCTTACCTTGTGCCAGTTGATGCCTAACAGTGCCCAACTAATGTCAAATTGTGGCTTTGTCTGTTTGAAATTTATCCTCTTGGTGAGTCAGTCACAGATTATCTTGTTTCTGCAGCAGAAGCTGCAACTAGGGAGACTGAATGGAAAGATTTTGATGTAATGCTTAACACTTTGGGCTCTTCCTCCCACTATATTCAATAGTAACCTTTGTACAAGTAAACCTTAGTGATGATGAAACCGTTTATAAAAATGAACGTATATTCGGTATGTTCACAAAACAAACAAAACACCTTCAAGGTGTGGGCACACTGTTAGTCCAAATGTATCACTTTAAATATATGGCTACTCCTTAAAGTTGGCCTAAGTGTATCACAGCATCAGCACACTAACCCAACTTTTGTGTGAGTAATTAATCAAGGTTGTTACCATTACTGTGACCAACAGAGATCACTGTCACATGATAGTGGCCACACTCTTCGCATCTTAGAAACTGTTTCGTGGGAAGTTTGAACATATCATGTTGCCCTATAAGAAGTTCATTTCAATTCTTCATGAATATGAATGAAAATGGTTTGAAATGGCTTAAGTAAGTCAGAAGACATGTTTGTCTTTGGAATTCAAGTTCTAAACAAGTGTACACTTGTGCAGCAATGCCTTCCAATCGCTTTACCATATGCATCTGGCAGAGCCATTACACTATGATTGATCATAGTTATGACAAGAGCCCAATATGGGCACTGTGGTGCTTCCATGAATATTCCAAACTGAGCCCTCAAAATATTAATCCATGGTAGTTTTCCTGTGGCTCTGGTGACTGTTACGTGACCCCCAAAACTGTTAATTACATCAAGTAAAGCTACCCTATAAAATTCATAGCTTGACCTCCCATGAACAGTAGCCTCTAATAATCTCTAGAGTAAGTTTGGCTTTCATTTGTTGATGAAGTTACAATAAACCAAAGCAATGTCACCTGGCTAGTGGTAAGCCGAGTAGGAAATGGCGGTTCAAGCCCCTGCAGCAACCAATGTGACAAAAACATACACATTCAACACTTGGCTAGAAAAAATGAAAAACAAGAGCCCAAGGCACTTTGATTTCTTGCATTAAGATGCTTTAACTTCAAAGGGAAGTAAGTTGTTTAGAAGATATCAAGATGGCATACAAAGAAAATAAGCTTAGTCATTGTATAACCATTCACTCTCATGGATAAACATTTGCAAAAGCTTCATCCCCTCAAAACTTTATGCAGGTGATGAGTAGCAGAAGATGCATTATTTAACTTTGGAAAAATTTGGGTGAAAAAATTAGTCTTAAGTCACAAATAACTGAATTTCTATCTGTGAGAAACTGATCTTGAAAAGAAGGCTAGTTCTTTCTTATTTTGAATAATCTATCCTTCTGTGTCCATGAACATTGGTTTTAAAAATGTAGTTTTCTGTGAACAAACACCTTATGTCCCTTTAAGCCCAGCCTGAGATAAGGAGGTCAGAAATTGGCTGGGCATCGCTAAAAATCAAGATCATTTAGCAGCCTTTCTATCATGTATCAATGTTTGTTGATACCACGGAGTATTTTTGGGGTGGGCGAGCTGGCAATGATCAATTGAGATTTATCTGGCCCTGATGATGTGCATTTACTAAAAGCACTGTACAGTAGTAGCAGTAGTAGCGTGTAGTAGGATGTACCTTCTCTGTATAAAAACAATGACACAGCAACTTGCATACCTGTTCTAACTACACTGATCATGTATTCAGCATAACGCATAGTGCTACACATTCTGTACTTCCATGTGTTTTCACTAAGTAACTTGACTAAGAGCATCATGGGAGGGTATTATCACTGAATTTTGGCCTGTCTTTACAAGACCTATCCACACATCACAAGGAAGGTCACAAAGGTCAAATGAATGGGTCAACTGAGGTCATCATCTGCACTTCACACAGAATGAACAAAATTTTTCATTACACCACCAACTCAAGATATTTTGTTGGAGAGTAACCTCACTTTCCAACCTTTTGACCCTTAGATGATTAATGCTACAGTATTTTCTCCAGCTGCCCGTTCTATCTTATTCTGACATTGTGTCACGTTTTAAACAATGAACACAAAGTTCCAGCAACTCAAAGAAATTCACTTTCTTGCTTCTGGTGATCCCAAATGACCTTTGACCTTCACCAAAAACAATAGGGCACATCTACTCAATATCATACACGTACACACTAACTTTGAAAAGTGGCCATTTTCACCACTCCTTTATCGAGTTATCACCAAACATACCATGCATTCTTATCTGTCACACACATGTGCACGCACGTAGATACACATGCCGCAGTGACTGCAAAGGTTCCTTTGCTAATACAAGGAACCAAAAAAATACTGGAAACTTGCTCCTGCATGAGGCTGTTGCTCTATATATTGGTAATAAACCAGCACACCCTGGAACCCTACATATACACAACTGTAGTGCCTTTGTAGTGTTGCCATGCAATTCACAATAACTCACACCTCAAATGTGCAAGAAGTACACACAAACAGTACACAGGATAGATTACATATCTGCCTCCACAATGTATGATAGTAAGACAGTTCTTCCTAGACAAATCTCTCGCCACATACCAGAGTGTCACAGACAAACAAAGTACACACACATACATGTCATACTCACAATAGGCCTTTTTGATAGAGGGCAAGAAAACGTGCAAAATTTATCAAACAAGAGTGTTGTATGGGCTATTGTCAAGACTCTGTTACCAAAATAGCTAGGTCTTAATAAATGACAAGGTAAAATATTTCACTATGATTTTACATGGCTTTTATCATATGTTTGAGTTTTTCTTGCCATCTTCAAATGATGTCCAGCCATGAGTGTCATACATAATCCTTTTAATATCGGCACTGCAGATGGCTGTGATATATAGTATAAATCGCATTCATATCAGCACATGATGTACTTTCAACCATGTATAAGGTTCCACATCATAGAGAGCTACTACATGTATCCCTCTTGCTTTTAGGCACAGTAAACAAGTTCATGTATGTTAAGCATTCTTGCCTGCTCCAATCATTGTGGTTGCATGAACATACATTTTAAACATTCTCCTGTAAGTTCTTCATGCATGCATGCAGTGTGAGCTAGTTGTACATTTTTTACAAAAACGTTTGCCCTTATTGTCATAAAATGATACCCAGTGAAAACTCACCTGGTGAGTCCTGTCACACTTTACAAAATGTAACATGTAGTACAGTAAATCTGACGGGGACATGCCTTTTGAGTTAACATTTAAGGTTTTTTGAGCACTTGCAAATAACACAGCTTTAGAGAAGACAGAAGTGCTCCATGGACTGCTTCCTAAGCCCCTAGTGGGACATTGCCCTGGACTTCCCCAGTGGCTCTTGTGGGAGCTCGAGGAACCACGTCAGAAGTGGATGGTTCCTTTTCCTTCAGTTAAGCCTGGCCTTAAAACCTTGTCTAGCTTCAGTCATGCTTCTGACCTCCAATGACATTTGACATACACCAAAAACAATGGCATGTATACCTTCAAAATATGGTGAATCTATATACAAAGTTTGACTTTCATGGTATTGAGTTTGAGTTTCCATGGTATTCAGTTACAGAGTATGAAACTATTAAATCAAGTGTCACAGACACACCCATATGCATACACACATATACACGCACACACATACTGTGTGCCAACCTGTTTGCACAGGAACTAAAAGGAACCAAACATAGTGAAGAAAAATAAATCCCCCCCCCCCTCCCATATCATCCACCTTTAAAGAAAAAATGTACATGGAGCATTTTACTTGGCCTAATGTCTGTCATTTCCATTTTTCAGGTATTCATCTTCAGTTCATAATCACTATCCTACTACAGACCAGAAATGTGGAGAAACAGAAGCATCAAATGGAGAAACAGTCGCAGGTAAGTTTACCAATTTCAGGATACCTCAATTAATCCTTGGTAAAGCATACTGTATATATTTGTCAATGTAAGGAAAACATTCATCGTCACTGAAATGTGAATTTAGTGACGATGAATACATGTGCCTGTGAAAGTATACCCCGAAAGGTAAGTTAGTACAGTGAGTGTATGTATTGTACAGCTTACATTGTCATGAGCCACCCCTCAGTTGATGGGAGAGTTGCAAGTCATTTCCTAAATTACCTACGTCGAGTCAGGCACTTTGACAAGACAAGCAAAAACAGTATAACGCACATCAAGTCCAATATTTGAAACCAGTTCACTTAATTCCATAATTGTAAACACAGTATTTCAAAAATGAAAACTAGGCATTGGATTTGGACATATGCCATCTTGAGTGTATATTGTATATGCAAGAAGATTATCAGTTCTAGCTATCTTCATAGCACCACAAGCATTCTGCTGGGAAACACCAACCCTATGTCGCAGCTGCTACCCTCTCCCTTGTTGATTCAACAATTTGATTACTTAATTGCACACATAGATGCACATATCATGTATACGAAGACAAAACTAATTTTGTTCATCTCAATCTTTCACTCATTAATGTATTAATGAATGAATTTTATATGCAACGGTGCAATATACTGTACCAGAATTGAGTTTGATCCAAATTTTGTGAATTTGGTAGACTGTCAATGACATCTGTCTGATGTTACACAAAAATGTTTACCCTCTCAACTGACAGTATTGGTCATATTTGTGAGTGATTCTTTCAAAACTGAATGGGTCAGATTTCATGTTACTGTCATAGTCAAATTGAACAGGTTTCCTTGTTTTAATAGACCCAAGAGCAAGACACATGCAGGAAGAGTCAGGTGAAGGTTGGCTTAGTTCTAAAAACTTCCAACGTACGTAGACATTGAGGGGAATGGAACTAAAGGAGCATTACCAGGTAAGCTAAAGTCCTGCAGTAGTAATTGTAACTTTCATCGGTATGGTTTACAGCATTATCACATATTGTGAGTTGGACCTTGCTTATTGTGCTGTCACAGATCATGGTTTAGGCAAAGGAAGAGGGTCATATATTTGATACATTCAGTG
This sequence comes from Stichopus chloronotus, assembly GCA_021234535.1. Classification (NCBI taxonomy): domain Eukaryota; kingdom Metazoa; phylum Echinodermata; class Holothuroidea; order Aspidochirotida; family Stichopodidae; genus Stichopus; species Stichopus chloronotus. The sequence continues at coordinate 7,220,109 of CM037842.1, forward strand.
GATTCTTTGCGAAGTCTTGGGTAACAAATGCTGAAAGGGATATTTCACTTATTGTTTGAGCCTTAACACTGGCAGCTAAAAGTTGAAGCTGTTAAGCCCCCACCTTCTCGCACTACTCTTTTATTGATGGTAAATGGAAAGCGACATCTTTACACATACATTAAGATACTTTCATACATTGTGTTTGTCATCACACGTCTTCTAGATTGTCAAAGATCGATCTGATTTTCAGTTCAGTGATGTTGTTTACCTTTCTTGTAGGAAAGAAGATCTGCTGACATTCTTCAACAAGGAGAGGAATTTACTTCAAAATAGACTGCCACAAAAAGTTTCCTTTGTCAAGATGCAAGAGCTTTGTGAGAGAAAATTGTTTCATCTATTAATTAAGAAGTTTCAAGTCTTTAATTACTGTTTAAATCATTAAATGTGTTTCTCTCTTCTTTTTCCTTCTTTGATAAGATATAGGCAATGCAACATTACCACTCCATTCATTACCTCAACATTAAGTAGCATCGCCATCATTTCAGTTAGCACGTGTAGTAACTTATCACACATCAAGAATTGATGATCCACATATCCAATGCTGCCAACATTAGGGACAAGCTGAGAGGGAGATTGGATAAAAAAGCATACTGGGAGCACAAAGGACCAAATTTTAAGGGACTGACTCGTAGTGTTGCAAGGAAGATGGGGTGTAGGAGGGGTTGCTGACTTTCTAACAGTGCTGAACTTTCTCTTGTCAAGGTAGAATTGTGTGGTCTTGTGCATATGAAATATGAGAGCATTTTAACATGCACCTAAAAGAATTACTTTGTACTGTGAAAAAATTTGATTGTAATTTAGGATTTTTTTTAATTTCCCATTCTAAACACACTGTACAGATTCTTACACTCCTTCATTTTAATTTCATTCTTCTTCTACTACTAAAAACGGGATACATAGGAGAAGAAAAGTATCGTCCATGAAATTTATGATATGTTGAGTCTCAAATTCTCTTAGCTCCCATTGTTTCACCATCTCAAACAACCTGATGATTCATTATCCAATCAAATATGATGCCAGACTGTGTCTTGAATAGTACACTGCAGAGGTAAAGTATTTCCATGGTTGGCCTGTGGTCCATTCCATGGTTGACCTGTGGTCCATTCACCTGTCTCAACTTGGTGTAGTACGTGCAGCAAGCCAGAGAATGACGTGAAATTTATGTAAATCACAAGAGTGATGGTTGAAAAGCAAGATCAAACTATTTACAAGAGGGGCCAGGTGAAGGGGCACTTTCACAACTTTTCTTGGCACATTTCTATCTGAATATGGTTGCATATTGTTCAGAATTGGTAAAGCAATTGTGTGCAATGTTTTGCCTCCACAGCAATATGTGTGAGTGTTGGCAGCTCTGCATTTTAATTTATCAGCATTATCTCACTGATGAGTGGTAGCTCAGTTTTATCAAGATACACAATTTGTCCATGCTGACATAGATCTGGAAATTATGTCTGGAATTATTGCATACTGTGCTTCTCTCTGTTGTGAAACCTTTGCTCATATATACAGTAGTTTTAGAAGTGCAACACAACATTTGTGTTGTGACATATCTGTGGAATGTCTTGTTACGGTAACTCCCAATGTTGAAATTCATATAAAATCAAGCAAGATCAAACTATTTACAAGAGGGGCCAGGAGAAGGGGCACTTTCACAACTTTTCTTGGCACATTTGTATCTGAATATGGTTGCATATTGTTCAGAATTGCTAAAGCAACTGTGTGCAATGTTTTTTCCTCACAAGCAATAATGTGTGGGTGTTGGCAGCTCTGTATTTCAATTTATCAGTATTATCTCACTGATGAGTGGTAGCTCAGTTTTATAAAGACACACAATTTGTCCATATTGACATAGATCTGGAAATTATGTCTGGAAATATTGCATACTGTGCTTCTCTCTGTTGTGAAACCTTTGCCCATATATACAGTAGTTTAACAAGGGCAGCACAACATTTGTGTTGTGACATATCTGTAGAATGTCTTGTTAGTGTAACTCCCAATATTTCATTTCATCTTAGTTCCATATTGGCATTCCAACATGAACTGGACTTCCTGGTACAGCTTGGAATCCACTAGTATCTTTGGGTCCTACTAATGAATGCCCGTTCGACAATGAATGACCACTCCTTTCAAATGATTGCCCATTGTACATGATTTCCCATGCTTTGTTTAATGCCCCTTGTTGGCACAAGAATGTTCCAAGGTGATTCATTTCCAACTATTTACATTGAAATGAGATCAATTTGTAAGCAGAATGATCCAGGAGGTTTTCTTGTTGTACCAGGCCACTGTGTAATTAGCCCACTTGTGATTGAAAATAAATTGTGAACATTTACCCTAAACTCACTGTAATGTTACTCAGTCAACATTGAAAAGGAAACTAAGATACATTTCGCTCTTCTCTCGGCCTAAACAGGGTGTCAGGGGTAAAAAATCAACACTCACTCCTGTTTTAGTTCTGTGATGTTTCATAAATAATGTCAAAGAGAAAATGGGGCAGCCTACTCATTTCACTTCTCTGGTTTACAGAAGCATGTAAATTCCAAAATAAGGTTGCAACTGTAGACTAGGCCTAGTTGTATATCCTTGTTTGAATTCTTCCCATTTGGATCTCAAAAAAAAGAAAAGAATTTTAAAATGGGGGCCAAAATTTAAAAGTTGGATTCAAATGTAAAAGGGAGGATTCAGCTGGTGCTAGTGCTAGGGTAGCCTTAACAAGTCCGCCCATTCAGTGACATACTGTACAAACAGTATAACAACATGTACAATCATTAATGCATAACAGGCATTCTTGAACTGATTGAGCATTCATTGTTGAACAGGCTATCATGGGCATTCACTAGAAGGAACAATATCCTCTGGAAACCAACTTCAAGCAGCTTCTACGAGGAAATAGGATACATTCTAAACAGAAAGTTGTCTTTTATACTTTGCAAGTTGTGTCTTCAAACAGAAGCTTTTTTCAAAAGGTACTGGCACAGAATAATCTTGCAACGTGTTTAGTGTACAAATACCCTCATAGACAGAAACTTGATTTCACAAATTCATGATCTTGGACATGATCACTAGCCCTCATTTGCTGACGTTGGACATTCCAATATTCTGGGACACTGCTCTTAATTTTTAATCATCTCCATCGCTGAATCCAAAGTGACTGTTAACCATCTATTGGATGCTGTCTAATAATGTATCTGACTGTAATTGGAGTAGAAGCTGTCCATAGTTATGGCTAGTCCCATTTTACAGTATGCCAACATTACATTCAGCGTTGTGGTCGTCATTGTCATGTAGCGTATACGTAACAGCTACAGTAGACCAGCCGAATAAAGATGAGACTCTGACCTGAGGTCCAGACCTGTGTTACCAGGTACCATCCTTATAGTTTGTTACATCTATTATGAAGCTCGAATTAATTGAACACCGTGTATCATTTTAGCCTCATCAAATGTGTACATTGTAATCTCTGTCAGAACCTTAAGTCTGAATGAGTAATTAAATATTTATTTGAAATTGAAAGCAACACTCTCATTCCATCTATCGTCAGCTTGGGTACATATTTATTTCCATTTTGTATGCTACCATTCCATGAACGTCTTCAAATACAAAGCTGAATACATTCAATTCATCTTCTGATGTTGAATATGTTAAATCTCCTCCAATGTGAAAGTGGAAGTTAAACTGAACAATGTTATGCAACTGTCTCAACTCCAGTGCAGAGTCCATTCCAAAAGCTTTCAAATTTAAATCTGGACGGCTACAATCTTGGACAAAATTGTTGGGACACTTTGTCGTATGTTGCAAATATAATACCGAATTTTAGGTGAGAGGATAACATGAAACCCCGCTCCCCTTTCCAATGTTGCGCTATGGAAATGAATGTACCCTTTGAACAGCAATCCTATAGCCAACATTGGACAAGGGCGAGGGGTGTCCCTAAGGTATTTTGTCCAAGATTGTCTGAGTTTTTTGGGAGAAATTTTAGAGTGAAATTTTGAAAGAAAATTTAACATTTTTGGACAAGGTGCATCCTAAAAATTAGTTATCGGTGCCCATGGGTCTGGGGATTTTCAAATGAAAGTATTCTGAATTTCTACTATGAACATAAGTTTAATTTTAATTTTGGGGGTTTATTTGTATATGTTAGTTGCATTCAGAAATCACATTGATGGGCAGCTGTTGCATTGCGTTGCAACAGGAGTGTTACTTTAATTGTAGAATGCTGGTAGGAATCCAGGTTATAATATATTCTGAAGTAGCTCCACGCTCTACCAAAATGGGTTAAAGTCAGAACTGTAGATTCAGCTTACTATTAAAATAATGGTAGAACGTTAGTAAAGGCTGGTATTTTACATTTTTGGCCGCTAAATCAAGATTTGTGACTGCAATTTTTACATTGCATGAAGCTGGTAACGTACATAATCTTCAGTCTTGTGATCCACGCAATTTTCCCTTGGGTTGCTTAAATTTTCCTGTCAAAACATTTGGTAGAACGTAGGTGTTATTAACCTACACTGTCGGACGCTGTTGTTAGGTCTAAGTCAGATTGGATGGGGAGGCCGAGGTTCGATTCACGGCATGATCATAGTGTTTTTCACTGCTCAATTATCCATTCATAAACTCAAATGCCTGTCAACTTCTCATTTTTCATTCATTCATATGATAATATATAATGATATAGCTCTAACAACAAATATGTACTCTGAAGTCAGTTGAAACTGCTTAAAATGACTGACATACTGTAAACAGTGCACCATGTAGGGTACAATAGAATGGGTGCCACAATGTCACTGTTATGTGAATATGAGCAAACGTCACATTTATTAAATTTGCAATTTAGGGGTTTATTTTGTATAATGATAGTGCACTTTTTTACCCAGATTAACCTGCAAGTCAGTCACAACAGTCATTAAGCGTAGTTACTTTAATACCAGACACCATGTCATCACTGTAAACAATTTGAATAAATAACACATATACATCGATCTTCTTCAACAGACCACAGTAACTAACATGTTAGTTGTTTTTTTTTGGGGGGGGGTGTATTTTTTTTTCTTCGGTACCTGTCTCAATATCAGAGTTTGAGCCGAAAGTACGTCATTTGTATCATACAAAATGTTTAAAAGTAGATAGTCAAGAAATGTGCTCAGTATTCTATAGTTCAACAATTCATTGGAGACTTAATGTAGGTGTCCTCATTTTTAAAGGGTGTGGAAACTCATTAGAGATGCTCCCATCCTAAAAAGTAAGGGGCATGCATCCTCCACCCCACTTGGGCATTATCCAAGTCCGTACAGAGCCATAAACATACAGTATATATACTGCCACTGGTGGATCCAAATCCTTCTTTTGGGAGGGGCCACACTGATGGTAAAGTGATATGGTGGAGATGCCATTCCTTTCAGAAAATTCCTAAATGCCCTCGGATGCAATTTGATGCAAAAAAATTTGTGTTCCAAGTGTTGGCGCAAACAGCTTCAGTTGTGTCGTAAGCCGTCGACAGGCCTGATTAAATATGTTCGGTTGCAGTCGGTGCATTTTAAGCCCTGTTCAAACCACCACGACTACCAAAGTGTCTACTCAGCTGCGTAGCCAAGGAGGGGGTTAAGGATCACTCCCACCCCCCCCCCCGGCAATATTGTGGTATTTACTTTTTCAGGACTTTGCCAGAAATTCCCAGGGGTATAGGCATAGCCAGGGAAAGGAGGGCGAATAGGGTGACCCTGCTTGACCTCATTTTCACGTTTCTCGGGATATTGCTAAATAGTAATTTCCTCAATTTACGGGTCAGGTCTACCAAGGCAGGGGTGGAATGCAGGGTTGGGAGCATTATGTATGCATGTAAAACACCCAGGAAGGGCCGTTTTCTACTATTTGAGTGATTTGTTGAGCCAAACGTTTCTTTGAACGCTCATCTTGGCATTGCATCATTTTTTTCACAAATTTATTTCAAATATTTCTTTAACTATTACACACATTTTTTTGTCCTGGAGATGTACATACATTCTTCTCAGATGGTGAAAACAAAATCATCAGATGCCTGAAACACAAATATACATATGGAGATTATCAGGAAAAGGTACGTCTCAAAATTTAAAATTATGTAATGGAATATATTTACGTATATTTCTTTTGGTATGTACATACATGTTGTTATTATCTCATCGCCCTATAGGGGCTAGATTAAATATTGTAGTCACTTGGCTAGTGGAGCTATATATTGTTCTGTGTACCCATGGGAGAATGGTTGCCATGGAAATGCTTGGAGTGGATGAGTAGCGACACCCCAGGGGTACCCCATGGTAGAGTGACCATGGGTACATGGTGGCCGGGTCTAGTTGGGTGGTATAAATGAAAACGTGTCCGTGCCAATTCGTGTGCGTGTCTGTACGTGTGAGTGTGTGTGTGTGCGTCCGGACCTGTCCAAATTGTGGTTTTTCCAGAATAGTTTGAAAAGCATATGAGCGATTAAGTTGAAACTAGTTAAGATTGTGCATGATGCCAATATGTGCGAGTAGTATTAGTTGTATGATAAATTGAGTCAAATTTGCTGATTTTTTAGAAAAACAAAAGCCAATTTTGCCCCAAAATTGGTATTTCCAGCATATCTTGAGAAGTATTTGAGCATTTAATGCACAATTTTGCGAAAAAATTACCTGAGAATGGAAAATTTAAAGGTATATCACTTTTGTAGTAAAGAAAGTGAAATTTTGCTGATTTTTTTAGAAAAAAAAGCCAATTTTGCCCCAAAATTGGTATTTCCAGCATATCTTGAGAACTATTAGACCAATTAACTTAAATTTTTCTAAGTACTTACCTGAGAACACATTGTTCAACATCATATCACTGAAAGGATAAATCCAGTGAATTTTGCTGATTTTAGAGAAAAAAAGTCAGTTTTGCCCCCAAAATTTGTATTTCCAACATATCTTGAGAACTATTAGACCAATTAACTTAAAGTTTTGTCAGGACTTAACTGAAAACACATTGTTCAACATTATATTACTGTAATGATAAATCCTATGAATTTTGCTGATTTTTTACAAAAAAAGCCAATTTTCCCCCAAATAGGTATTTCCTGCATATCTTGAGATGTATTTGAGCATTTAATGCAACATTTTGCAAGGACTTTCTTGAGAATGTAATATACAAGGTATATCACTTTTGTATTAAAGAGAGTGAAATTTGCTGATTGTTTTAGAAAAACAAAGCCAATTTTGCCGAAGGTTTGTATTTCCACCATATCTTGTGAGCTAATTAAGGTTTAATGCAAATGTTTTCAATGCCATTCCTATGAACACAATAATGAAGATACAGTATATTACTCTTATAGTAAACTGGTGAAATTGTATGATTGTTTGATAACAAACTAGCATCTGGATCAATAGACACCACCTTTTTAACTTCAGCTAAAACACCTGTAGCAGAACTGGCCCCTGTGGATAATTTCCTTTATGAGAACATTATTTTTAAGTCAAACAATAACTTTAGCAGAACCACGTCCTGCACATGCAAATAGGAGACTTGTGTGCAAGTACCTATAGAGGGATGCTCTTATATCCTGCCCCTAACTCTAACCACTAAGCGGTAAGCTTAACCTTACACGGAATAACCCAATGTTATAATTGTGTTATGTAGCGTAATATGCACAGATAATTTTGAGCCATTAGTTATCGTTACTTGAGCCTAGTAGCACCAGACTATAACCTTAAGTTTGCTACCTTACAGTAGATATCAGTATTGAGATGCTTACCACCATTTTATACTTGAAGAATGTTTGCCACTCATTTACAACCAGTTCCCTGAACTAGGTCTCTGTTAGATGTGGTTGCAGTAAACTATTACAAATCCTATGTGCATGCCCTGTATTTAAATCAATGCATGTTGACGATGAGATACGCAACTCGGTGGATTGCCCTCTTGTTTATAATTTAAACATGTGGCGCATTGCAAACCGTTGATCATTAGTGTTCGGTTCAGTCAACAAATTACTCTTCAATCACTATTTACCTGTATAAGTTGACCAGTAAATACTATACGCTTTTTTTTTATTTTTACAAAATAATTCCTGCTTATTCCTACTGCGAATTTTTCCAAATGAAATGAAAGAATGATGCAATCAAATTAGTTTTCAGATGCTTACATAGTTTTAAGTTATATTTTTCATGTGGCCATTTTTTATATAATGTGTAACCTCTATTGCAGAACGTCATACCTGTTTAAAATCAACCCTCACTGCTTGAAGAATATCTGTATAAAGTTTGTCTCAATTTATGATTATTTGTCAGTAAGATGTCATAAATGTGAATTTGGGTATTTAATTCAGAAACAAGAAAAAGGTGCTGGGTATTTTATTTCGGTAGCTTTTTTTGTCTTTATGGTATGGAAGAAGAGTTTAATTCAGAACATTACACAGATCAACCAGAATTAATGTGTAAATTTACATTTGATTTGCCATTTGACTGCTAGTAAGTTTATTTGACAAATTTAGTTACAGGTCCCTTTGACAAAGTTTTGGTTTAGATAATTGTAACCCAGTAGTGACTTTCTCTTTGTACGTCATAACATCAATTCCTGCACATGGATTATCTCCTTGAAAGAAAGAATACATTAAATGAAATATAATGAATAAACTATAAACTAAGCTGGTTAAAACAACTTCAGGCATTAGTTTTATCTTTAAGTGTGAGAGCATACCAACCAAGGGATGAAAGCTCCAACAGAAATGTAAAAAAGTTCCAACTCTCACTTTTTGCCAATAATCTTTCAAGAATGAAAAGTTCAATAGCCATCCATGCCAAAAGGATTGCTTGCGTTGGAGAAAACTTCGCCAATATTTTCAGTTATTATTCTCTCATTTGCTCTACTATGGATCAGAAGGTACAAGGAGGAAAATATTTGTTATTGCAAATAACAAAATATGTTATCCAAAATTGGTCAGGTGAATTAAATTGTCACTTTCCAATTGTATACATCGCAGTTATAAATGGTCACTAATAATGACTCCTTAAACTGTTAAAGCTCACCTTATTTAGCAGTTGATTGATCCTTGACATGCCCAGATCAATCGGATGAATATCGTACAGTTTACAGGAACCATTTGACGTCCCCAGCATTTTCCCATCGACAATACAAAATGGCAAAACTAGAAAGAAGTAAAATATTGTTGGTATTACATCATTAAATGCCATTTCATATTATTGCCATGTATCAATTTTACTGTTTTACTTAAGGATAAGGAAGACCATGTTATTTTCAGACAAGGCATTGAATCATTTTTACGAGCAATACATATTGAAATAACTGCTACATTGTCCAGTATCTATTGGTTACGGTTACAATTTCTAAACTGTCATTGTGTGAACAATTCAATCATAAAGGAAACCGTTTTGTTTATAGAAGAAAGAATAGTGTTAAAGCATTACTGGAAACATGACAAAATCATTATCAACAGATGCTAATATGTGCAGTATGAAAAACGAGCTTTTTTGCCCAACTTTACTTTCATAGATTCAAGATTCTCCATTGTCTCAACAATGGTATGCGCAAAGGTAATCAAGTCATTCAAAATATTATTAGACGTCTTGAGTACGGTTTTCGATTCTCGTCAACGGGATCTTCTCTTGTTTAACCAATCATAAGGTAATCATTCAGTATTTCATAATTCATTGGCTCATTAAACATTGCAAATGGATCCCATTCATAAAGATACAAGAAGTTACAACAAATATCAGTTTAATTCAAGAGAATGCAGAGACAGTGACATGTTTTACCTTATGAAGAAACGGAAATAAATTCCATGGCTAACTGAAAAGAATTTTTAAAAAAGGTATTTTGTACGTGGGAACAGGGAAGGTTTTGACATCTGTCTCTACTTGTTTTTGGTATTTACCTTTCCCGGTCGTTTCATTATTAAATAAAGCTTGACATTAACTAAACTATTACGTCACGCTTTGCCTATATTGCATTATATAATAGAAACAATAATATTTTGTATAGTGTTATGCTGTGTGAAATCTCCAAAACGTATTCATAATCGTTAGGTGTTTCCTTACACACCCTACCATTCTAATATATAGTCTTCCGTCAGTTCTTTTATACCTTAATGTTGTGCAAATTTACATATAACTTAATGATCAATCCCATCAATCGCAATCAAGTCACGGAGAAATTAGGATGGATAGCTTATGCAACAATTTTATCTATCCTATATTGTTATTCACCGACTAATCAACAAGATGTGACTCAGGGTAATAAATGAAAACATTCTTGTGCACATAAATATTAAAAACTTCTGCCAATTCAACACTGGACATTTATACTTTGACCTTGATTTCCAAATCCACAAGTGGAGTGACTTACTTTTGCGGTTAACCTAAGGCTACTCATCAAAATATTCGATTAGAAGAAAAGTTTTCAGACCAATCTATCAAATTATAATAATTGTGACAAAAACAATATATTGAATAGGTACTTTATGTCTCACAATTCACGTTAACAAAATCATGTTGAAAAAGCGTGATTATCATCACAAACAAACAGTATCTCTTGATATTTTTAGTAATAAGGGAAACTTCTACTGTTTGTTTGAGCTGTGAACACCTGTTACAAAATACAAAGTCTATTCTGTTATTTGCGGGGTTTTTTTCTATCATTAAAAAATGGCCAAGTCAGGACGCCTCGGCTCAAGGGAATTTTATAATAGATGTGATCCGAAGTGGTGATGTGAATGTGATGTACTTTTAGAACGTGTCCTGTCGTGTGACGAATGTGCTTAGGGACGATTTGGAAATCTAATTATTGAGAAGTCAATAGAGATGAGCAAAGACGAAAAACGCTTTCAGTAGGCTAATATATTACGTAAACGTTAAAGTAGCTGAGAACTAATAGTATATTTTTGACATGAAAAACGTTAATGTAAAATATAAACCCCATCAGCTTATGTTATTTCTTATGATGTTGTAATCTCCGCCTAACATAGTAATTAGACGTTAATGTGTGTATTTGCAAAAGTCAACCTCTAATGTAATAATGACTGATGGTGATACAAGAAATAAATAAAGTTATAAAGCTATTGCCAGCTAATTCTAAATAAAAAGACTAAGTTCAATATATATATATTTATTTATATACATATATATCTCCAATCAAACAACATAAAGTTACGCATGAGTGGTCATACATTTGATTTTCGAAAAATTTTTAGCGGGGATTTCTCTAAATCGGGAACTTCAGCCCTCTATACTCATTTAAGATCTCATGGGGTGACTTTTTTCTTCAAATTCAAGATTCTAGAAGTTTTGAAAGCAAAGTTTTAAAAGCAAAAAGTAATTATGAATTCGAGCGTTTGCTGGATCTGATAAGGAGGCATCGGATGTTGAAATTTGACAATTTAGTTCCCCACAGCTTAAATATTGCGGGCAATTCCTATAATCAAAACCGTGGAAGAAGACAAAACCGGTATTTAGCTTCCTCTGTTTGTGCTTTTGTATTTCGTTTGTTTCATTTTCTCGTCTTTTTTTCTCTCCCTCTTATTGATTTTACTTTGTGTGTACAGTAGCTCGTTATCCTAGACTGTGTTCACTGGGGCTTGCAATCCTTTTTATTTTTTGCTTTTTTTCGTCTTGTGTGTCTTCCCTCTTTTCTTGAAAGTCTACTTGTAACTTTCTTATTGACTTACTGTGGTACAAGTTGTGTTCAAGGGTTCTCTGTTGCCCGGAAATTAAACTGAATCGTCGTGTATAGGGTTTTTGTTTTCTCTATGCATATGTACATATGGATTTTACGGATGGTATACTGTGAGTATATTATTTTAAAGGGAAATGGGGCGTTTGTTTCACAGAAAACATATATATTATTCAAACCAATGTTTGTGGACGCAGACTGATAGATTATTCAAAATAACGAAGGACAGCAGCCTTCTTTACAAGGAATAATTTTCTCACAGATAGAAACTCAGTTATTAGTTGCTCAACAATAATTTGTTTACCCAAACTTTTCAAAATTCAAACGATGCATCTTCCTTTGCTCATCACATGCATAATGTTTTGAGGAGATGAAGCTTTAGCAGGTGTTTATTGATGAGACTGGATGGTTTAACAATGACTAAAGCTATTTCGTTATGTCATATTGGTGCATTCTAACCCCCCGCCCCTATGGCCTCTTAAGTATTTAATGTCGCGTCATGCAAACGCCGTTTCATAGTTTTTAAGAATTGTGCGACGATACTCACCCTTCTTAAGATACATTAAAAGGAGGACAGCCGCCAATATTCCTGGTTGTAAGACAGCTAAACAAACAATAACTAGCAAATTAAAGAAAGAAACTTTTGTTTACCGTATTTGTTATCAGTTTATTTTGTTTTCAAATCGATTCATTAGAAATATTAAAAAATATTATAAAAGATTAATTTGATTAATGAATAATTCAGCTTATTCGCATATCTTTGTTTAATTACAACATTACCTGCGGTCATTCTTTTCTTCACAAGTGAAGGAGAGATATTTGTGCTTTCCAAATACAGTTCATATGTTGCTACTGGAATGGATCCCGGTACTATCTCAGGAGTTATTACTATTGAAAACGAAACATTTGATCGTTTTATTTACTTCTTCTCTGTATTTTTGTCTTTCAATATATTTATCGTAAGCAATCTGTCTTAAACGTAAGCATTCTAAATTCACCGGGGTCAAATATTATTAACGAAACACTCAAGCCTTATACACAACTTTTCTCAACTGTCAAGTTGCAGTTCTGAATCAGCACAGCACCACTGGGAACAGCTACCACTCCTGGAATAATTAGCAGTGTTGTTACTCATACGTCAGATGCTCTTTTATAAAATATGGTTTTACAGTTAGGCAGTTCTTGGTTTACTATGCAATAACATCCAGTTCTATTACATTGATTTCGCATTGCTGTAGAAACTGCTGCAAACCAGGCAGATAAAGTACAAATTATGGTGACTGAGCTAGCGTCATTGGTATCCTAGGAAAATGTATCACTTACCTTGCTGATTACAAAATACGTTAAACGTGGTCAGAATTTTCTCCTTCCATTTACATGATATAGTGTTATTTGTTCCCGTATTACATTCTTCCAGAAGAAGGGAAGATCGACTATCGTGGCATTTGTTTACTTTTATCCCTCCTATAACACCGAAGGTAAAATTGGTCTGAGCTATAAGTGTGCCTCCGGAAATCCATTTAATGTGTTCGGTCACATTAGTTGCACACACAAGGCAAACTGACGTATTGGTGACTCCATCGCAGTCGGTTATCGTATTCGTGTCACCATTTCTTCCATTACAGGTTGACATAGCACAAACACAATGACTGTACTCTATCGACAAAAAGAAAAAAAATTCGATTACAGTATATTCGCGTCGTCTATGTTAAAAAGTACGAACAAATCTTACCTCCTGAAATAAGGGCAATAAGCAGACAAATGGGAGCGTAAACTACTGCTGCAGTGGACGTCATCTTGATTGTATTCACATATGCATAAATGAAAGGTGATGAGAATGCAACGCGCAATTTAATGATCTGAAAGTGAAATTCTTTAATCTGCCTGTAGTAGAATTAATATCACACCTCTCTGCTATAATTCACTTTCTTTCACATTTAACTTGAGATTACGATGTATTCTGTTATTGTCAGTCTGTGTGTATGTAATTAAAATGTAACCAATGTGAAGGCGATGAATGAATGCATTGAATTAATGTGTGGGTGGGACAATATTTTTAATTAAGCTGTCAATATTTTGTTGATATTTTATTTTCATTGACATCATTAAAAAGCACTGCATTTGTTGTTCAGTCAGTGGATATCAAATAATGACAAACTGTTTTTTTTTTCCAATTTCGCAGATTTCTGTATAATTTCTTGAGGAAAGTCTTGCACATGTTTATTGATGGGTCAAAAAGGTTTACTAACGATTACAGTTATTTTTTGTACCATGCAAGTGCATTATAAACGCTCTATTTCTCTGAATTTCAGATTGACAAACGGTGCACCTTGCCTGCAAATTGACGTTCAACAATGATTTTGAAAATAACGATATTACTTTTATTTATCGGAGGTAAGAAGCAAAGCTAACTCGTAAAATAATACTCATGCAAGTGGCTTGATATCATATGGAAAATGTAAAATTTTATTTGCATGTCTGGTCTCACATTCCATCAAGTTATATCTTGGTTGCACATTTTATTTACTTATATCATATGGCATGTATTTCATCAAGTCATATCTTGCTTGATATGGCCATATGATACTTTGTTTCTATACTTTGGGCTGGCATTTCACAAAGTTATATCTGCCTCGATATGACCTTATAGCACTTCATTTGCATATATGAACTGGCAAATCTTCAAGTTAAATCTGGTTTAATTTAGCCATATGAAAGGTCTTCCTCATAACATAAAATAGATATTGTATTGAGGTAAGCAACATTCCTAATATCGTCCTTAATCAACCGAAGGAAGGGAAGATGATTCGTCTGCAAACACCGAATCCAAAGACTCTGATTGGATTTTTTTCGAGAAGGAACGACTTCGTTATCTCCTAGCGGTGTGTGAATCGATTAAATTTTATAACCATTTATTATGAGTTTGTTTCCCGTTGAGGAATTGTCCAAAGGCAACTGAGCATCAACTGAGCATGTATTTTTTTTTTTTTCAAAAAGGGGTAGGAATAGTCAAGAGTTGTCAGTCCCATTCATCAGCATCCACTTAAAAAATTATCCAACAAAAAAAGGTCAAATACGGTCTTCTTACATTCATTACTATAAGTACATTCAGTCTGAGACGTTGAGGCCTTACCGGCCGATCATAGCAATGATTTGCGTTGAATTACCAAAACTCTGCTCATGTTTGATACTCATGTTTTTTTTTTTTTTTTTCATCAGATGAAAAAATAGAAGAAGTTGGTATGGAAATTAAATTAATTTTTATTTCTCTTTCTCAATAACGTTGTTTCCAATATTACCGCCATATTAACTGGCTTGTTTGCTTCATTCAGAAGTGTTTTAAATTAGTGAAACATCATTTTCTTTATTCGTGCTATTTTTAGTTGTATTCAAAAGGAGCCCACCTAACAAATTATCAACTATATTGCTAACTCAATTACAATAACTTAATAAATAAACCAATTCTTTTAAAAAAGTCATGAGACGAAAGGAATATCGTATTGAGTAAAGAACCATCGATATTATTGTCATCAAATGATCCATATCATAACTTCTCATTGGAAAGCCAAAACGATTGTGATGATGACTTCCTTTGTTTGACGGAAACTACCATTACATTTAATTGTCACGTTGCTTTTCTAAATCCACCAAAAGAAAAGAAAGACGATTTGTCTGACGAAACCGAATCCAAAGACCCTAGTGAGAATACTTTGCAAGACGAAAAGACTTCTTTACCTCTTTGCGGTGTGTAAATCGATTTAATTTAATATCACCATTCTATTAGCAACTGCCTTGCTTGTTAAGTGCAGAAATTGTCCAAAGCCATTTGGCATCATCATTTTTCCTTTTTTCACATGGGAGTTTTTATAGTCATTAGTCGTCATTCCCATGCATCAGCGCCCACTTAATAAATAATCAAGAGAAAGAGCTCAAATATGGTCTTCTTATATTCATTACTATAAGTGCATTCAGTCTGAGACGTTGAGGCCTTACCGGCCGATCATGGCAATGATTTGCGTTGAATTACCAAAACTCTGGTTATGTTTGATACTCATGTTTTGTTTTTTCATCAGATAAAGAAATAGAAGAAGTCGGTATGTAAATTAAATTCATTTTATTTCTCTTTCTCAATACAACGTTGTTCTCAGTATTGCCGTCATATTAACTGGCTTGTTTGCTTCTTTCAGATTTTTTTTTTTTTTTTTAAATTAGTGAAACATCATTTTCTTTATTCGTAATATCTGTAGTTGTTGTCAACGGGTACCCACCTAACGAATTTTCAAAATATAGTCAAAGTTGTTCAGTTGTGACCTAAACCGACACTTGAAAGTCCGGCATGGCTCTATGCATATTACTGTTGAGTATTCAGTGTATAGAAGCTTAAGCCCTACAGGCCGAAATATTGTGTACCGGCTAACGTGATAAATATACCAAGTTTTTTTTTTTTTTTTGAAGAACATTGATGTTGAATATGACAAGTTGAGACCGTTAAGGCATGGAATATATAGAGAGAGAGAAAAAGAGTGGGACAGAGCTGTGGTAGTTATAGGTTAATGGAGATTAAAAGAAAAAAAAACGAGATGAACATTTTTTTTTCTCTTTGGACTATGTAAAGGCCCTACTTATTTGTCAATTTGACTTGCTAATATAAATTAAACATTATTTTATGAGCTATATCAAGCAAGAAATATGGAGAAACGTATCCACTCGTCACAGACAAGAAAGAGAGTAGAATAAAAGAAGAATGGTGGTACTCTTTGTAAGAGAATATTGTGGCTATTCAGGATACAGAAATTCTAATTCAACTGATTTACACTCTCTGGGTTGTCACTAAAACAGAATAGACAGCTAACCCGTACTAGAATTTACGGATAACTGTAATGAACATACGATACTTAACATTACACAACAATAACTTAAAACAAGCGCTGTGAAAGAATTCAAGCTAAAAGGGTATATTATATTGAGTTAAGTTCGATTGATGTTATTCTTATCAAATATCAAATATAAAAAATACTACCGTTTCCTTGCAAAGAGAAGGCAACTAGTATCAGAATTTTCTTTGTTTTACCGAAATTAACTTACGATTTAATGCTCAGCGTTTCATTATTTGTTTTTTAACTACATACTTAATATTATTGTTTTGTATTTTGTAAAAAAATAACTTAAGTGAAAGATGAATGACTCCTTTATCATAATTATGTAAATATTTTATGTGAAGGGAAATTTATCCTTCCTAGGTTGTCCAACTTGTTTTGCCCTTTATCATATCCATCAATACAAAATTCCTCATGAATGTAACCGCGCCTTTCCTTTGTCATTATCTAGGGTACATGAGTGTCAATATCACAGGGAACGAAGTGCAGATTACATTAAATAAAGGGATTTTTGCGCTGCACTGTGTTTCAAGATTTAGAGGTAAAGTATATTTGGATATGTGCTTATTTTTGTAAATCATGCGGCAATGACGTATTTATGCTTTAAGGATAACTGTTTCTTGATTTGCAGATTAGTTTAATATAATTAGCTGGCGTATAAGTGCAAAGTGTTTCATTGCCAAAATGCAGTAATCATCACAGTAACATCACGTTTCATAATATTTAGAAATCATTAACACTAAGAAACACTATCACTTGATTCAAGAGCTCTTCCCAATCAGGTAATGGATCTGAGTCTAAAAAACAAAACGAGGAAACTCAGAGGATGACGAGCGGGTCCACAGATACACAGGAAAATGAGGTGCTTGGAATGTCTACTTCAGACTTCGTGGAACCAGAAGTGGAACAATCCCTGAAAAAGTATTATGCAGAAATACTGCTATCGGGTCTCTATAAAGTTGCAGAAAATTGTATCTTCTATGTAAGCTTTGAAACGAAAGGCAAGAATAAGTTTACATATCCCGAACTGTTGGACAACGCCTTTTGGGACAAACATGAAAGGGTCCAACTGATCGGTAACCAAGTCGATGGACCTCCAATTTCATTTCAGTTGATCCTATATGAATGGCTAAAAGGAAATATTCAATCAGGTATCTTACCTATATATTTTGATGTGAGAGAGGGATCGTTCCTAGATGCACTACGAAAATATTACATGATATTCAGGGTGAAAAATTAAACAATGTCTTGAAAACTCTTTGCCTTGCACTGGTAGATGGAGTTAATAGCTCTGATGAGTCAGAAAGTATATTGAAAGCTGTTGATTCCGTGCTTAAAGCATCCTCAAATATCATAGTTTGGGTAGCCTTGACTGAAATCAAATTGGAGAAGCCGTTTATAACGGTTGAGGAAGCTTCAAACTAAGACACTTAATTAGCTGAACTAGTTGAACAAATAAGCATGAGGAGAAAAAAAGTGATATGGCAAGAAAATGTCAGATTCCATGTGATTTTTATCAATTTGTAATAGAGAATCCGTTACCCATGTGAACTTTAAAAGGTATCGCATTCTACAAAAAAAGCTACTGCTACGGTAACGGTTATTTTTGTCTGAGGTCTTTGTCTAATCAAACGTCTATGCCTCTAAGAATTTCTTCGAAGCCGCTCAAGACGTTTATCAAAAATGTTAAAACCTACAACTTGCGATGGTCCAGAGAACGAGCACTAAGTTAGATAAAGAACTTAAGTTACCCGGTGTCAGATGAGAGACTGAGCACTATCCACATGAAAACTTTCTCGACAATTCATAAATTCAAAGTAATTATTGTAATAATAGGTTGTTAGTATAAAGTTTCATGTCCACTTTTAGAACAAAAGTGCAATTGTTGAAAACGTTTTCCAATGTTAGGATCAAGTGTCAATGTTTTCATGACTATATGGGTTCAAAACAGCATGAAATGGATGAACTAATTAGATAAAAACAAACCGTGAGCAACGTGATTTCTGGTAACGTTGTAAATTCTAGCACTGTACTGATGTCTTACCTATTAACTCTTATCATGAGAATATTCATGCTTTTATTGTACAGTGGTTGCAAAGTTTTTCTAATGAATATTCGCCTGCGGAGCAGCCTCTGTAGTAGCTTTCGAAAAGATGAAAATACACCCACAGTATAACACAGAGTCTGTCAACCTTGACTTTTCGACGAAATCGTAACCTCTGTAATCATGCCGCAGTGTGTGTGTGTACGTGTGTGTGTATGTGTGTGTTTCTAAGTGTTTCTGTGACTCCTACCTTGTAAACACGACATTTCAAGAATGGAAAGCTTGGACATGTATTATATTTACTACATAAGTGTACCACATTAAGTACATGAACCCTATCAATTTTGGTGGAGGTCAACGGTCATTCGGGGTCAGCAGGTGTAAAGTTGTTAAAACCTTGTAAACCAGATATCTCAAGAAGGTAAGCTTGGACAATTCTCGTGTGTGGTATGTAGTTGAATCACCTTAAGCACGAGATCCTTAGTGATTTTGGTGTAGGTCAAAGGTTATATAAGGTCAACAATGGTCAAACAGTGAAAATGTTGTAATAAGCTGGATCAATATATCTGATATGCCTGGGCATGTCATTCATAACCGTACCGACGGTTTCAAAATTAACAGCTAACACGTAGACCGAAAATACCAGGTATACCCGATAAAGGAATAATACCTAGCAAAAAGTAAGGTCGCATGATTAAACCGAAGTTGGTAGCCGCTCGCTCAGGTAATCAATCAGACAGGACAGCGACATCAAACATATTCTCACCTTCACACAACGTCTTGTGATTCATTGGCCAATCACATGTACACCACTTTCAGCAGTATACAAACGCTATTTTCAGAAGTATGTAATTGGAAAAGTTTGTGGTTGGGGCTATTGAAAATTTCAAGCCACCTGCTTCAAATTGTGTACACAAGAGCTGTGCACCCTGCACTGCACAATAAAAGCAAATTAATATTTTAGTAAAAACAGTTGGCCACAATGGGACATTAAAATAAGTCACAATATAATTAAGAAGTAAAGCAAGAACAAAACGAGAGAACGAACATGGAATATTCCGAAATACAATACAACTACCCAGATCAACAGCTGTAAGGCCGATATGATGGTCGTCCTTGCTGCAATATTAAAGTCATGAAAACAACAAAAAGAAGTATAAATCATAACAATGGTTTCATCTTGTTACTGCTAGTTAAAGAACGTGTGTTGGTAAAAAAGTAACATTTTCTGTAATTCTTGCAAAAAAAAAAAAGAACCTTAGTGATATAGCGAGAAAAAATAGCTAAATAAGGCTTTCACCTGCAGCGTGGAGCCCATCTACAATACATTTTGTTTCTGCGCAATCTTCGTCAGCTGCCAATTCAAACTTGCACGCGTGTCCGGCTGTTCTGTTAACGTTGCTTAGCTTCGTTGTAAGTACATACTACATATATACGTACTTATGGAATCGCGTCAAGCTAACACACAGTGAACACGGAACGTGAATGTGACAGCCCTAAACCGAAGCAGCATGGTCGGAGCGAATGTGTGACTAACCTTTATTCCAAAGACGACCTTCCTGTTGATGCCAACTGCAATAATGTTGTTAAAGTGTTAGACTCCCTGAAGAAAGAGGTTTCAGTCCCAAACTGGATCTCACATTGTATTGTCGTCTGTGTACCCTTTGTACTGTAGCTACTATCACCTCAGTGTTCATGAAAGCAAGATCGAACATGGAAAGTATCAACAAATATCTTAATCGGTCAAGTATGAAGAAAACTTATACATGACATATGCAATTCGAAGATTTCCTCCCTCAAGATACTTTCGTTCAGAGCGACTTGGCACTTTTGCTGTAGCGTAACGTACAAACGTACATACTGAAATAGAACCTAGCCAACACCTTTATTACTAACGTTTGTGCATTACAGTAGAGGAACAGAATTTTACAGGATTTTCAAATAAATTTTGATCCAAACTGCTTGAAAGTTTGGTAATATGTTGTATTTCATATTGCTAAGCTTATATCGGATCATCAGGGACAGGATGGTATTTTATGTTAAAGAAACATTAAATTTAAACTTAAAAAATGTGTGGAGAATATTTTACCATATATAACAGTGTTACGATAACCCAACGCAATTTCATAACTCTAACCCAATGCAATTAAGACCAGGCTCAATCAAATATTTGCTAATAGCCACAGGGGACTGTTTAAGGAATTCACATCCACGCCTAAATGTTCTACTTTAAACGTCCTAATATCTTCCATCCTCAGCGCCCCACCCTCATTTCTTCGGCACAGACAACTTACGTAGTTCAAATTAAGTGTTGTGTACTTTTCACTTGGATCTGGATTCCTCACTATTTTGTTGAAAAAGAGAATCAAATCACACATTCAGGGTTGTTAAAGAATTTGTCAGGTCTTAATCGACGACAGAGTATGGAGTGAATATTTTCTTGCCATTTGATGATGGTGATATGTAAAAGTAATCACTTTTAAAGATGCCGTGGTAATATATACTTTATCTGAGGCAAAATATATTAGCTCTTTTTTATGGCTTTCTCTCGAGGGCTGTGTGTGGTTAGAAACTTAACGTACACATTACGTGTAGGCCCAAAAGGGAACGTGTCTATGAGACAACCCAATGGAATGTGTAATTAATGTAAGCATGAGCAGGCAGTGAGTCACGAAATTACTGCTACAGGTATATCAGGTATATGTATAAGCAAGGGACGATGCAGCGAGTAGAATCGGGAATGAAATGAAACGCTTAATCAAAGGCAGAATAAACACATTAACAGACATGTTTTTGTTCAAAACTTATTCTCATTATAAAAGAAGATCCTAGACAAATTGACACTAACTGACGGGTATGGATGATTGAATCGCCCCCCCCCCCCCCCCCCCGCAGGAGTCTAACTGCTGCTTTGGTTATATTCGACAGGTCCAGCAGGTTTTCTATTGGGGTCTGGGGTAGCGTCCGTAAACGTAAAAATCCCGGAGGCTCTAGGGTATTTGAAGAATTGTGAGCATTGGAACGAAGGATTTTTGTATCTTTCAATAGTGTTCAAAGGGAAAAACAGGTCAGAAGTTGCATATTTTGAGGACAAACGATAAATTTGACGAATGGCAAGTGGTTGGCGCCAGGGTCTGGGGATGGAGAGCACATATTGTCAAAGGTCTATGAAAGGATATCTCATGGGCGAGTGTGTAATGTTTTTTTTCACGGGGACAGAGGCTGGCTCGAGGGCATGTATGCTAGGACTACATAAACGGACTATGTGAACATACCCAGCCTTGAAATAGTGATATCATGTCTGCAGTTTCTCAATTCATTTAAAAAAAGCGATCAATTAATGAAAGACGGTATGGCAATACGTATCCGACGGGTTGAGATGATATATACGAGAATTATGAGAGTTTACGAATCTTCTTTCATTTTCTGTGGGTACTTTGGGTAGTTTGTGCGCATAGGCAGATCGTAACGACGTTTCGCTAGTGTTTAAGCCTGCATGTACGCAGCCTTAAAAGAGGGATATCATGTCTTACAATTTAAAAAACAATCTATGAAAAATGGTAATCCATATGGGAATTTCCAGCAACACGTCTCACAGAGAGTGGTTCAAAACGGGTAAAAAAAAAACTTAAGTCGATAAGCAAAAGATGAACATAAATAAAACGTAAACACCATTGCACATGAACACACAATGTAATCACCATAGCACCGCAAAGTTCTCATGACCTTTTGCATATTTTGCTTAAACGTCATAAATATCACATATAAACGGCCTATCCCGGGTTTTCAACAAGGGTGGGGACTTGTCCTGAAGACAAATTGCCTTTTGCGTTACTGCGGGCAGGATTATCTACTTGGAGTGCCATCATAAATTGGCGCGGAGCGTACATTTTCGGCTTGAAAAAACCCCACATGGTCCGAAACGGCATCTCAATGTACTCTAGACTTCATGCACTCAGTTTTGAAATAGGACTCTTATGTCTGCAATTTCGTATTTAATTAGGGAAACATTATTCTATGGTAAACGTTTTACCAGTTTGGGTTGCTCTTATCTAGAATATTTTCTATTTTCTGAAAAAGTTAATTCAACAGTTTTTTTCTTCCTAACGACAACACGTTTTGTTTTTCTTTTAGACAAATTTTCAACTAGCAGGTGACTTTCTGACTATCTTTACTCCAAGACTGAAATATGAGAAATTCAAATGGAATATCATATTCAGAATTATTTTCAATTAAGAGGTAACGCCACATTCTGGTGCAATACTTGGCATCTTTCAAGTAATAAAATGTCCTGGAATGGGATATGAAAAGTTCCACTCTTTATTTCTGATTTTCCGACGGTCGTCGCTCTGACTTTTTTCTTCCAGCCAGGTCCCAACGGACTGAGTGTATAGCATAATTTAAACCTTCTCCCTTTTCGGGTAATTTGAAATTTTGTTGGTGCATTGATGCGGAGGGAGCTTGGCACCGTCTGTTTGTTCACCATGAACGTGCAAAAGACGTTTCCCATTTTGGGGCTGAATTTCGCCTTGGCTAGAAATTTTTTATTCCAAAATATAGTGTTCTTAGGGATTAGCTTTAAAGGAAATGTCAACTTAGAAGAAAGCAATTATAAAATCAGTCACAGTAAATACGACTTTACGATACAAACTTAAAATTCGTTAACTTGACAATTGCCATCTGAAACGTTACCGTTACTCCATGTAAATAGCGGGGGGGGGGGGGGGGGTGGTTATTGGGGTTTATCAGCCTAGCGATTACATCAGTCACACACCGAAATTGTGGTACTTGATTGTAATTTCCACCTACCATTCAAAGAGGTGAGCTAAAACAGTTCTCTTTTACGAAATGTGAGGGGACAGTTAATTTTATGTACCCCACCGATGGAAATGTAGCAAACGTGTCCCTTCGCCTCCCAAGGATTTACTGACATGCATTCCGTGCACTGTACATTTCTATACGACAACACTAGGGTATGTATAATTAATAAAGTAAATAGTGATTCCACGAAAATTTCCCGTAAAACCAGGTATTTTCAGGAATGGAGCGACCGGTATACCGATATCTGCTTTTGTTCACATCGACGTAGATTACTATATCTCAAGAAGTGTAGCTTGGACAAATTTCATATTTGGAACGTAAGGGTATCACATTTGTAAAAAAAAAAGATTGTTGTTGATTTTGGTGGAGTTCAAAGGTCGCCTGAGGTCAACAAGGGTCAAATTGTGAAAATGTTGTAGTAAGATATCTCAAGAAGGAAAACGTGGGCAGATCTCTCAGTTAGAATTTAGGTTATCCTATTGAGTATACAAGAATTACATTGTTTTGGTGAAGGTCAAAGGTCATTTGGCGTCAACAGGGTCATACGCTATAATTATTGTAAAATCATATCTCGCAATGAAAGCTTTGACAGATGTCATATTCGGTATCTAGTTTTATCGCATTAAGTATAAGAACCAGATTTTAATTGAGGTCAATCTCATTCGATGTCAACAAGGGTAAAAAAAAATTGCGAAAACCTTGTACATGATCTCAAGAAAAGAAGCTTTTACAGATCTCATAGTTCATACAAAGCATATGTAGCTTAATGTGACACATACTAATGGGTAATATCAGATTCAGAAAAATATGCTCGTAATCGTATCATCGAAACCACAATGCATTTGTGTTGACAACCATAACCAATACTCCAGTTATATATATATGCTATATATATATATGCTATGTTCTATCATCAACTGTTAAAAGTCAGGACTGTTGATTGAAATAATAGATTAACTTTAAATTTACTTTTGTTTATCAAAAGGTAACTAGTTAACTTTTAGCATATTCGGCATTTGTGACAACATTGTCCACATAACATGACGCTGGTATGTCTAATTCTTGTAACCAAAGCGATTTTTCCACTTTTTGTTCAAATTTTGCTTTCAAAATATTTGGTAGTGTGTTTATTTCATTTAACCTGCACTGTTGTTAAGTCCATGCCAGCTCGAATGAGTAGGCCGCGGCTCAATCCACAGTATGGCCAGATTCACTGCTCAGTTTTTCATTTATGATAGATTCAAATGTCCGTCAACTTTTTATTTTATCCATTTATTTATAAATATGTGAGGTAATACATTCACTAATATAATGATATAACTCTAACAAGAAAAATGTATAATGTCCTCTGATGTCCGCTAAAACTGCTCAAAATGACTAACATATGGTAGTGCACCATGTACGGTACAGCAGAATGGGTGTCACAATGTCACCCGTATGTGAATGTGAACAAACTTCACACTTTGAACACTATTTTCTTTTGCATAATGATAGCACATAACTTGCAAGTCAAGCATGATATTTGTTATATGTAGTTACTTCAATACCAGATACCACGTCAGCATTGCGAACAATTTAAATCAATAACACGTAATAAACAACACATATACATCGGTCTTCTTAAACTGACAACCAATATTTTAGTGTCTTTTTCTTTACTGCCTTGTGTCAATATCAGAGTTTGAGCCAAAATTAAGTCCTTTCACGCATTCTAAATGTCTTAAAATAGTTCTCTGTTTGACAAGACGGACGAGCATTGGACGTATGATGTAACTGCCAGTGATTGGAGATTATTTAGCAGAGTCCGGAAGTCGACATGGATTTGACTGACGTTTTCCTCCCTGTACTCCCTAATAACATTGGCAACAGTCACAATAATATTATTACAATAAACCAACTACGATATGGGCCGAAATTTGTAATGCCTAATACGCCGAATAGGCATTGCTAATGTTTCCTGTTGGAAGGAATATCACCGCCATTTTCCGTTATTTTTTTTTTTCAATTGACGCCTTCTACTGGTTCCCGTGTGTCCTTCAGACCTGTCGAAACGCTTAGACAATCTTGGACAAAACTGTTGGGACACTTTGCATATTTTGCAATTATAATCCTTTTAGCTTTTGTTTAGAGGAAAACATGAAACCCCGCTCCCCTTCCCACGTTTGCGCTTTTGGAGTGAATGGACACTGTGGACAGTAATCCTGTAGCCAAAACTTACACGGACAGCGGGATGTGATATGGAGTTTTGTCTAAGATTGCAGTAGGGTCTGGGACTACAGACTGTATGCAAGCTATAGGCTTACTGTAATTGAATGCTTGCCTTGGGACGAGTAATATGTGTGCTATAACTTGTTGACTTGTGGATCCGGTTCTTGCTGACGTTTGATGAATATTTCCGTAATTTTTCTCATTAAGTCATTTTCGGTGGTCGTAAATGAGATTCCATAGAAAGTTGGCAGACTATCGTATAGGCCAAGCGTTGGTATGCTACGAAATTATTTATACTAAGAAATTAATAGGATTTTTTTTTTTTTTTTTAATGACGAAGCACTGATAAAACGCATACACAATAGCAAGTTTGACTATTTGTATCGACCTTACTTTGAATAGATTTTTCAAACAGTTTTTTAGTTTATCGAGACTTTTGTGAAGGGGGTGTTCGTTTTTGTTGCAAATGTGACTCACGAAAAGCTTCTACGTGGATTTCTACACAAATAAGAAATATTATAAAGGAATACAAAAAGTCAAGGTGAATAACGACAGGTTATACTGTTTTGGTATTTTGAAGGAAAGCATAGCAAATTATATCAAGGTGCACAAAGTCAGTTCATAAATTATTAGCCCCTCTCTCTCATGTAGCCTACATAATTTAAAGTGTGGTGTGAGGGGGTATGTGTTGGGTAGGACGGATGTTCATGGTGCTTGAAAATACCGAAAATGGGCAGATAGTGGACGGTTAGAAGTGAAACGGTACAAAGCAATCGATTCAAAGGCCTACTTTACATTCTTTGAACCAAGCACATATTCTACGCGTACCGGTGATGGGCAAATGCTTTCCAGGCAGTTTTCGGTCAATATTCATTACTCTGCCATCAGCTCTAACTTGCTTGCACTGGTTCCATAAGTTGATAGACTTGGTTTCTGACTTGAGGAAAATTTGTTGATCATTTCAGTGGCCACCAAGGACCTGAATTTGAGATTACTCATGGTTTTAGTTTTGGAGCAAGTTAGTCTCAGGTTATCTTTATACATAATGTAAGCATTTACGATATCAGCATCAATATAATAATAAAATAGTTTCAACCACCATCGTTTTGACTTCCATCCAATAGAATACGCATAAGTTGGTCAAAACGATCAACCCCACCCATATAAGTGTTGTAATCGGCAATAGTTGAGGACATGGAACATTTTCCTTTTGACCCTCTGCATTTTTTCCTTTAAACGAAAGTAACGTTTGCTGGATTATGCATGTTTGATTCAAAACTTACGGCCTGTCCTTCCACCGGTAAGCACTGATTTCAACAAAGTGAAAAAAAAAAGTAGTATTCACCCCTTTTTCAAATCCTTGTTCTTTTTCAACAATTCATTAGCTGATTACTGCAGCAGTGAGGAGAAGGGAAGGGATTCTTCTTAAGTGGTTACTGCCTTGATTGTGTTGAACTTGCATGTATGCTGCGCAGTGTGCTGCGTTGGCATTGGTACAAATATGTACTACTTGCCCTATTACTGGTCACACGACCCCCTTAGTCTTTGATATCCAGTCTGAATATATAACTACATGAAACGTGGTATACATATGTACCACAGACAATGAAGGGCTGGTGGAAAAGGTTTTTTTTAATTACTCAATAGGATAAATAGACCGGAAGTGGTACAAATGTGTATGTGTTCTACGAAACACAAGTCAAGAAAATTAAATGAAACAATACACCACTGATTTGATGGAAAAATCAATACATCAACAGTGTACACAAACATTATAATAAAAATACGACATGTTTCTGAAGGTCAACTTCCAGCGTCAGGTTGTTAATAAGACTAAATAAAGAGAGGTGAACGACTACCAATTGGTGAGTCAGAGACAAAATATTTAGAGGTAACACTTAATTAAATAGAGAAAATAATGGGGATTCCAGTTGTTTGTTGATATTACCCAAGTAGCATTCCCATATGGGTACCATGTGGGACCCAGATCCACTACAATATGGGACCCATATGGGACCTCCCATATGGGCCCCAGCAGGTTTTGCACCCAAGACCCATGTGGGCCCCATATGGGTTATCCCATATTAACCAAATGGGATCAATCTGGGGTCCGTTAGGGTCCCATCTGGGCTAGCAATATATGGGTAGAATATGGGTTACATTAGGGCTGTCCTTTATGTAAGATACATGGGCTCCATATGGGGCCCATGTGGGTAAGTAGTTGCTGGGTTCAATATGGGAAATCCCATATGGGCGATATATGGGTTTTATCTGGGTTGGCTATCCATTCATATGGGCTACATATGGGCCCCATAGGGGCACTGATAATCCCATATGGGCAATGCATGGGCTTTATCTGGGCTGATAATACATGGGCTAAATATGGCCCATATGGGTTGCATATGGTGCCCATGTGGGTACGACTTGTGGGCTCAGTATGGGAAATCCCATATGGGCAACAAAATGGATTCTATCTAGGTTCCCAATATGTGGGTAAAATGTGGGCTGAAGATGGCACAATCCATATGGGGGACATATGGGCTCCGTATTGCGGTGCTGTTTTGGGTACGAAGTATGTGGGCCAAATTGGTCTATCCCAGACATGCATGAACTTCATGCTTTTTACTGGGGCTATATTCTGAATGCTACCAATTTTTGGGATCAATTAAGTGTAAAATCAGTTTCACCATGCACCTAGGGATTCAGCAATAAACAGAACAGACACTCTGAAAATGAACATTTTAAGAATAACCTCACTGGAAGACATTTAAATCAAGGTTGCAAAAATGCTTTATTGTTGTTAATTTATTCCAATCAAAGAAAAAAGTGCGATAGAAATTTATGAAATTGACCCATTCTAGAATACTAGAGCAGCAGTGATTCTACTCATCCATTACATGTGTTTCCATGGCAACCATTCTCCCATGGGTATACAGTACAAGTTGTAGCCCAGGCTAGCAAAGTGCATGACTACAATATCTCATCTTTACCCCTATAGGATGAGATAATAACCAAAAATGCTCAGTGCATGCATGCATCTGTCTATTGCTGCTCAGTAGTAACAGAATTTGGGTAAAAACAAACGAATGTGTGACTAACAACTGAAAGTTTCTTCAAATGAGTGCATGTCAACCCATGGCATCCTCAAGAAACCGCGTACCATACAAATTCAATCTTCAATTTTAGGATGATATAACTCTCAATCATCTGCTAAGACGTACCTTTCCCTGCATATTATCAGGTTTTCTAAAAATAAATAGATAAATAAAAAGATAAATAAATAAAAAAAATCATCTACTTCTGTTGGAAGTTCCCACAAAAATGGTTAGGTATAGAACGAAGACATTATTACATGAATTATTACAGGCATTATAAACGGCAAGTGTTGAAGGCAGAGCTTTTTTGCCTTAACGCTTAGGATGCCCCTTCCCTATTCAGCTTCATTTGTTAAAAGGGTGGTCTAGCCACAAATTTAGCTTGACTATGTTGAAGAGTAAGTTTATCCAACCATTCTGGTGAAACTTCGATTCAGTTCCAATGAGTGGTTCTCAAGATATTACCAGTTGAAGGTACCCACTTTTCTACCAACTGTGAACTTGAGGCAAGCAGGAGTGACATCATCTCCTCACATGGCTGAATAGTCTTTTGTTTTCTTTATTATTGAATTTATTATTTTGACCTTGAAATCAATAGGTGGTCAGCTTAGGTACTGGTTATGTGAAGGTCGCAAAACTCTCATACCCCTCATACATTCGCATTATGATAGCACTAGATATTGAAGTATTAAATTTGTGTAAAGTTTAAAGAAAAAACATAAAATGCTTCATCAACGTGGGGAGATGACATCACTCTTGTTTGCTCCTTCAAGTCAACTGTTGGTAACAAATATGGCACCTTCAACGGCTCATATCTCACACATGGGAATTGAATGGAAGATTCACTGTAATGGTCAGATTAACTTGCTCGACAGCATATCAAAGCTATATTTGTGGCTAGACCATCCTTTTAAGAGTGTGAGAAATGACAGTAAAGACACTATGATTTATCTATTTCTACGATCTACACAGTTTTTCTTTTGTAACATTAAAAGTAAACTTCCAGGTGTTCTTCATTTTTGATAATGCTCAGTTTTAACAGTAGTTAAACTCGTGTCCAACTGACGGAGGTAGTTTGCACAAAGACTCTGGTTATTGTATTAGTCTATCCTCAAGGTATATCGTGTAATAGATATGTCTCTGCATGTAGTTTTTCTTTTTAAACTTAAAAATCAATTTACAAAGTCTTAGTTTATAGTTCATTTTCATCCTTTCATTGTCTAGTTCATCTTGGAGGACCTGTTGCCCCTTTGATCTTCTTTTCCGTCCTCCTTTTGTTCCCCGTGCATTGTATACGTATGAAACCACATACTTTTTTACTTCATCTTGCGTTACTTGTCCAGTCCTCGAATTCTGTCGTACTGCACCTGAAAGTGAAGTCATAGGAGTCAGTTTAAAATTACACTGGAATTTTTTACTTGCATATGCAAAAGTATACATCATCTCAGAATTATTCTATAAGGAACATTTGTAATGAATAGCGTATTCGTATGTATGTCATTTCATGCAAAACCAACAAATTCCCTAAAAGATATTGGCTGGTCATCCTCTACAAACCAGGCTGAATTTAAGGAAGGAATTGTGGCAGGAATCACATTTCTTGAACAATCGACTGAGATCGAGGCAATTATAGTGACCAAATTTTAACAAACTGTTTCTCACTAACTACTTGTGTATTCCATCGTTTCTTGTTATTAGCACACCGATGTATGATGGAAACGGTTTTCAACCACCTCGGAGATTAGCCAACCCATACTTTCTCTAAAACCACTCACTTTCTGCTCCTTTGCTGAATAAAACTATTCTTAACTGCATAAATATCCATTTACGAGCAGTAGATGGTCACGTTTGCTACTAAGGTTTCCCTACAAATATGAAAGTTTCATTTTGGTCCAAAAGTTTAATTTTGAAGGTTGCTTTAAGGCCCAAAACTCAAATGTTAGGGTAACAGATACTAAACTTGAAGCACATATGAAAGTAGGAACGAGGAGATGGAGGGGAAAAGAAATGATCCTGCCATTGAAATTGCGTTCATGCAGGTGTTAATGCGGCTAAATATTAACAATGCTCAACTATTCTCTAGTAAAGGATAAATTTGTGACGATCAACGGTATCATTAGAGCAGTGCATGACAACCAAATTTCTATCATAATTAATCAAGCGGACATTTACACATCGGACTGATATCTTTGTGATAACACGGTTTAGAAAAAATAATTCTACAGATATATTAGTTGAAGTTACTTCTTACAATTACCAAAATGCAAACTTTGTGTACTCAGGAATTCACTTACGAAGTATAGCTTTATTGAGCTTCAAAGCCGGGAACTCATTCTTGCCTTTAGCTCCAGTCCAGTTATACTGGCACCCAACTTCCAGTGTCAGGATGTGTGAAAGTATTACTTTCACAGTGGCGGGTACATCTCTACCCCCAAGAACACGGAGTTTCTGCACCTGTGCAATATAGAACGAAGTACTGAAGGTAAGTAAACATTTTTACTTTTTTTATCAGAAAAGGACAGCTTTCCAGAAACAATCAGAAACAAATTTACATTAAACATGACCATTGTGAAGAAGAACACAACATGTTTTCTAGAAATTTTTAACTACATGTAAATTACTGTTGTGTAATATACATTTACTAAACTAAAAGCCTAATTCATATCTTGATAAAGCCAGAAAACTGCCCATGAACATGGCTACTGTCTCAATGAAAGTGGCACATGGTTTTAACGTCCTGACATTTTTCACGTTTCAAAAATAGCAGGAAGGACGATTGTCACAATTATAAGTTAGGGGTTTGTATTGAGATGTGCAACTGCGCAGTTTGAGATATATTCAGAGGAATACAACTGTGAGACAATTAAAGTGTGCACCTTTTTACAGAGGCAAACCATCTAGAGAAGCTATGGTCACAGGGAGGAAAGTTGTAAGAGGGTTATGGTAACCCCAGAAAACAAAAGTGGGTATGCTGTGAATTTTCATGTACAGGTTTCGTTTACAGAACGTTATAGTCTCATTAAACCTACAAAAGACACTTGGCTTTGTTATTGTTTCTTTCATGTCAGTGAAAAATAAAATCTTACTGAATTGAGGATAATATTGTCTGGGGACTGCAAATCAGGTTGGAAGGCCAGTGAGAGGGAATTAGCTTTAGGGAAATGCAATGAAAAGCTTTGGTGGATGTATACTGTACATTATGTGTAACAATTAGGTACTGTATGAGTTAAAGTATTTCTCATCCGCTCCTGGTGCAGCCATACATTTCCAGCAGGTTGTGGTGACTTGGTATGTAACGCTCTTTTGACGTATCACGAATGCAGTCATGGCTGATGCATAATACACTTCTGTTGTACGGGTTAGTTGTCATTACCCCCTTGAACATAGTCAGTCAATCCTCTATGCTGCATTCACGAATTAGGGTAAAAAGGCAAATGTACTAGCTGTCTACAGGTAGAGGGACTAATACGCAACTGCTTAAAGGCTGTAATGCATCACCCCAGACAGTTTCAATTCTCCCAACCACCTACCTCTAGTCCCTCCCTCAGCCTGTCTAACATTCCTCCACATGTGGTAATCAAAACAATGGATCCCTGTGTACGCTGTGTAATACGAGCTGCTCTGCATCTTTCGAATTTGCTGTCAATCTAAGAGTACTGTAACTTAGAGCCAGTTGAGAATTTTCCTTTCAGGGAGGTAAAAATATAGCTTAGGGTGATGCAATACAGCCTTTAAACTATCAAAGTAAATGTAGACTTCCCCCTCCTCCACCAATCGATAACAGCTCACTCCTAACTGTAATAACAATATACTATCATGCATTCAGGAGCCAGTAGTTAGCTAAAAATGAAAAAAAAAATGGAGTCAAAATTAATCAAACTACAGTGTCCATATCTAGGAAATCTGATTAATACAGCACATTAACATTTTATAAATCCTTTTAACATATTTCATCATTCCGTAAAAGTACGTCATCCTTCACTGCAGTCTACAAACCAGCATACCACAAACAACCGGAGAGACTTTCTATGCACACAGGTACCATTGATCCTTTGACTTTTAAGCCAGCTCTAACATATATCAAGTGTCAAATCGGAACAATTTACTTCTTTGCACTCAAATCTACGGAAATTTCCTCCCGGGAGATCTGAAATTTCAGGCTGTATAGGTATATGGGTTTTTAATGTGAAAGTGTGGTTTACTTTCAGAACGTAGATCTGTTCATATATGGTGTTTTTTATATATATATTTTTCTATTTACTGTAGAGACGCACACTCATTTTCTCACACATTGAGTACTTATTCATACTGTAGGATGTGGTATCGAAAGCACTCCTAGAAATTCTAAGACATATGGATCACATGGGTTCATATTGATCAACCGCATGATGAAAAAAAAAGCTTATTTCTGACTACTAGGTATTAAAGGCGAACCAAAAAAAAAAAGGGATAACAGAAAATACTAGAAACTGAACAGAATTATCATATGCTGTGGGTAAATGCAGGGAGGGGAGTGCCATTGAAGGCAAATGCTCTTTACCTCGGCACACACAGGAATGAGAGGATGCATGGAAATTCTCTTAAAGAAATCAAATTAAGAATTAATATTTTAATTAAACAAGATTAATTTGAAATTAATGTTCGATTAAACAAGTTAATGATTTGGAATTAATATTTGGATAAACAAGTTGATAACTTGACTAAATAAAGTAAAAATTTGATTAAACAAATTAATAATTTGGGTAAAAATATAAATTTGAATAAAACAATTTGTTTGATTAAATAAGTTTAAGCTCACTAAATAAATTATAAATTTGATTACAGAAATAGTTAATTTGATTAGTAGTAACAATAATTGAAATTAATATTGGAGTACAGACGTTAATCATGTGATTAAAGAAATTAGAAATTTAATTGCACAAATTAATAATTTGAGTGAACAAATTCAGAATGGAGATAAAAATTAATTTGATTAAGGAAAGTTTTAATTTGAATAATTAACAACTTGAAACATTTGATTGAAAACTTAACAATTTCATTAAACATAAATACTTTGTATGGAAAAGTTTTTACATATCATTTTGCCTCGTTTGTTTATTGTGTGTGTTTTATAACTAGGGAGATTTTCAAGAGATTGAAGTGAAAGCCCGTTGAACTGAACATACGACAGAAAGTCTTCATGTATGTAACAACCATCGTGATTGGTTCCATGTTTTCCAACCAATCCCAACCCGCGATACGGTCAATACACATTTTGTGTGTAAAAAAGAACAAATGCTATCGCCTGTACTGAAGTCAATGGAACTTCCACATTGGTTTTGTGTTGATACCTTCACAGACAACTTCCATGCGCCAGTTTTCTCAAGCGTTTCGTTAGGCCCGTCTAAAAAGGTAGGAGAGAGCTGATCATCCACGCCCGCATTCTTTATTTGCCGACGCATCTGTTTCGTTTTTATTTTTGAAAATTGCATCCTGTGGTGTCATATTTTTAAGGGATATTTGAAAATAATAAGTCAACGTACCAAACATATCAGGTCCTGCAAATTTCTTGAGCAAACGAAATCAACCTTGATCGTCACGATCGTTTCAAAACTTTCAGATTTTTTATTCCAATATAGTTGTTTCAATAAAATATGGGGCTACAATAGTGACGGAAACAGAAACAGACGGCCATTTTGAACGAAAAATAAAAACACCCGGCATCCCCTCTTTTTAGAAAGTCCATCGTTTTTATATATTTTTTATAACATTTATACTTTTTTACGATTTTAAATTGGTGGGTCCAGTTTGAGGTATACTGGTAAGCTTAGACTAGGTCATATTCAGTTTCCCTATTTACAGAAAATCTAGTCGGTCTATATCTTTGTCTATCATAGATAGGTTGGCGGTAACATGCAGTAGTTTTGTTGAAGATGTTTGTAGTCCCGGGCTTTTTGTAGTCGCCATTGCGACCTTGTCTACCGTAATTGCATTGGGTGATTTTTATCAATTACACAATTCCTAATAATCGCAGGCTGAGACGTACGTGCAGTGTGCGCAACAAATAAATAACTAACATCGTTAGATTTTAAAGAAGAATTTCAGAGCTTACCTCGGGCTCCACTTGGTTCAGACTTGTAAGTGATTTCTTGCTTTTCTTGCTGAAATTGTAGTGGTTTAACTTGCAGTATTTACTCCAGTCCACATCTGTACGTGAGGCGGACTTAGCTATAATTCGTGGATGATTCTTCTCATTCAAAATTGACACGATGATAACAATGAAGTTGGTAAAGTTGCCTCACAGTGAGATGTAACGGCAAACCATGCATCGAATAATACGTTATATACTGTGTGAGCAAGTGTATGCACAATGGTACATACAAGTACAGATGCTAACACTAGCACTGTACGTACTGCATACGCTGAGTAACTGCTAACCGCGTTTATGAGTCACGATTTCTTTGAAATTGGCGGGCTGTTAGAATTTGCGTACTATCATCGACTGATTTCTTTGTTCTTCAGATAAGGGATACATTTGTTCAGTTATGTTGCCATGGCAAGCTCTTGCTGTTACGTTCTTGCAAAAGGCAAAGATTGGATCCATTTAAACACATACGTAGTATGGGCATGGAGCCTCATATAGGGTAGTCACTCCTGAAGTACATAGACATTATTGTGTAGAGTTTGAAATTGGTGGAGGCAGGGTCGGGGCATAAATGGGTGGGTGGCGGGAAAGAGGGAGGTAGGCTACAGCGGTACGGGGAGGCAGGGGAGAGATCAAAGGGAGGGGGTAACTGTTGGAATTAATATAGGATGAGGGCCCGTTTAGGGGATTTAGGGGATCAGGTGTACAGGAGATGTAAGAACTGAAGGTGATCGATATGATCAATTTGATAAGGAGTTGTAGGCCTGTGAATGCAGGGCTAAAGGAATATAATAACAACATCTGGGCCTGGCTTTAATTGCCAAGTGATTTTCATTTTTGAATCTGATTGAACTATTTTTGAAATATATGAGCTGGGCCACACAATACTTATATGGGTGTGCCCAGGTTATCTTAATACGATACCCATGTTGGAATTAAGCCACATTGAACCCATACCTGATGTTTTCCCCATATTGTTGAGACAGTCCACAGAAAACCTATATGGGTTCGCCCAGGTTAGTCTGATATGATACCCATATTGGTTAACCCATATTGTACCCACATAGGTACCCCATGTTTACCCCATATAAAGCCCATATGGGCAGGACCTACATAATGCCTATGTGGGTTTGCCCAGGTTATTCTATTATGATACCCATATGGGTTAACCCATATTACACCCACATGTGGTATCCCATGTTTACCCCATATAAAGCCCATATGGGCTGGACCACATAATGCCCATATGGGTATGCCCATGTTATTCTAATATGATACCCATATGGGTTAACCCATATTGCACCCACATGGGGCAACCAATGTTTACCCCATATAAAGCCCATATGGGCTTCGCCACATAATACCCATATGGGTATGCCCAGGTTATTCTAATATGATACCCATATGGGTTAACCCATATTGTACCCACATGAGGGTACCCCATGTTTACCCCATATAAAACCCACATGGGTGAGCCCATATACTCCCCATATGGGACAGCCCAGTGCAATCCCATATTGTGCCCATATACACTGGCCCAGATGGTGCCCATGTGGGATCCATATGGGTCAGCCCATGTAATTATTCTTGTAGGGTTTCCCATATTCAGCCCATAAGGGTCCCATATGGGTATATGGGTATTCCCAGATGGCCCAGGTAAATCCCACATGGGCCCCATATGGGAATGCTACCAGGGTAGGCAGATTCCAGTTGACATGCAGGCTTTCCTTAAGTTTGAGCTGCAGGTTAGTGGGTGTGAAGTCAATTATTTTGAATGAGTTGTGATGGCATTTTGCCTTGCAAGAGGGATATTTGTTTAAGCATTTGTAAACATGTGAGTTTTTATCTGATTTAAGATGCTCATTGATTCTTGTAGCCAAATGTCTTTGGGGTTCCCCAGATATAGCTTGAACAATTGAATTGGTAGACAACATGGGATTTGAGGTTTGTTGGAACAGAATTCTTTGTGACAAACAATTTACTTATTTTGAAGGAGGTGAATTATAGCTCTAGCAGGGAATCAATACTCAGTGCTTAAAAAGCAAAGAGAACTAGTTCTGAAACATTAAATTATCTTTCTTGCTTGAAGTAATTGTAATAAGCCTGGGTGGTTAAGCGTGTTGGGTACCCACATTTACAAGTATATGAAATGAATTTACAGTCTGAAGTGCAAAAATTTAATAAACGTTTAGCTTCAAATAATGCAACTTATTTACACAAGAAACAAAGGAAGGAAAAAGTTGTCAAATGAGATTTGAACTGTTGGCTAATATGATTATTTCTTTAGTTAAAGATGTCTTTGTTTTGTAAATGCACACAAGTTTCAAGATATATTTTTCTTATTAACTTTTCATGTAGAATATTCACTGGTATTTTCACCTTCTCCGGAATACAGGCGTGTAAAACTGATAAGCCACTTTACGTTGTGCGTATAGTAGCTCCTGTTATTGACATGACTTTCATTTTTTTTTCTTTTTTTTTTAAATTTTATTTTCAGTATTTCACTGAGAATCACTTTACATTAAACTGTACAAATGTATCTTAATACATGAATTAAAGTATACATAGTAGTAATGCATTTATTTTAGGTAGATGATGATATCAAAATTACGCTCTATACTGTGCATGTTATCCATATTTGGATGAACATTGATCCAGAACTATTGAGATAACTGCAGTGCTCTTTTTCCCTCTATCCCTTCACATCTACGACTAACAAAATCCCTTTCTATGGTCGCTCGTGGGATATAAATAATTCAAAAAGGAGTTACAGAGTGAGATTCAACATATATACGAATATGATTATTTCGTATTGATATTTTCTCATACATGTAGTATTGTATAGAGTGAATCAAAAGTAATGTAATGCATACGGTGATATTAATGCCAAATACAAGGTATACATGGTTTCTACAGTTGTGGTATGACTGCCCCAGCGACGGATGTGTAAACGTTAACAACACAGTTACAGGAGAGACAGAGACGTCAGAAGAGTAAAAGCCAGAGAAATGTTCGATTCAGTTTTGGTCGACCATAGTTCCATTTATTCAATGATTTGACTGGCAATCAAATTTCATGAATTAAATTGAAGGAGTTGATTTAAAGCAGAGAGAGAGAGAGAGAGAGGTGAACAGTTAGGTAACATCACGATACCAAAAGGAGAGGAAAAATTACGATGACAGCTTTGGCCTACGTAGTGTACAGGGAAAGACGTTTACAGTTTCACAGCCAGATTAACAGTGCTGGTAATCACAGCTTTGACGCTTCGTGGGGTAGAATGTCATGAGGTCTACGATGACGTTGACCAGTCAGAATGACACAACTGTATACATCATCTTATGTAAATCATTGCTACCCATGAATTGTCCAATCACGTAATATTGCAAGATCCTTCCAAAATACTTACCTTTTTCCTTTTAATGCGTTTGTTTATGCTGACTGACAGGAGGGAATAAATATAGAAAATAATTAGATAATAACCTAAGGTTTACACCGGTAAGTGACGTTTGTATGATTTCTGAGTACAGTAGAGCGTAACATTCACCATATACATATTTAAGTTGAAAGTTGAAATCACAGTTGCTATATGTACTTAGGTAGGTGCGCGTAGCCCTCACTGAGAGACTCATTCTAAAAGAACAGTCTAACAAAAAAGTGTCTTGATGACATACAAGTTACAGATCATATACTTCATAAAAGTCCGGGAAAAATTCTTCATAGATATTTCATCAATGAAAACATTAGCGGTAATGTTATCTGATAAAGAACTTCATACACGACTGGGTTAGAGCGAAGCCAAATATAATGGCAATGGTAATAACAATAAACAGCATAATGAAAAGCAGGCGGAATGAGAACATATGTAGTATGGATCTTTCGAGTTTAGTTCGGTCTCTTCTGCACGATTCATTTCTTAGAAGCGTTTGTAAGAGGATGAGGGTACAGATATAACATTTGAACTTCATAGTTGATGGGAAATATCAATTAACATCCCAATAAACATTTCAGCATGGGCAACTTATGAGTGAATTCATATGGAGCCCAAATGAGCACCCACGATTTATAAGGTGCCTTTACGGCCAGGCCAGATAATCGTATGAAACAGAAAACTTGGAATAGTCATGGTGTCCATATGGGATCATTGAACTTTGAACCCGAGAACTAACCCATGCACATGTGTCAAATAAGTAACCTGTGCTGAATCGTATCCCCTTATCAACCTTGAATGCAAATTCATATGGAGCTCATATGTTCTTCGATATGGGGCCAATAAAGGGACCATTGTGGAATACACTAGCTTTGGCACGATGTGCGATTTTATCTACAAGTCATATTAATATTTCAGACCTTCGTCGTAAGAAATTTACTTGACAAACTTGTATTATTTCTCTTTAAAATGGGATCTATCAATGCACTACAGTATATGTAATAATGGAAACGAATGCATATAAGAAAAGTAGTTTAAATAAGAAGACGCACCGCAAAAGTCCATTAACATCTACCGAAATTAGCAGTTCTGATGTAGTCAAAACCTCTCAGCACCTTCAGTCAACTTATTCATTGATAAATGATGCCTATTTTTTTATTTTTTTTTTTTTGTTCTACGATGTGATACATTACAACATCATATCGTTTCATATTCCTCTCACACAGGACCTCTTATAGGAGGCCATCAAAATGTCGATGTTATAAAAGCTAATTACCGCAGAACTTCACTACCGAATATCAATAAATGTGTCGGAGACTACCGTTTCTACAAAACTCTCCTTGATAATAGTTAATACCATTGTACCTACACCGATGATTCTACTCCAAGATGATTTCTTTGAGAATGATCGCGTGCTTCTGGTCGGTTCAGACATTGAAACTTTATTCCTATTTCAGTTCATTCTTTGCAAATGGATAGCTGTGAACATTCTGTCAAAGAAACTATTGATCAAGGTCAATGGAAGTAAAGAGGAGTACATCGTGAATGCTCTTAAAAAAGCATTAAATGTTATTTCGGACCACAAAGTACTTAATACTCTGAAATCTGAGGACAGTATTTGACTTCTAGATGGACATGACAGCCATGAAACCAACTCTTACGATGAGTCTAACATACTACAATATTAAATAATTTGATGACTAAAATTGGTAAGACTTTTCCACCCATGAAACTTTAGGTAGCAGTTCGATCATTAATTAAATTTGAGAAACCGTATGTGAAGGTAAAAATACATTCTTTTACATGTACTTCATATGGACAGGACTGAATGCAGAAAAGTGTGCGAAAATAGTACGTGGAAAATGGTGTTTTCTCACAAACATTAAGCACTAACAGTAGAGGAACACAGTATACGAGTTCATGGTGTCTCTAGGTTTATAGTTGGCACTACTTTGAGAAGGGCTAGTAACCTTTATGTAGTTTACCTCAAGAAATGTCATAGAAACTGACTCAGTTTTTTTTTTTTTTTTTTGTCTTTTTCATAAGTCCTTTTTTTTACTGTTGTGTTGTGCCCATAAAGTGTACCTCAGCCTTTACCGACAGTCTTTAACAGTCTTTTCTCCATGTTGGTTTGCACATGGCTGCTCGTGTTAGACGTTGATAATTGATTATTCTAGATATCTGATGACTTTTACATGTAGAGCGCATTGACATGTATGTTAGTCTGCCAGAGAAAATATCACCAAATGAATATACATCTCATTTATTCCTTTCTTTTTCTTTAGTTGTAAACACGTTAGTGCAGTTACACTATCAACTCAAATTGTATCGAGTAAGTCCAATTTGTTAGTAATGGTCCAGGAACTGCAATATATAGTTGAGTGGTACTAAGAATATATATATAGTCAAAAACTATAGTCTAGACTATAGTCGAAAAACTATAAACTAAACAGACACTTGCAAAACTTACAAAAAGTTTTCTAGTTGACTCTGTTATCAACTAGTTGTCAATTAGGTAGATTTTACTTTAGACAATCATAACGATTAATATACAAGAACTCATTTTCTAACATATAGACTGAAACGCAGTTTCTTCCTTCCAATGACCATATGTAACGCCAGGATATTAAATGTTAACATTAAATTTAACCCATTTAAAGTCATTCTTTTTAAGAATTTATTACGTAACTATATATATATATAACACTTCATAAACATATTACTATTGTATAATATTTTCTTATATATGTACCTTTAGGTGTTTCATTTCCAACCATCGATAAACATTGTCGGTAAAGTCTGCAGTAACAAGAAATTGCAATGGCAAAAAACTGTGGTTTCAGCTTTACACCGGGCTTTAATTAAATTAAAAACAAGTTTGCACACCTAGAGAACAGCCACATGAATTATTTATGTATTTATATACATCACTATCAGTTATCAGTTATCCGATTACATAATGTGTTAGTGATGACGATTGTCATCACCCATGAATTAACATGTATGGTAAAAACTGCGGCAATATCACCTACTGAATGACTGGCCATTAATTAAGAATCTTCTGATTGATAACGGGCTTATAGTAACCAGGCAGATACGTAGCAACACCAAAGATTGAATGTTGCAATTGCTACATATTGAGAATCCAGCTGTTTTAATATTTAACATATCCACTACGAAAGAAGGCATTTCGTCACCAAATGCCGAAAGGAATATGCAGGTTATTGAAACAGCAATAATTTCCATCATTTGTTGCAATTACGCAACAATATATACCTGTATGATACGTGTAGCAGTCGCGCTGTATCAATAGTAATACATATTAGTAAAATAATTAAATATATTTTATTCTGTTAGTTAAAATTTTGCAATTGCACTTGACTGTCTCTGTTTTAGTATATGTTTAATATGTATTGCATTAACATTTACTAGCATATAAACTCATTTCCTGATGCCACATATTACAGCAAACTGCCTACAAGACAAACACAAGGTAGCGACAGCATCTCTGCAGTAACCACCTTTGCCCTTTTCGAATGAGGCGTCTTTTTCTAGAGAAAAAAGGTTTTTGATTGATTGTTACTGTTATTGCCTTGATTTCTGGAGTCAAATGACATGCAAATAAACGCCCAATACACTATTTGTTATATTTTAATGGATAAAATTCTGGCATTTGACTATTGCTCCAGTAAAATCCAGTTTAAAAAGAAAGCAAACAGGTGAGTTAGTAATCGAAATAGTTACTTTTGGTAATTACCATAACCTTTTTGTCCGGGTAATCAATATTCAATAATTCATTATTTCTACAATCAAACTCCTTAAGGAAGCCAATATTCTGCTACTTCAAACCTTAAATCTTTGTATAATTGATTTCAAGGTGCCTGCAATATCAGTCAGCATGTAAGAGATATCTATCTGTTTCTTCGTTATTGATACCAAAAAAATTAATAAATCTTCAAGACCTCTATGATACATCCTTAATTGGACCAGATGATACCCACACTGTCAGTCATTAGTAAGATTCTCTTTAGAAGAGAAACATTGGTATGCATTGTTTGTTTCTTTGTAGAGTCAATTTAAAGTAAATTAAACACATTTTGGAGAATTGGCTGAATATTTTGTTATTTTAAATGTCATAGTTTTTCTATTATAATCTTTCAATTGTTGACCGTCATACCAATCCCTGTAACAAATTTGCATCGTGAACAAACAAAGTTGAAATATGCGAATTCGTGGTGTCCACGAAGGGCCTCACA
This sequence comes from Stichopus chloronotus, assembly GCA_021234535.1. Lineage (NCBI taxonomy): Eukaryota > Metazoa > Echinodermata > Holothuroidea > Aspidochirotida > Stichopodidae > Stichopus > Stichopus chloronotus. Next base: position 7,262,682 of record CM037842.1, read on the forward strand.
TGATATGCCATGTAGTTTATATCACCTTTTACTCACGTAACGATTATTTCAAGGACAAATTTTGTCTGGTATTAGGCGGAAAAACATTGTCTTTTTTTAATATTGATATTGCCTTCTAACGTGTCAATTAGACGGCAAATAAGTCAGAGAATACAAATGGAGGTATGTGAAAAGTCATATACTGACACTGTGCCACACTTAGCGTTATCAGTTTTGAATTTGCATCACAATTTTGAGAAGCTGTATCTCGACATCATTAATTAAAGATTAATCAAAGCTGTAGGATAAAGCAAGATCGGGGTTAATGCGATAGCATTAACCACAGAGAGTGCATTACACTGCACTTTATACACCAGTTCAAAGATGATAAACCTTGTCCATACATACAAACGACATTTTTTTATAAAGAAGGACGGAAAGAGGAATTTGGTTCTTAAATTTTTAATTGAAAAGAAACACAGGGAAAATGTGAACAAATTTAGAACTTGTCAACATCAGCATGCGAGAAACACAAAGTAACATTTAACAAAAGCAATAACAAGAACAATTAACATAGCAAAAATGCCTATACAAAATAATCTCATTTTAAGAATTTCATTTTAATTGTAAGCTTGCCCAATGAAGCTGCTACACCTTTACAAGTTGGCAACTTTAACCCTATTTTATGCAAACTGAAATTGACTAAGGAAAATCTGATTGCGAACACGTTTGCTTCTTTCTGTCAACCAGTATAAGCAGCGGTGGGATAACCATTGCTATTCGTTAAACAATGACATGACAATAACAATGCTTAAGGAGGAAAAGGCAATAATGAGACGCGTTATTTTAGTAACTGAATCCGTTACAACTGCACCAGTAAAAGGACACTTTTACCTTTTCATTTATTTTTTTTTTTGGGGGGGGGGATCGGCATAAGGTAACTATAGCATTGAGTCTGCAAGGCTGTACTTCACATTCTTCAAATGCTAAATTAAGCAGAAAAAAATGTTTACTTTATATATAAATTTACAATACAATAATATGAGAGTGAAAGGGCGTGTCTGATGGGACGCTGACATGATATTCCGCGATGACACCACTACTTGTTGAAATAAGTGTAAAGGTAGATTTATCCTTGTAGTTATGGTATTTCATGTTTCATAGGATAACTATTTTCGAATCTCTTTAGCACTGCCAGAGGTTTATACGTCAGAATAACAGCCCAAAACGTTATACTTCCCTTACGATTTTAATATAATCAGTTCCTTAATACGTTCTACGATATTTGATGACATTCAGATGAGCATAGCGACAAATTACAACAAATTACGTTTCTTTGAAAGCAAGAAAGTCGCTATTAAACCATGCTGTATATATCAGTCATGTCATCATCAAGTCAATGTGTTGAACTACATTGTAGTCTTAAATCTCTCGAGGCAAATATGGCAGTTATGGTCCAGTACCTCCGTATGTGATTGAGTAATATAGTTGTACAAAAAATACGCGAGACTCAAATACTATCTTCAGCGATTTCTGGTTCTTCTAACCAAAGGTTTTTTTCAAAGTCATAGACATATGTTTGATCGCCTTCTTCTGCAAAAACTGCAAAACAAACAGAAAGTTACATGAACTAACAAAACAGCATAACATAGACGTGACTTTAATTGTCTAAATTTTAAGGTGGTGTTTTCAACACTGAAATTATCAAGTAAGGCAATTAAGAACCAGTTGTTATCTCTTCACTTTGCATAGGGTAAGAAAGGCGGTAATGCAGTTCCACGAGCTGTTGAAATTACCAAAATGACATTTAAGTGGAAGCCCACCTTATACCCCTGTAGAATTCAAGTGATACTTAATGGATTAGTATGGCTGAGTGAGGTTCCTCCTGATGTACAAATGACATGGATTTACCTTTTGGGGCGCAAGGGATGCTGGAAAGGCGTGTCCAAACGAAAACGTGTGCGCGTGTGTGAGGGAGGGGGTGTACAAAAAAGGTTTATCACGATCTCCTCTTTGCATGTGTAACGATCTTCTCCTAGACGGTAAGTTGGATAGACATCAAACTTGGTAGGTAGGTGCACTAGTATGAGATATACTGTCCGGGTGACCGGTTACGTCATAGCGTAAAGTAATAGGCCACGTACACAGTGTGTTAGGTGCTAGTACTGAGCCTACATAACATTTACATCTTTTGCTTTTCCAATACGAATGTGAGACAATATAAATGTGACACAGTGTGTCAACTTGTGCAACCATGTTTTTGATTGACTGATTATATAAGGTACGAATGTCATCTTCCATGGATTGCTAGTACCTTTACTGCACTCAGTGGATCTGTACAGTCGCATACACTAGGCAATTGTATAAGGACTTAAGATGCTTACCAACTGTGGAGAAAATGCACCACGCGTAACGCGCTATTTGGAGTTTACATATCCATACTTCGTACCATTTCTCAACTCGTGGTGGCCCATTACATTCATGTGACTGTACATTACCCTCTGGATAATGCACACTCAATGTATGTTAAAACTACACAATAAAAAGTAGATCGACAGTGCTTTGTCGTCTTCTATCTTGCACGATGCATTGATAGTATTTTGACTATCGCACACAAACATTGTTGACCAGCTTTGAATTGCATTTACCTTTTGTCGTGGTGTGTTTTTAATAAAATAGGTTATTTACAAAGTATTTAACCCAAGTTTCTGTTTTGTTTTTTTTTAGTTGTTGTCTTTTCATCAAACTCTTCCTGTGAATGAACAAGGTTAGGCAAGGCTGGACCTGTGTAGTAAGTGAAGGATAATACTATCGCTGGATACCGGCAGATATATCAAACCCCAATCGCACACTACCCTTCAGTTATTGCACTCTCCATTGTTAATTTAACTTTCAATACGAAACGCCCAGAATGATGGCACGTGTGGATCTGAGGAATTATTTCACATTCATGCAATTTCTAAGAATAGATTTAACTCACACAGCGGTGAGCTATTTCTATAGGCATTCCCACTCAGAACTCAGAAAGTCGGGACGTTCTTCAAACGATGGATACCGAATGACCATGGAAATGGTATCGGTGAGATTTGCAACTCCATTCATATTCACATTGCAGACTGAAGAACATTCTTCTCTCATTTTATGGTAGCAATTACCACCAAGATGTTAAGTGCTTGGTACAGTAAACTTATCTTTAATTACACGTGGTTGTCCAAATTTCCCAATAAATTTGTCCACTTTTTATGCGATGTATTGATTTACAAAACTGTTTTATTTATTCACCTTTTGGATATTTCATTTCTTTTAATTCATCGATGTTCATTGTGGGTAGCTTGCAGTTAACAAACCTGTAATGACAGAAAAAAAAAAATGAATGCACTTGGAAAACCCAAGCTAGCTTTTACCGTGACCAGGATTTCACGTTAAGTTTCATATCAGCTTGGCCACGTAAACTGATACGTCCGCAGAAGAGTTATTTTGACCCTCCATGTAATATGAGTTTCCGGTCACATGATCATGATGATTCTAATGAACTCTGACATGAATCGAGATGACTGTTCAATGCCATACGAAACGTTAATGACCGATAGGTGTCGATGAACTAATATCATGCAGTATGAGAGAGACAAATTAACAACAAAACACACGCTTATTTAAATCAAATTACCTATCTGCCAACGAATTTGAAAGGTATTGATACTACTTAATCAATCGTTTTCAATAAGGAAAGTTATCTTCTCGGGACATATGATATTCATTATATAAACTATAATGACAATGGCTTTAACTTTTAGCTCATAATTAATATTTACCTGCAAATTTGATACTTATACAATCGAGAATAATAATTATAAACGATTTACAGTATCTGTTTAAGGTAAATGAGGACTTCAATAATTCCCATTAATAACTCACCTGACAGTATTAACTCTGCCAGCAGAGTCACTGAGAATAATGATGATGTCATCTTTTCTCAACCGGAGACTTTTGAAAATGAGCTCATCTTTTATTTTTGGTAAATATTTATTCAACGAGGAGGGGTAGTCCTTATAGAATATCAGTGTTTTAGGTTCAACCTGTCGAAACAATTTGTAGGATTTGTTTAAATTGATTACGGTGACATTCCTTCATCTCTTCATTTTGTTTCTGAAACAAGGATTTACAAATACACTGACCACTGAGAAATCAATCGCACTCAGAAGACCTCACATGTACATTTAATTGGAATGATGCCTGTACACGTTTTTCCCTGTTTCTATCTGCTTATTTCTTTTTCGACATATCAGTACATCTATTAATTTGTATATCGTAGTAATCCTTATCATTAATGATCTGAATGCATGCTTTCTAAATATTTCCTTGAAGAGCAAAAACCTGGCAACTTGGAAGCTTGGTATCTGTGGAGATGACAAAATCTAGACTGAAACTAGATTTTAAAGCTCTGGTTGTTCAATCATTCATACATACGACTCTTTTCAGCATGGCAAGCTTTCCTTACCTGACGGTAACCTGCAGCGTTTGTTTTAACAAATAATTCAGAACGTTAATCCAAACTGTATTATTTATGCCATGATCAGTCGTACTTTACCATTTTCCATGTAACATAAAACGTTTTTAAAACGTTATTCAACGTCGTATAAGTTTTAAAAACATTTTGTGTTACCTGGGATCATCTATTTCATCTATTTCTATTCTGTAAAGAAGAAGGCAAACCGACATAGTCATACTTATTGATTGATAAGAACATTTCACCATATCTTATGCAATAATGAAGAAGTTACTGCTGTTGAGAGTTCTTGCTTTCCCTTATATATATTTTTTTTTAATTTAAATTTACGATGCCTCGTCATCATAGATCTTACCCCTAATTCTCTACACGACAAGCACAATCTAACAACTGCATCTCTTTGGTAGCCATCTTTACCCCTCTCGAATATTACGTCCTTGTCTTGGAACAATTCTCTGATCAGTAATTGTTTCCATTCATCCTGACTGCTGGAATCATACAAACAAGCAAAAAGATGCCAGTCAATATTAGAGACGTTAAATTTATTCCTATCTATATCCCAGTGGACTTCCGTCTGGCATTTGGAGTTTGGTATGGTCAACGCTCCAGTAGTAACCAGTTTAAATAAATTTAAAGCAAACAGGTGAGCTACTAATGGAGACACTGACTTTCGGTTATTTCCAAAAACCTGTCTCCACATATCTAAGATATTAGTCTCCGGTATTAACGATGCACTTTCGTCATTATGAGGGTTATGTCTAGTGTGGTTCGTATTATTTATTTCCGTTTTTTTACGGTATTCATCAGCTCTTTGCAGATATTCATCTTTTTGTTTGTTATTGAAACCAACCAGATTAATCAATCTGTAAGGTTCCTCAAATAGTCTATCCTCCGTCGGCCGAGATGAAACCCACAACTTCATTTTTGGGAAAGCATTGCTTTCACGTTTCAAAAGATTCTCTACGGTGAAGAGACAATTTCCCGCATCCCGACATTGGTTTGCATTGTCTATTGAGACTTCTTCACAGCGTAAGTCAGTCAACCCATCTAAGAGTAAGACGCTTTCTCTTGGCTTCAAGAATGTCTGCAAATCGTGAACGGACTTATGCTTACGTTGTAGAATCATTTCCAATTCTTTCAAAATACAAGACGTTTTGGTCAGAAATTTCAGCGGAATATATATCAGTATGACACCAGGCATGAGTTCGCCCTCAATCCATCTTCCCAATATGGTATTGAAGAAGAACGTCTTTCCATAACCTGGATCACTTATAATCAACAAACGACTGTCCTTTAATTGTGAGATGTTCGTCAGTAATTCTTCTGAGGTAACACTCTGTGTTCTTCTATTGTCATCTTCTATCAAACACTCAAACGTACTGTAAAGGGATTCAACTTCAGGAACTGAGTTTGCGGAATAAGCAGTTTTCAACGCTTTAATATAAGAATCTGTTAAAAAAAATATTTAGAAATAACTTAAGTGGCTTAGAACAGATGTGAGAATTAAATGTTCATCCTGTTTAATCCAAAAGATATTTAAAAGGCACCTCTAGGGTTAAACATCCATTTAAAAACTGCTTATTCAAAATTGCATATTTTAAGAATGTCGACACCGAAACTAATAGTCTCTAAATCCGAAAAGTAAATGAAAAGTTTCCACGACAGCGTCGAACTACAGATGATTGTACACTAGACCATTATTGCTTTCGGGTCCACTTTGCTTGGGAGAAAGTAGACTTTCAGTTGATCAGATCATGGGTTTACTTACCTCCGGAAAGGGTCTTGGTGCAGCCACATAATCTGAATTTTTCATTAAGTAAGAGAGCAAACTGAAGCATAGGGCGTATGTGTAGGTCACAAAGTAATTAGGTAATCTAAACGAAGAGCTTTCATTGGCTGGCGGGTAGCGAATTGATAATTCTTAAGATCATGATGCACCTTATATTGCAGAAAATGACATTTCCTGTGTTTCTGGCCTGGTGAAGTTCAGTTTTAGTTCTGATGTAATCTGTCTAACAATTTTATGCAGTCCTCTATCTCTTGGAATTTCTATTTTTTCCCTTGAGGAGTAATTTAGTCAGTTTTCTCTTCTACACGAAAAATGGGATTGCTGCCCTCCCCTTAGTCTATAACGTAAGTAGAAATTTATCATAATTGAGAAATAAATTGTAAAGAAGATAAAAAAGATTATGAAACTTAAGGTAACATTACCATGCCTCCTGAGACACCAAACAGATATTGCACTAACAGCAATGACACCAATAACTACAATGACAGCAAGACAAGGACCGAACCAATATAAACTTGATCTCATTGAATGTGGTGTAGTTCTCGGACGCTCAGAAGAAAAGTCACCAGGTCTAACTTCATCCTCACAAATTTCTACAAGAAACATGAAATACATGTACAATCTTATGACAAAATCATTCATTATAGACCATTACATGTAAGTGTCATTTGTTGCATCATGTTAGATGATTTCAACATTTGACATTTGGAAATAATGCAGTGAAATGAGCCATAACAGTAAGAAAACTTCAAAAAGTGTTGACTAAAGTTTCAGATGACGGTTCCATCCTTTGATTGAAGTTGAGCCATCAGTGTAACGTAATTTGTGGTATGAATCTAAATAAACGTATGAATTAGTTAAGTTTATTCATAAAATTATTATATAGAGTTATCAACACCAACAAGCATGAACTCTTGAAATACTTATTCAAATATTATACTTGAAATAATTAATTCAAATATTCTGTAAAAGCAGGAAAATGCAATTTTCATTGATGGTAGCTTTGTTCAACTTTGTTCACATAGGACATTAGAAGCAGACCAGTGTATTGTTTTCAATGACTTCAACTTTTCATGAACAATTTATCAAATTGCCCTTTGATATTAAACTTTTCACTATGAAGGAAAATCTCTTACATGTGCAAATGAATTGGAGAAGAGCAAATTTTGCACTCTTTTAGAATATTTTTAACTCACTAGAAGTGTATTTCCCCCCCCCCCCTTTAAATGTTAGTAATGCCATCATAATAAACATCAGAAAGAAATAAGAAACTGTTCAAAACCTACATAAAGAGGAAAAGTTTCAACAATTAAAAGAAAAAAGTTATCAGTTGTTAAACTAAAGTAAAAGAAACACTTTCAAGTATTCCGAAAGCTTCATGTATATGCTTGTGACGCTGTTGTGTTTAGGAAAAACAGGATTGTAGCAAATTTACCTGACTTGACTTGAATCGTACGTGAGAGGTTAGGTGCCCGTCCTTCACTACGACAATGTAATAACGCTGCCTCTCCGCAATCTAAACTGTATTCGATTGAAGCTGACAAATTCCATGTTCCAATTGATGGGTCAATCGGGACTGACTGAGAGCTGTTAGTAATGACAGTGACGTCGCCAGTGTGACTCCATTGCAATGAGACAGCTGGACGAATACCATCAATGAAACATAATAATGTTACGATCTCATTAATTGGTGACTTCAAAGAGCAGTCTCCACAATTCTCGCAGTTTGAAATACGAGGACAATTTGTTTCTGGAGTGACTAGAAGAATGAGTCAAACGAGAAATGAAGTAAACCAAATTTGCATTGCTTTCGTTTGTAATACCATTTGGATGAGACTATTTCTTTTTATCGATTCAATTAATAATGCGTAATGTTACTTGTTACAACCACTTTTTAATAGGTCCTTTTTTTGCATTTGGTTCGCACACCTTTGCAATAAAATCACAAGTTTTTTTAATAAATTGGTCCACATACTTTTGTACAGCTTACCGACCACTCTTGTCGCAGAACTCTCTCTCAATGTCAGTTAAGTACTTTTGTAATCACGTAGCAAGGTAAAGTTCCCGAGATATTTTTTGTCTACTCTGTCTCTACATTGGTACTGCAATACGCTAAAACCATTTTGCAAATTTAGAGAAAAGCATGGCATGGACACACTTTATGACTGTATCAATCAATAGTAGGTTAAGGTCCAAACATATTTCCCACTGTTTATGAAAATTGCCAATATTAATTAAACAAAGCACACCTAATCATGGAGTATTCAGATCGGTTGATATTATATAAGATAACAACTTACTAGTAACAATGACTGAAATGTCCTTTGTCGAGTAAGAACCATCTGAAAAGAATGCAACAAATGTGTAGGTAGCTTCATGTTTTATCTGAGCTGCAATGATTCTCATTTCACAAGTAGGGGTTATATCGTAATGTACATCCTGCAGCTTTGTGCCACCTTTGATTTGATTTTCCAATTTAAGTATCGGATCTGTCTCTGCTGTTGATCCTAAGTACCAGTAACATCTTTCAATATCTCCTCCATGGCTGCATATTATGGTATTGGTACCCATTCTCTCAACAAACTGTTGAGAAGGACATGGGTTAGAAAGTCCTGTAATGAAGGGAGATTTATTTGTAGAAAGTGAAAATGAAAGAAAACAATAACACTTTGCTGATATGGTATCTTATGATATCATAATTGTTACTTTCAAGTTTATCTATGCAAGTTGACATACAACTATCTACACACACATATTTATTTAATCATTCAAAACGACAGTTAAGTGAGGTAAAACAAAATCTAAATTTATTTGTCTGTGGAAATTCGGGTTGGCATATGGATAAAAAATACATAAGGTTTGATGCTTTTATGAAAATAAAGTAATAAAGAGGATGAAATGTTTCAATTTAGTTTGTGCATGTTTAATAAAATGCAATATGACTGTCTCAACATCACCATAATACACCGACGTAGTGTATTTGACATGATCTTACCTAGGGTGAAAAGTCCGCACAAAATGATAAAATCAATAACCATGGTTCAGCTGATTGATGTGATGTACGTTGTTCCTAGTAGACTCAGTAACAAAGAAAAACTACGGACATTCAATAAAAGATTAAATAGAAAAATAATCTCAGAATTTAAGATTAGTTACAGTTACAAATTGTAGTAGCACTATACCTTTAATAAAACTATTACATTATTAAAATAGCACCATGTTTATGGATATTTATCCGCAGGGATGTGGAATGTAATAACCGTAATGCTTTAAATCATAAGAATTGTAACATTGAATTTAAAAAGTAATATTATTCTTATAATAGGTAAGTTGTTAAAGTTATATTTTGTAAGTGATTCCTGCTTATTTTTAGCGTTGGGTGCTCAGAAAAGAAGTAGTAGTGGCCATAATGGAAACAACAGTTGCTACTTTTTAAATTTTTTATCAAAATTGTCTGTTATATTACTGTCCGTTCTCGCAAATCTCTTCTTTCTCTTTAAACTGTAACATCAACCCCACGGTTAGTTGTTTTGGAAGGTTTCATGGCCACTACTCTATTTTATTACTTAGTAATGTCCACTATTTCCTGATATTGTTAGATGTAGATCTTACCTTTTCTGTCACTTCGGTGTAGTTATGACACGGGACACATAGTCCGTTGCGCCTAAAACATATCGTTTGCCACATCAAAATTATCACTCTGTGTATAACTGAACGGTATTATCCGTAATATGTTTGTTCGGCATGTAACAATAATCCGTAGACTTTGAACCCCAGCTCCAAGCCGAAAGCCAGTTTTAAACACGCGCGGTTGCACAACGAAGTATTGATACTGCTTTGTGGGTCAAAGCACCACCAGATAGACAACAATCAGTGTTATATTGGAAATTCGAATATCACAACAATAAACGGAACATCAGTTCCCCATTAGGAAATGCTTTCAGAAACTAGTCAAAGTATACTTGAACATGACTGCGTAATGACAAAGTGAAAACCTGAACATTTTAATCTTTCCTTATAATGTTCGCTTTTCATTCGTCTGTTGGTTTAGGATTCTAATCACTAGTGTCCATTTTTCACTTATGACTGTCAACAAAAGACAGTATGAAAAAAAGTATGTTTTTATTGATTCAGAGGTTGCAGTGTTATTTCGAGGATACATCTTAAGGTTTTGATGACAGCTTGCTCGTCAACACTACATGATGCACGTAGGGCCTAGGTAACCCCCCACACTCCAGTCCATCGGTTTACCTTCTTCGTTTGCGCATTTAACACATTACATTACGGACTATCGATCAGTCATGTAGTCAATAATCCAAACCTTTGTGATACAATTCCAACTAACCACCGTTCATGCACTCGACGTTGAGCCAAATTACTAGTTATTAGGTATGAATTTTAAAGGGCAATAAATTCCACAAGAGTCGTACGACTATTTTTAATAATTGCTGATGTAATTATCACCTTACACGAGACATCGATTAAGCAACTGAAAATAATTCACAAACGATCACAACTAGGGTCACCGCTAATATGAATATTCAACTTAATTTGGTACTGGTTCATAGATACTGAAATTCTGGGGAAGGTTTCCCTGTTAACTTCTGAAACGTAAAGTCATTGTTCTAAATTTGCAGGAGAAGGCGGATTGGATGTATGGGATGAATTGGAATTAGTCACAACCTAGTCCTCTCAACGTATATAGTCTCGTATTTATTTTTTTTCTCTTTTTGTTTTTCCTTTTTATATACGCCTATAAATTAATATACAAGTGTGTATTCTTCTTTCTAGGAAACCTCTCCGATCCAAACCAATTATTGTGAGCCCACTTCATTGTGATACTAGATATCATTAATACTCTACTGTCATACTTGAATGGACTAATTAAATTAGAGAATTATTCAGGCAACTCGGATGATGCAACCTTAAAACACTTGGTTGAGAAGTATGAATTTCAGTCATTACTGCAATTCTTGTATGTTATAATGTCTATAGCTAATAGGTACAGCTTTTAACTAATGCATGACTTTTTTACGTATTGGTAGTTCCATAGACAAACGTAGGTTCTTGATGTTTAGAAATAGAATGGGAAAGATTGTACAGCAGAAATTGTGGACAAGGTTTCGTTTGTCAAGACTCAGTCGTAAGCTTGTTAAACTCTTTCAGAATGAAGTCTGCTTTTTTTTTTTAAATAACCCCAACAAACATAATATTTCAAAACCAAAAGTCACGGAGTACCATATTACGCCTTCGTTAGTACTATCACAAAATGTTGGCTAAAAAATGTTGTATCACATTTGTTGGCTAAAATTATATGTTAGTGATTATAAACATTATAAAAACATGTGTTTTGCTGTTACGGTAAAGTAAACTACCGTATGCTGATCCATCAACTTTAAGAATATTCATGCACAAAATGGAAATAAGTTCAACTCTATCTCATGATAATATATGGATTAAATAAACTGTTTTGTAATCTTATTCGTGCTTCTAATATTGTCATGTTTGTGAACTTTTCAAACTACTTATTTTCTTAAGATGCTTGTTCCGCGCATTGCCATACCGACACCTGCTTATTCGGATTTTGTTATTTGATGGGAGTCTTTGTATAACTTTTCATCCATACATAGGTTGCATTACCTGACCTTTTTTCGGTATTTTGTTTCCTTGTTATTTCTTAATAGATTGCACTCTTTGTTATTCCTCCTTAATTCTCATATGTGATTGGACAACGCAGTTTCTTTTTCGTATTTTTGTGGAGGAACGATTTGGCATGGTTAATATACCTTTCCTTTAATATCTCCCTCCTATTAGCCCTACGTATGTTATAGACTCGTTATCGGAAGTTACTGTGCCTTGCATACTACCTACCCCTTTCAACAGGAAATTTCCTTCCAGGGGGCAAGCTTCTCTTTTCTCGCAGTAGCAGGTCTTCTCTTTTTTTTTTGATGATGATGATGATGATGATGATGATGATGATGATGATGATGATGATGATGATGATGATGATGATGATGATTTTGTTGTTTTGCGATGTTACGATTGAGCCGATGTTACGCATGCAGCTATTGCTGACTTGACTGTGTTTTTCTTGAAAAATTTTTGGAGCTTGCCCCCTGGGGGAAAGTTCCTAGTCAAGAGTTTTAAGAAAATGCCATCGTTGTTGAATTTACATTTTGGCTGTATGGTTGTTTAAACCAATTTACTTTTTTCTCTGTTTCTTGTCTTGTGCTCACCGTTGGGCTCCTTTTCCTTGTCCCCAGACTTGCAGAGTGCATCATTGTATGTTTTGGCGGCGCTGTTGAATACTTCTTCGTTCGATCATAGCGTGGATGTCCTCTTTCCAACGGATGCATGAATTTGCTTCAAGATTGTACTGGAGTGGTTTGACTTGATGTTTAATGTATACGGGTTGGTCGTTTGGATTTTCGAACTGGTTGATGCCTACCCGTGTTCAAGTTTCAGATGGAGTCCAAGAAGTCGACCTTCTTGGTATTTGTCTTGCCTGTTATGTTGAACCCGAATCTGTATTATATCTGAATATCTGTATTATTTATTGGCGCCTTCTGTCACATTGCGGGCACGAACAATATTTTAATACTGCCAGCCCGTCATCAGCCCAATGCTTCCAACATGGAATTCGGTTTCAACGGTATGGAGCAGAAACAGGCCAATAAGCTGACATATTTCCGCTCCATCTAAAGCGCCCATTGCAACGTCGAAACCTTGCCCTTTTTGATCCACATGATAATACAGGAAGTAAAGAGCTAAGTTCTCTTTGATTGTATTGCGTTTCCTTACCAGGGATATTTCTATTGCCTTGTTGTTAATGAAACATTACACAACATTACCTTTTGATTGACACATATTATAATTAGTCATTTGAATTGCATCATTAGATCGACAGGATGCAAAGTGACGTCATAGGTGAAACAGGTTAACCGACATCGTTATGGATAATTGGCCTGTAAGTTGTAAAGTCAGGACTCATTAATAACTTTAATCATATCCAATTACGTATTGTAAGGAACCTCTTTGAAAGTTAACAGCAATGGCCTGGCAAAGAATTTGCAATTTAGAATTACATAACGTGTCAAAATAAGCTACAAGTACCGTAATTTATCCTTTATCTCAGACGTTACCATCGGATAAGCTGACAAAATTGTTTTCGTTAGCAAAGTATCGATACATTAGATCACAAAAGTAATTGCATCAACCAATATTGATATACATGGCACATACTAACTATATATTTTTTTTTCATCTCTTTTAAACGAAAATAAACTTGCAACAAGTCTCTCGTGACTGTCCTCTCCCAGCTGAGGCAGCTAATGGGATCCTCTCTTTGGTTCTCCCTCTTCTTTCAAGGACTGCCCCTTCACAAGGACATGAAACATGTGGAACACATCCTAGCTTTCTGCAATAGACATTGTAATCTTGTTACACTGTACTATCGTCAGCGGCCGGCTTCCAACGAGAGACTTGTTGTGTTTTGCAATCGGTGACGTCATACTTTGAGTCGTGGTATCCAACATATATATTCACAAATTTGTTGCAGCAAGAGTCATACTCAACAGTGATTTGGATGATAACACCTAGATATCTTCAAGTATATTCATCCTTAATTTGGGTTGAATTAAAGTGATTACGTGCGTACGCAAAAAGTAAAAACATTGAAATTTCATCTCTAAAAGTTTGTTAAGGCTTTTAATTACCATTCAAACAATCTGGGAAAATAAATACGTTTCAGTTGGTTAATTTTGCCATATCATTTCAAATTCTTCTAACATAACGGCAAAAAGTGTAGAATACGATAATGTAATGGTTGACAGTTTTCATTCAAATCAACGGCGTGTTTCTTTGAACAAGCCAATGGGAAGTACACCAGTACTAAATATTCAGTTACAACCAGGATCACTGACGCTTTTGGTTTTTCAGTACACACGCAGTCACTTTTAAATATAAGGGAATAAAAAATGATGACGTCAACAGAAGCAAAAGATACAAGTCTCTCGCGCGTGGCAAACCACTTCATTGAGCAGTTCTTTACAATGTTTGTGTACAAGGTCCATTAGACACAAGCGCTATAGTTCGGTTGTTGTACATAGCACTGCAGGAACTGTAAGAAGAGTGGTATACCGTATTCGGATAAAGTCTTGAACATAGCAAAGCAACTTCATGGTAGGTAAAAGAGAGGAGAAGGTAAGGAACTTGGGGAAAGTCTAAAACGAAAGTAAGTCAGAAAAGATAGATCTGTTCCAAACCAAACACACCCTCCACTCCGTCCTTAGGTCACGATTGTAACATCCAGTGTGTCGTTTTTAGTACTGAGAAAGTTCCTCTTTCCATTGTATAAATCATATGATGATTCTGTAAAAACATCCATGCATGTGTTTCACTTCATCTATGAGGGATTTTGATGCTTCCCTTAAACGTTTAGTCATGCACGATTTCTTTCACTTCTTGTGATATACTAGGAACCACGAGCAAACAACCTTGTTTCCCTCATGTTTCAATATCAGTATACTGACTTTCATACACTAGGTTATCAACATTTCCCACGCTCGTATCAAGGGAACCGACGAAATAACCAACAGAGTCGCGTTTTTTATGATAAGGTGCTGGGCTGTTTCTCTTGGTGGTATATCTAAACAAAATGAAATAAAAAAAAAAGAATACGATCGAATTATATTCATCATTTGGTATAAACTGTGTCAGAGTATACATTCAAAGTTAGTTCATTCTCACCATAAAACAAAGAAAGATTCTATAGTTGAAGAGAACATTTTCTTCAGTATTTGCTCTAAAATTTATAAACTTCGTGAATGGCGTGTTATATTTCATTTACCTTTTTGTATTTGGTGACTGTTTGCAACCTGTAGAGGAGAAAACGGGTGACCTCTGAAATAGTTTAACAAGCATGCATAACTATCTAATATTTAAAAATGATAATCATACTGGCATGACAGGCAAGCAAATAAGAAATCTGAAAGATATCATAAAACCCGTGTCTGATATGTTTATTTTTTACAAAACTTTTGTCAGTTTTAGATAGTAACTTCAACATCACAAGGTGAAACCAAACTTTGATATGCTAAGATGCGTTCTTCAAATCCAAAACAAGATTATTTCTTTATTACCTGTCAGCTGGGCAAATACGATTAGAAATGTTGAAATACAGCCAAAGTATTTACACCTACATAATTATTCCTCTGTATTAACTATCATAAGCATGCACGATTTCCTTCTTGGTTTGAAAATGCGATTCTTTTACACTTAAGCAACATTGCGGTATCCCAAGATAGAAACACTCAATGTGTAGAATTGGTTACCTTTCTGCACAAGAAATGTAACGATTACAAACAGAACTGTAGCTCCAGTAATGCCGAGAATGATGTAACCAGCGTTCTTCGAATCTGCAAGTACATTGTGATAGATTTTCATACAGACTGATAATATTTACAATAGTTGTTCCTTTGTTATTTTTATTTTTTTAAATAAAAAATAGCAAACATTGATATGATGATATCATGAAACATAAGGTAACTAGAAAAGAATATTGAATCTGAGCAAGACTACTTTGATCAAAGCAAATCATAAAACGCAATTTAGAAAACAATTGAAAGAGAAAGACATTTGTACCCATCCTCCCCACCTTCCTATTCTCAACCAAGTCTAATTCCAAAATATGGGCCTTTAGAATCGTTCTGTTCTTCCACTTAATGGTAAACGAGGATAGACAACGTAAAAGGAGGAAATGAAGGAAGTGCGATGAGCAGGATAATTATGGAAGTAATAGGTACTGATTGGAGGAATCAGAGGCAGGCGGAGGTAAACAATGTAAAGGACTTATATACAAAAATAGTAGCTGAAACTCACAGCCAGGTGTCATAAATTGTGAAAATGTTTAAGTTACTCAAGATCGTTGTTCGATCACAGATTAGAATGGGTAATTAACCTTATAATGTTTTCTTCTGTAATAATACTTATCTATTCAGCGGTGTATTATGCATGGAGCTGGTTGGTTAAACAAGTGTGTAAAACAGCAAAAGTTAAAACTACATGGGCACTTGATGCTTTACCTTCTGCTTTACATTATCTTAGGTATGTTATCAATGCGGGAATTTTAGTTCAAATATACATCAGGAAGGACTGCCAAGACTTTATCACACATGACGGTACTTATAATATTATCCAAGTCTGCCTAACATCAAGTATAATAGAGTATTGTTAAGAAAATGACAAAGTTGGTCTTTTCGACATTGGACATTGAGAACTAATGTATTTGCATAAAACTAATTAAAGATTATACGAAGTTCATTAGTTATAATAACCGCATTTCCTTTGTTTCCCTATGCCATATGCAAAGATAGAACTTATTTGAGTAATCTAGGAAATAATTGATATTAATGACGTGTCCCAGAATACATCCTCGCCGAAATAGCAGATTAAATTGTTAAAGTAGGATGAGATTCATCGATGGTAACACATTGTTTCTGATCGAAAAGGTAACTTTTACGTAGGACATCAGCTTTCCCGCTGACAACATATTGATATTATTAACAAAACAATATACTATGATTTACATAGTCGAAACTTTACAGAGATTGACTTTTTTCTCTCTTTTTTTGGCAAAATTCAATTACATTAGAATATAGAATATTGTTTTTGTTGAGAGAGTCAACATATCTAGAATGTATATGTTTTATTTTCAATTCCTTTTCATAATGAGGTAACTTTAGAGATCGGCCTATAATATTTGCAGCTTCATCGAACACTTCTGACTTAAAAAGGAGTCACTTTAGCCTGTTTCCCGAAATCGGGAAAGGTGCCACCTATAACTACCATACAAAAAAATGTTTCAGTTGTTTTACAATGGTTTAAGAGACAGATAGGCCTTGTGGTAATTCTTGATAACCTAGTTACATTGGTTAAATGATTTTTGTAGGTTAAAAAACTTAATTTGTTCTCAGCAGTGCCATTTGTAGACATGTCTTATACAGTGTACTTGTACGAGATAAAGAATTATAGAATTTAGAACATCAGAAGTTATCCTTTGAGATACTATAAGTAATAGATTTAATGAAAAGTATTTTTATCGAAATTCTTGAGCTGTTAAACTACTTGTCTCTAAATTTACCAAATACAGAACACTATCTTAATAGATTGGTCAACAATTTAAGGATCAACATTAAGTTTTTGGCTCTTGTAAGAAGCGTGGATCTCCTTTATTTTGAACATTTACTTGTCTATGTTACGAACTACAGAAAATGTACCTAATCCATCTCGTTCTAACACTTTGTTAGTCGTTTGAAAACAGAGAGTCAAGTTCCATGTATTCTTAAAACTAGGTAAATAGTTACGGTACCTTTTAGCTTTCTTTATTAGAAGGTATCGTTTATTTTGCACGGCACATCAAGCCAAGTCGCGCGGCACATTAAACCAAGTCGCATTTGTGGAGCACGTAAAAGGCTTTCGAGATTTACAAACAATGCACGTCAATGCTATTGAGTTATGAACGTAAGAGACAGCCATTGGAACTTATTTTATTGAAATTAACAGTCATTGACAACTTACGATTAAACTTACTTTCATATTTGATCTGGTAAACGATTTTAGACACAATCTCTGTGGATACAAAGGGACCAGTGACTTCACAAGAAACGTTCAGCTTTTCCTTGTGTGGTAACTTTGACGAAGATGTAATTGTGGTTAAGCTGTAGTTCCCAGTTTGGTTAAACGTCTCGTAGTGGATGTGACTGTTTATATACCAGTGTACATATATTGGCATTCTAACCACCGAGACTTTACAATGAATGATTTTAGAATCTGTTAGTGTCGGAGAATTCTCCGTTTCCACGGTATAGAGTTGCAACGTTGGCTCTACTGTTGTAGGGGATAAATCGTAGAAAACATCATTATGACAAATATCGTATTCATTCGTTAACAGTTTTTGACAGATATACGTTTTGACTTTCTCAAATTGATACACGGTATTTACGGAAAATCTGAAAAAAAAATGAGTTTGTATCATGTCAGTGCGAGTGACTTCTAACAAACTTAACCTAAACTTAATTGTCATTTTTCATTGAAAGTGGCAAGATAAAGCTAAGTAGGTTAATTAATTATTGATGTTTCAGCTGCAGCAGAAACTTTATTAGTCATACAACATTTTTTACTCTGGTGTTGCGAGAGTATGAGGCAAGTATTCGTTAATATAATTAAGCAAAAGAGGCAATAGTAATCTAACGTATTGACTAAAAAAATATCTACTAAAAACAGTGAAATTAAACTTAAAGATAATCTAAACTTGGTAATGAATCTCTTAAAAAACAAAACAAAGAAACCTACCTTCTTCATAAAGAAGATATGCCTGAAGTATAGTGTTGTATTTGCGACATGTGTAGTGTTCATTATTCCGCATACTACAAGTATTATTAATCCGGATGGAATAGTTGGTGGATTCACAGCTATTAATATCTATCTTTTCAAATACTGCAAAAATTCTATTTTCAAATGCTATTACTTCTTTACTGATCTCATTCTTCCAGTTTAAGCCTGGCCCATCTTTGCTGACTTTACAAATTAAACAAACTTCATTGGCGCATTTGAAGTGACTGATCTCTATACCAGCATGAAAAGATGTGTACGACAGCGAGGTGTTCATATCTGCAAGATGATATAGAATAAAACTCTATAGAAAACACTATGAAAACACTATGAAAACGCATCATCGTGAAATTTCAAGGATCATGCCACACATTTATGTACTTGTTAATCAACTTACCTTTTACAGCTACGATCATGCTGGTTAGAATCACCAATATTACTAGAGGTATCGCCTGTCCCATGTTGACGTATCAAAGTAAAATTAATAAGGTATTCCACCAACTGACATTGTCTTTCATTTAAGAAATTCCCCCTAAGGAAGAAAGTCACAGTGACTGGCTGCTTTCTTCGTATAGACAGAAAACACTTTCTATACTTCAAACAGTCATACACTTAAGGCGAGCACTCCGAATTAGTTGCAAAACGAAAATAAAACTGAGATTTGCGAAGTAAAAAGGCTTTTGCAATCTGATCCCTCTTTTGCAGTCATGACTATGCCGTTGTAGCCATAATTATTCATTTTCTAGTCAAGAGTATTATTTTTTTCTTGGCTGACAATGACTATCATTTTAGAGAAAAAGAAACATGTAAATGAAGATTAAATATGGTAATACCGCAGAGGCATTAGATGCCTTTTTGCTCATTCATCAGTAGAATGGACGGAGCATACTCTTAATGACATGTGTATTACTAGGTGATCAAGTATATTTTTTCCTTTTCTAACCATCCAGAAATGGAACCTCCCGGGTGTACCTGAGCTGGAAGTGCCTAGCCTTGAAATACTGATCTCATTAGATACAAGAGTCATAATTAATTACACATCGTCTGTTTTGTTTTTGTATTTGGAGTACTTGACAAATATTTGAGAGTAGAAAAGGTAGGACAACCGTCACCCAGAAATGTGGGTGGGCAGAAACGTATGGCGAGAACTTTGTTACCGATTAACCGGATAACTATCTACGTGCCACCGTGAATTGGGCCGTAGTGTACACGAACATTCTAGGCTAAACAAAACCTAAATGGTCGGGAACGGCATTGCACGAGCGCTTTACGCTGCATGCGCCTAGCCTTAACAGAGGGAAGTTATATCTAACAATTTCTAAATCAATGAGAAAAACATGATTTTATGAATATGGTAAGAATTTGAATTGCTCTGATCAGAAATATTTATGCTTCTTAAATTGAGATTCAGCCGTTCAGCAGGGGCAGGCGCTGGTAAACTGTAGAAAAATAATACGGTCAATGATTGCAAAATGTCTTCTTTCTTTTTGTTCCTCTGCACATACTATATAAGCGCCACCATTACTTTGGCTTTACAAAACTCCCCAGAATGACCAAAACTGCACTTTCCGGATGTCTTGGATTGCATGTACTCAACCTTAGAATAAGAACCTCATATGCGCCATTTATCAATCAATGCGGAAAAAATCTTTATTGGAAACATAGTAATAATTGTCATTTCTTTTATCTACAAAATGTCCACCTATTAAATCGATTTGGGCCTTTCGGTGTCTTTTGAAGTAACATTTGTTTCGAACGAAATACTTTCCCCGGAAATTTTCATCCAAAATTTGTACTGTTTAGCCATATTATTTTCCTTTATGAGAAATTTTTAACTACCTGCTCATCTTGGACAAAATCTGGTGCAATGTTTGCATCTGGTGTAATTACACTTGTGTTCTAGTTACAGAAAAGTCATTCCAACTGTTTTCACTTTCTGACGATCATACTCCGATTATAGTCTTTTGCTTAGTTTCCTGCAACCGTCAATGGTTCCAACAAAGTAGAGCTAGTTCTTGTACCGATAAACCTTGGTGAGAACAAAATGGTCATACAATGGCATTTTGATATGTGGTAGCACGCATGAGGTGATTGATGGTTGGCCTGGTAGTGGGGTGTAAGGTAGGTTGTAACCTCTTTAATTTTTTTCAACGACTAGGTACCCTTAGGTGCAATCTGGTGCAAATGAATTCTCATAAAATGTGCTAGACGGACATATGAATAAAATGCTGCAGGAAAATCGTCGCTCTAGCATTTTTTTTTGGGGGGGGGGGGGAAGGGGGTGGGTTGGAGGGGAAAACACACACACCCCGGTCTCGACGGCACCGAAATCAGTCAAATTAATACAAGGTAGTCTTTGTCACTCACTGTTAGAAAGTGCTCTCTTACAGTGAGTGACATACATGTGTTTCTACTTTCTAGGTCTTAGTATGGCTCGTAACTTTACAAATAGACTATCGTTTACCACCTCCTCTAGAATAAAAGCCATAGTGATGACTATGAGGCGAACAACACAAGTCACAAGTCTAATACAAGTCTAATATTAGGAAATAAAAAACGTTTCGCTTGTGTTACAATTTGTAAACTTACGAAGTACAGCTCACACTTCTCGATTCAATAAACCCACTATGATTCATTCACTTCATTATTTCTACCATCTTCATGTTGTTTATGATACATAATGTTAATTAAAATACAATACCCACTATTCTAGAAGTGGTATTTGTATTAAATACTTAATTTTTTGCAAGGACAAACAAATACATACAACATAAACAAATACAAAGGAAAGCGGCATATCTTTTTTTATGACGGATACATAAAAAAACCTTTTTTTCTTCCAAGAATCAAGATATGTCAGAAGTCCCTCAGTCATTGCACCATCAATTAATTCAACCTGCAGAGGAGTAATGAGCTGCAAATGCAAACGCTTTGCCAATTAATGGAGTTTTATATTTTATGCATCATGCCGATTCCATAATTATTGTGACTCTTATAACACATGTAGGTATGCACGTGCTTGCCTAATTGCACATAGCACATTCTTTTTTACTTAGCAATGAATTTGAACAACATGCAATACACTAACATACCCTATCCTTACTTATGAAATTCTTTCGTGAAGTACCAGGTGATGGACATAGACCCAATCTGTACCAATAGCATAGTGTGCTACTATATTGACAACTTTGGCTCTGGGTTTATACAACTCATTATTTTATGTTCTTTAAACTTGAGAGGGGGTCGAGTTGCATTAACTATGTGATACAAAGTGCTCTGGACAAACGTACCATATGTAAAGTATCAGGTTATTGACTGAGGTAATTCACTGTAACTATCTAAAGGGAAAAATCTGCACATGTAAGGAAACACATCGCCTAAAGGACCGACAAAATAGCGTAAGCGACGAAATTTTCCTCAGATACACATAAGCAGTCGCTGTGAAAGTTTTACATACCTGCAAATATGTGTGATTTAAATTTACAAAAAGCAGGTTAAGGCTCTAAAAACATACCGCGTGATTGTATTACCAGAGCATGGAAGATAACATTGTTACCAAACAAAGTCAATCAGCCCAAAACATAAAGGTGAAAATACGATGTCACATAACACGAAAATACAAATAGGTCGTGGTGATACATTGTGCTACCATACTATAGGATTATCTTTTACTCATGACGTCATTGATCGGTAGGAGTCTACATCTCACACTGCACCACCTACCTTTATATCACTGAATTTTGACTTTTATCTGACGTACCCTCTAAGAGGGGATTATGACACACTTTTTTAACTTGACCTTCGACCTCATGGTCTTTGATATTTTAACTGAAAGTTGTTTTTATCGTTTTTGTATGGTTGCTTATCTACCGCTCTATATAATGTATGACATTTTCATATCTCTAAGTCATCCGAACAGGCAGATAATGTTTTCTACATTTTTATGACCTGTGACGCTTGGCCAGTCGCATTTTACAAAGTTGACACTTTAGAGCCCACCTTACACCCCTTGAACCCGAACATTAGTAGGTCAGTAGCCCTCATTTGAGGTTACCTCATGGTATACAAGAAACATGGATCGGGCTTACCCACTGGGGTTAGGAGGTGAGACGGACTGTCAAAACGGTGTGTGTGTGTGTTTGTTCGCCGTTTTCAATGAATGTGACACGTTATTCCAACCCATGTAACCATGTTTGGGGTTGAGTGATCATGGCTGATGTAATTTTCCAGGAGTTAGTACCTCAACTTTCACAGTATATTTTTACAGCGCATATACCTACTACACAGTTGTACAGGAACTCGAGCTTTTAACATACTGTGATGATAATACTGACCCACGCACGCGCTTTTCAAAGCATTCAAAACATCCA
Source organism: Stichopus chloronotus (assembly GCA_021234535.1). NCBI lineage: Eukaryota > Metazoa > Echinodermata > Holothuroidea > Aspidochirotida > Stichopodidae > Stichopus > Stichopus chloronotus. Next base: position 7,285,717 of record CM037842.1, read on the forward strand.
GAGTGACAGCGTGTGTGGATCTGACGAATACTTTGACTCGCACACATGTCTAGGAATATGTTTGACGCACGCTGGATTTATACGCACATGTATACTTGCATGCAGGTATTTGTGTACACTCCGGAAGTAAATGATATGATGTGTGAATGGCCATACAAAATGATAGGGATGAGATTTGCAACTCCGTGAATTGCCTACTTGTTCAATGTTGTTCTCATCTCAACTGTATTATGTCCATTTCCTTCTTTTCTGGACACCGTTTATTCAACCTAAGTCAAAAGCCTATCTGACGTAGTGCTGCCTATCCTTGCTCTACGACACTCCTTACCATCGACTCTAATTAGAATTTGCGTTCAATTTTTGCCTCTTCTTTAAAATTGTGGCTCAACCTGCGTAGCTATCCTAACTACAGTGTCACTAAGAAACTCCATCGCCTAGTGTTGCCATCGTTACCCCTAAATTGCTAAACGTTGCTAACATTGTAGCCGTTGTAGTCTCATCAAAATCGTTTGCACGTTATAGTCTGAGCCTAAAGTATGCGTCAAAAGTTTAAAATATAATTGAAACTCAAAGCAACATTATTATATCATGTTTATCTACTTAGATACATATTGCGACATTCTGCCACAACGTGACGTCATATAGTTTAACATACTGGCCGCAGTGACGTTAATGATTAGTGTTTATGAGTCAACATAAACAGAATAGCGTTCCTGCTCTAACCTTTCAGTCACGTGACAGGTTCTTTCGTTCAGTTTATCTCCAGTTACACAGCTTCAATAAGTCTGGAATTTTGACAAATAATTGCGACCTATATGGTCACCAGTATGACATCTCTGTGATAACTATAACCCTTGTTTCTAAGATTAAAAATTTACGTATCTCCGATGCACAAAACGGTGCCTTTTAAAGAAACGACTGTTGTTTCGTATAATAGGCTACAGCATACTTGTTGTATAAGCTGTCAGTATGCAAACTCGTAGTTGCATCGTCTGAGCCGTAGTAGTGTACCGACTTCCGTAGTACTATAAACAACGGCGCGGCAATGGCGGCATGCCACGTACGTAATATATACAGTAAATGTTCATCGGATTATTCGCATCCACAGAGCATAGTTTGCACTGTGGGCATACTATCTATGTGTGGAGAGTCACCTTGGCAGCGAGTACGTGTGTACCAACTGTAATCGATGCGTTCAATTCCTGACGGTTTTTTTGTCCTTCTAAATGTGCATTTTGGTCTAACAAGTGTCTTTAGCTCTTAAATATGACGAGTAAAAGGATTTTCCAACTTGTTTTGTCAACAGAAATTGTCGGAAGAGGTTTAAATTTGTTTTTCAGTTTTAAAAGAGTAGCGGTCAAAGAATACACACATAAAGGAATGGACAACTCGCCCATGTAAGACAAAACAGCTTCACACTTTTCAGTGCCTTTGTGAAGTCTGACAACTCGGCATGTATTAAGTGCCTATACATATCACGCAACTCGGCGTCCAAAGTTGACTATTCAGACAGCTCGTCACACACGGCATCTCGGGGTAGAAGACAAGTCGCCCTCGTATGAATTTGCAGTCTTGTATAGCCTACCATTCGTAACACTTCTCTTGTGTTCAGTGGAGATTGGCTATTGGATATAAAATAGGAAGGCACATCCATGTTTTATTCTACTAAAAAGACAACATGGATAGGGAGGGGTTCTACAACGTTTTTTTTTTTTCATTTCTGAAGCATAGACTGAGCATGGGGTAGGGACATGACTGATTTTGTTTAAGGAGCTCGTCACTTAATTAATTCACATGTGGTCAGTGTCTGAAAAGATGAACCCGACTATTTTTGGAGATCAGTCAACTGGACATAAAGGGTGTACAAAAGTTATTAACATTAGCCTACTCCCTTTGAAGGCTTAAGCGTAGCTCGGAAGCAAGTGACTGAGCAGACTAGTGAATTAAGGACCTGAGAGCAGGTTAGCTGCACACTCTGAAAAGAGACAAAAATTCGTTGGACATTTTACTTATTTGCATTATATTTTATTTTTGCTATATTTTTTTTTTGCTGTAAAATATTTAGGACCTATTCAGTCTCCGCTTGTCCAAATATTGGCATTAACACTAGTGCAGAAACGTAGTAGCACTGACTTTACTAGTACAGTACACAAAGAGCAAAAAGCAAAATAAATTCTCTCATGTACTGTTTCTTCAAATATTGAAAGCAGTTACTGTTCTACTAACCATTATTCCACTCACAACTTTAATCATATGTTACTTTTCCAGTTTTTCTAGGCATTTGACAGTCTACTGTTTATCTAATATAATAAACAATGCAGCAAGTCAGGCTGACAGTGGGCTATTGCTTCCCATAGTTTTGTTTGGCTCGTTGAATCCAGCAAGGTATGTAGAACTGTATGGTTATGTAAAATAGACATTATCTTTCAAAATATTCAAAGTTTATGATAATAATTGAAAGCCAGAGGACAGTTTGTAGTTGAAATGAACCTGGACACGTTGCCGCTGATGGCTTCAGACATGAATACATGATCACATCTGGTGAAAAAGTACAGGAAAAAGCTCTCAGCCAGCAGCACTAAGGATCTGAGCATGACATCCCTTGAGTTTCTGACTGTAAAAAAAAAAACTCAGTTTCAAGTGTGGGGTGAATGTTATCATTAGCCCTGACGTAATTGCAACCAAGCGCGACCTGTAGCATGGTAGAACGACATACTTCTAGTAGCCTGCAGTAGTCTACTACCCAAGATTGGCATCATGTATTCGACGTTTCTACGTTTTGGCTCCAACAGTTTGTCACAAACATATTTGGAGAATCTAGACACGGCCTGCATCATCGTATATATGTATGTGGCCCTATCTGTTAAAAACAAACGTCGAAGTTCCCCTTCTACTACCAACCGACGGTCACAAAAGAACGTAAATAACTTCCCCTTTACAAGAACTCATAAACAGTGTGTTTAAGATTTTCGTTACCACTTTTCTAGTTTATAGCTGTAATTGGATGCACAGCAGTGTGATACTTTAATAGACCCATCTCTTCTCTGCTTAGTTAGTACACATTTTACACAATTTCTTCTTTCCCTATCGTTACCCTGTCTCCTTGTTACCAGGTTTTGCTCTTGCATTTACATATGTATTTTTTATTTTATTGTTGTGTTTATTTTTCTTTTATATTTTATACATGTAATATTTGCATTATTCATATAATTCTGTATTTGTGACGATTGTAATAAAGGCATGTCAATTACAAAAACACGACAACAATACACACTTGACTGTAGCTCTTCTAAAAGTTCAGCTCGTAGTGTACACTTGACAAGAGGTTCAAGGCAGACTACATTGTACAAACAGTTTCAAAGTCCACTTTCGTTCCTTGTTTAAGGTTATTACTTTATTCACACACTGTTATAGTGAACACGAATAGGAAACGTTAATTATGGTTCTACGTGTTTTAAACAATGATTAGTTTTAAACCAAGTTCACAATGTGCAATCCGCTGAGGGTGAGTTCAAATCTTAAGGCAGTTTGTAATTACGTAAAATCACTTACTTCTTAAGGCGATGGTCCCCTGTCTGCATTCATGGCTTTTGATAATATCTTGAATTGAGAGAACGTAGTAAAACCACTAACTAGCAATGTATTTCATTACATATAATTTTATTATCAGAATCTATGGCAAACTGTTGCTTTCTTTACATCTTGTATTCATGTTTTATGTTTACTTCGGATTTGTTTCCTTTGTTTGTTGCAATCATGCTTTATAAGAAGAAACCTAATAATTGTTTCGACATTGTATATCGCCACCTAGACTTTGGTATGGCAGTGCAAAGGGAAAGTAAACAGAAGCTACTTTAAAGTTGTCCGTACATTAAAACACGGAATTGATTTCAAAGAGACAACTAGGCCATACCATTGCCAGTGTATCAAAGCTACAACAGAGAAAGGGAAAGTTGAGAAGAAATTAGGTCATCTGTGAGTAACATTAATTTTAACGTTACATGATCAACTACGTTTAATCATGATGATACATTTATTTGTTGTTTTTTTTTTGTGTGTGCAGTGCGGTCGACATTGATTCTCCTGTTTAATCGGAAACACAAACACTGACGCTGCGTCCAGAGAGTTCCTGCAGAAACCGTTCAAAGATCCCTTGATGCTTGGTGAGAACAAAAAACTATTCTATTACTTTTATCACATCATAGATGTGCTACTTCAGAAGTAAGAATTAAAATGTGGGTAATAATGTGAAAGATCATATTATGGAACCTTTTGATATACGTTGGTGTTCTATGTCATTGTTGTTCCACGTAAGTTTCAACGGGCATACTGATGTACGCCTATTATTTTCTATATTGTACTCTAAATTTTCTTACATTGAGAATGCCAAAGAAGTAACATGATACCAGGACGTTTGGCAAATACACTCACATGTCAGATATTCATCTTAGTAAACTCGAGTAGTTATGTAAATTAATCCTAAAAATGTCTGCGTCAGATTTGTAAAAATTTTTTTTCTTTGAGCTCATAGAAGTGTGCCCTCTAAACATATTTGTACTTACAAGCATTATGATGTCGTTATTTATGCTTATAGAAAACACAACAATGAATGTCGCTGTAATTTCAATTGTACACAGTTTCAGACTATTATCTATACATACAAGAGATGGAAATATTAATAACATGTTGACAAATGATCAAAGTACATTAATAGTACTAGTCAGTCAAAATGTTTTTCAATATTCATTTCAAAATAAGATGCAAAAGAAACAAAAGGGGAAACAAACAAGGTATTTCATACTAGAACGTAACTTAACAACAATAAATCACATCTTGTATATTAGGTAAGTCTACTGAACTTCAACGCTACTCTACAATTTAGCGAAATAGACTGATTATCAATCCACAAGATACACTCAGGATTCCACAATTGCTTATTTATCATTATATCTTTTCCAGATATAGGCAACGGAAAGAATGACAGCAGTATTGTTTCTATTCATCGCCGTACTTTCCATCATTCATCGAGCTGAAGGTCGAAATAAATCTTTATAATATTATTTTGTTCTTAAAATGAAAAATCATACCGCAAATTTACCATTACACATAGCTTGACGGATTTTAAGGCCACTACAACAATTTTGTATTGAATGTCTTTCTTGTAATCATTTCAAGTAGTCACATTAATGATATTCCTTCAGACTTACAGATCATTGAATTTGAGCAGTCAATTTAGTTGAAATCGAAGTAAAAATGATTTGGTTAAAGATTACAACTTTGTGGTATACCAAACATATTGTATTATTTTATTTTGATAAATACAGGTCTCTCAGAAAAGTGTCCTTTAGAACAAGCCATCCCAATAAATTATAATGGGACAGTTTATTGTGAGGTTGAAAACGAGGAAGGCAGTTATTACTGGTACCTAGGCTCCACCTCTAAAACTAAGCCGATATTAGTGTTAAAGGATGGAGAAAAGAACGGTACAAAGTACCTAGATGAACATTATGACATCACATCTCAAGGGTACATGAAAATAATCAACGCCCAGATGAAACATCAAGGCATCTACACATTCGTAGTTACTGCTACGAATCGAACTACAGTAAGAAAAAATATTTCAGTAGAAATAACAGATTTAAAAGGTGAGAATCGAAATTACTCTCTTGTAATTGCATTTTACATATGATGTGAGCAAACTCTTCCACACTTTAAAATGTAAAGAGTATATGTCACATTTATTGGTCAGTCAATATAGTTCATAACTGAACTTGTAACTCAACTATTCATGAAACATCTCACCTGATAATGGAGACTGATGCTCGTAAATTGTGACAATCACTGTTTCATATAATGTCTTTTTCAAAGGTTTTGTTTAGTGCAATTCTTAATTGCACAAAATATCGATAGAATCCTTTAGATGCCAACTGATATGATCTTTCTGTGACTAATAAGCAAACTTTTTTTCAATTAGCATCATATTTGGGGTTCATATGTAAATGGGTATCATTCCTATGAACAACAATTTAGAAGACTAACTGAAAGTATATTTTATCAATGAAATTTAACAACTGTAGAACATCGAATTTACTTTTCACTCCTTTTCATAAAAGTGTTCTCCAAAAATGGGGAACCTTCATCGAAAATACAGATCAAGCAATAAAAGCATTACAAGCATTAAATTACATCACTGTTAAGTGTGCTTCAACATGTGCAGTCTTGAGAAGTAAATTACGAGAATGGAGGAATGAAAACTTTCTGTTATTGTGTATTTGCCGTATATCATTTTGTAGTGTGTTCTGTCATGTTTTTTTTTTTTTTTTCTATTCAGCCAATAGCACCCGATAGCTCAGATAATGTATACTTCTGTTCACACAGGTCAGTATGTAACCTATATCTCTGATGACAGCCTAACAGAAAATTCAACCTTTGTTAATACATCAACTCCTATTGACGTACCTGACTCAACCAAGGATTTCGTCAGTAACTATCTGATCTGGATTGTTATATTCTCTGTGGTGTTGTTCTTTGGTATCACCATTGCTTTCGTTGCCGTTGTCGTTTGGTGTATAAATAAATGCTGCAACCGAAGAGGTAAATGTTTAGGTAAAAGTTACGTCATTACTGTCGGTATTGGTCATTCTTTTAAATCCCTGGCTTGTGACAAATTTCTAGAAATAGGTTTTTCAGGTGTCTCATCAAATACCTTTGCAAGGAATTTAAGACTTTCTCCTGAAAAATGTCTACGATATATCTTTCTTTTGTATGCTGAGTAAACATGCTCATTTTGGTGAAAAAATGGGGAGCTGAGTAAACATGCTCATTTTGGTGAAAAAAGCGGAATTTTGCTTCAAAACGGTGAACTCCTCTATCTCCTACATAACGTATGATTAAATTCAATCTATGCCTTCTAATGACATTTTTTTTTCTTTGAAGGTTAAGATCCAAATATAGTTCCTCAAAATGCAATTTGGATTTACAGGTGTGCATTTTAAAAATGAATATTCATCTCATTCAAGAGCACAATTAATGTCACCCGAAGTTTGTGATAATTGATAAACAAGGTAACATTACTGAATTACCTTTTTTATAGCTAACTTAATCCTTGAAGATTTAAAATTGAACTATACTTTTAATTATCCAATCTTGCAAAGTGACATTTACTGCATGAAGCTGTTTCAAACATAAAACGTTTTCAACATAGTGTCCTGCTCTTCTACTTGGTGGATGTTTCTTTACTATGATTGTAATATTCATCTTAACTACTTCTTTGGTTAAAATTTTTTATATCAGTACTATCTAGAGTGGTGCAATTACTATTTTCCTCCAAGCTCTTTGGTGAATTCGGACAACTGCGTCACAGAGTCTGTTACTTACATTTGAACTTGTAGTTTAATTTTCAAGACTCGAATACTTCTGGTATGACTACTGTAGTAGCATTAATCCGGATCATGTTAGGTCTCAAGTTTCATCTTGAAAGTAATATTCTCTATATATTCCTAATCTTCAAAAAATTCGGAAAATTCATTTAACCAAGAGCGAAATGATGACCCACCACTGACGTCACATTTTGCTGTTTGTTTCTGTCAGTGACATGTAATTGGAGTAACGCATTGCAAAACCGTTTTAGAAAGATACTATTATATTCATTATGCAGGTTTCGGAAAATCGAGTGGAATAGTAGATAACTTTACGTACTTGAAACATATATGAGTGTTACTTGAAATCAATGCTTTCGGTCCATGAAAACAATAGATTGACCCCTCCTTTTTATTTAATTTATAAAAATATTTGACATGCTACAAACGGAATGTGGTCTGCCTTGAAATGCTCAACAAAGTCACCCCCTCCCCTTTCACGTGTCATTAATGGCCGATATGACAAGCTTCAGAATGCAAACAAGTGGGAATATTATGTTGTTTTCCTTAACGAGCGTTGTACCCCATCATATGTTTAATAATGAATGAATAGTATCATCTCTGTCCTCAGGAAGAGACACACATTATATCTCATTTATAAGACGAGGTAGGAGCCTTTGGACTACAGAAAGTGAAGGTAATGATAAAATAAATCATTTATGGTATTAACATTACAACATTTGTAATTATGATTAAACGCACACAATTATTTCACTTATTTATTATGGATTTAAGTTTCTTGTTAGATCTTCATTTTACTCATTTAACAATGGAGTTGTCAGGTACAAATGACAAGGTATATTTTAACAATTCATACTGCAGAGTAAATGTATAAGAACAAAATAATGTTCAATGGAAATGTAATAATAAGTGGACTCAAAACACGTTTGTAGGCTTTCTTCCACAAAGATATGGCTTGAAAATATTTACGCGTTATTTTAACTTTCTGGGATGATATGCATTCAGTGTTATCACGTTCTTTTACACAGATTCAAAAAAGAGATATCCTGATTTACCATTTTGGGGAAAAACAAAGTTCGAATACAAGGATTAGACCCAACGACAGGAATCATGCAAAGATTACACTGGCAAACTGAAGACTGAGACAATATTTATTTCATTTATCATTTAGTTTCATGGAATGTGTTAGACACATGATTTTTACAGAGAATAAACTGTGACAACATCATTTCGACTCAACATAATGGCGTGACTTAAAGTACGCATGATGTTAATCTATCTTGATAAATATTCTGATCCAGACGGACAGACAGCACACCTTTCTCGATGAATATTTTCATTTTGTGAAAATCAATATTGTGTGTCATTGTTCATGTTGTCTTTTATGTGAATAAGTAACAATTAAATAAAGAAATAATGCACCAAAATAACAGAAAGATGATGGTCAATCAAAGAGAGCAGAGTTTTTAATAAGTTGCAATGTGAATTTTCCCTCTACAAATAGTAGCTGCAATTACTATTTATTTAAGATAGATGTGGTTCTTTTCTCTTTTTTTTTTTTGTTTTTAGTCGTGTCACATGGTAGACTTTATCTACTCAATTAATTAACTTTCGTAAGATACTAACATAAACAGAAGATGTAAAACAGCAATTACCAAATATGCGAATTATGTAAACATTATGAGTTATAAGTTTGATAAAACCAGTCTACCAGTTCCACTACTTAGAACTAGTCTATCACTTCATTGTAAGAAATCCCAAAATAAAGTTCATGTGGAATACTCAGTACTTATCAACAGTTTTTTTTTTCTTACCTCCTGTTCAAGGTTTATGAGAAACTTTGTATAAACGTATGTGCACTATTTGTCAGTGGTCTAAGGCCATAGCTATTTATGTAAGTGCTGTATGCAACCGCATTATGGCTGATATTGTCAATGCCTCATAATTGACACATTGTAACTTCAAAGTCTAAGAAATATAAATTGCCTTAGTCATAACTGATTTCAGTTTCGATGCTTTACGTCTTGTGGTTTATCTTTTTAATTAGCATTTAGTTGATGTGGCTAAATCATTTGGCACTGAACAACCTTGTAATTTCGTGCTATGAATCTTATTACAGCAAGTACGGCATTCGTTGTTCGAACTTCTAGTAATAAGCACAATTAATGAATATGTGAATAATTACCACACAAAATAAACAAAATTAGAGGTACGTTATTAATGAAGCTTATTTTGAGGTGTACGTGGAATAATTATAACCAATGTAATAAAAAGTTTGATTCAATTAAGCATCATGGCATTCCAATCCCATGCGCTATAATTCCTGTGAAGACAATCAAGAAAAGTAATAATTTATAGCTTACAAGTATGTTATATTACACACATCTTTTAATAATAAATATTCTTAAACAATTTTCTCAGTCATTCTTCAGATTTATTTACTGTACGATATATTTACTAAACTTTTCAAAGTACATATTGGATGGAAATGTATTTTTTTTTATTCAAAGTCTCTGCAGTTTATTAAAAGACTATTTAAATATAAAATTATGATATTGGGCACAAGTGAATAAATGTAATATAAAATAATAATGAGAACAAAATCGAAAAAAGAAAGATTGCATTACTCCAACTAAGTGTTATCTCTCTTTTTTTTAACTCGCCTTTTGCCAGTTGCCACGATACAGGAACCAAAGCGATGATGAGCATAACAAAAAATATTAGAAGGACTGGAGAAGCTGCAGGAGTGGGAATGAATGTCTGTTAACATTAATAACTGATCAAAATGTTGTAATCATGGTGAGGCATTATCAAACTGGAAATATTGGAAATGTTTCATGTGTTTCTTTGAGAAAAGTTCCATATGTGCCTTAATGAACTGAATGCACTTCTTGTTTGTTTTTAATATGCATTCACGGTGGCTATGTGTTCACTGAAATCTAGGCTAGGTTCCTTTTGTAATTTTTCATGCCAAAATACAGCCCTTACAAAGGAGACATTTTTTCTTTCTAGCGCCCTCACTAGTTCGTATGATACATTGTGACGTAATTTGAAGAAGGGGTCTCTTGTTGGTCTGCACATATTTTAGTTACCATTTCAGAAACCCTACATTATCTTTATTTTATCCTCCGCTGCTTGAAACAATCAAATGAAGTTATGAAATCATAAAACCTCAGATGTTCAAAATGCACACATGTGCGAGATCTGAACATCCTCGATGTTAGGGCGTGGAACTGTCATGGACGCCACCACATACGTCATACTTATGCTGATTGAATCGACTGATTAAAAAAAAGAATGTTGTGGGCTGCATATGTCTAGTATGATTTATCAACTTTACAAACTAAACTTACAATTTAATCTAATCTTTGACATTTGCGTGAATTTTATTGTAAGTGATTTGCAATGTAAAACCTTGTGCATAAAATAAATGATCTTATTCAGGTAATTTTCACATATTAAGCATTATGTTGGGATTTCTTCTCACCTGGTGTTCTTTGCTCCTCGAACACAAATATGGAACGATTCATTTTCCGTGTATGTCTTCCGTATCCTCTGCAAGTAATGGATTTATTTACTTCCTTCGAATTTATAGTCAATTCAAGTGAAAAGTTAGAGACCTTGTCTGCTGGTTCGCTGAAGTGTGTCACGTGAGACATCTTGTCATCTAGAATCCATTCTAGAGTTACTGGTGGTAACGCATTACGTAGATTGCAATCAATAGTCAGTTCACTCTTGCCTTTTACAATGGTTGCATTCTCTAACAGATTACTTTCTACGTCTCTGACCGTTAGGAGTAATTCTGAAACCGACGCAACATTAAACAGCAAGTGTTTAACGCAATTTCTAAAACATTTTGACAACAGGAGTAACAAACAAATATTTCATAGTTGTATAGCGTAGTTTACTATTTTCCTCCATTTTGCTTCCCTTCATGATTAGAAACAGAGTTTTTGGAATGTCCGAAATTCAGCTTTACATTTACCTTTTAAGGTAAGGTTTATCGGTATAATTATAATTTATTTACTGCCAACTAGCGTGAACATAACAATGTACGTCTTACCTGGTTCATTACATTTCACTTCAAATCTTACAGACTCTGTTTCCTCTTTTTCACAACGTATGTGGTATTGCTTCCCCATCTCACACGAATCTAAGTTCAAGGACGCTCTTCGACCATAGCAAGTAGTAAAATAGACATCGACCTTTCCATGGTAGTAGTAATCCCATATTTCTGTGTTTCCAGTTTACCATGATACGTCCCATGGTTCGTAGTCTACACAGACAAGACAAATTGGATAACCTACCAAGCCAGCGCAGACGGCACAGGACTCACGATTCGAATCAGCATTACCGTGACAGACAATAGTCGCATCTATGGAGAGTAAGATGACCAGAAAAAAAAAAAAACTAAGATATGTTCATACGATAGCTTTGATAGTAGTTTAATTGTTGGTACTTACCACAATATGCTATCAACAAAAAGATACATTTCACTGACTCGAATGGACTCATATCTTTCATTTTAGTCTTCCTAATTGGACGCAACTCGTAACTATTGATTAACTTAATACGAAAGACACGGTTAATCCAACAACGAGTACTTTCAATGATGCTTAGCAATCACGATATGATTAGTTGTTCTTGATAAACAGTTACCCACATAAACGCTGACATTCACACAGGCAGGTTCATGGTTCGTAACCATTAGTGATAAAATAAAGATCGAATCATGTGGAGCATTTAAAACCATATCATTCATCTTTTTTGTTCGTACGTACATGTCAAACTAGAGCTGTCAGAACTATTATGAGAGGGAAACAAAACTGATAGATTTTCTCCAGCACCTGACTCCACCCTATGTGAATCATCCCTCTCTGGGCTTACACCTACGCATACGCTCCAATGCAGAAGAGAGATAGCCAAAGTCCGCTCACCTGCTTCACTCAGCTGTTTTCATGATGACGTCATCATCGTCACAAATCTAATTAATGACCGAAAACGCTCATCTTTATCTCCTAATTAGAAAGAATCGTATTTTGAAACATGTCAGGATGATGAGAACGTAACTATTCTGGTACATACATCTTTACGTATGCACCGGAAGCAAAATTGAAAAAAAAACTAATATCAGATGTGGTCAAGATCATACCAGGCACGCAGCCATCATCAGCAGCACAATCTTAGGTGGGGTCACCAAAGTAATAGAGAAGGTATAGCCAGGTTAACAAGGTTTAATATTAATAATTCTTTTACTCAAAATGTTTTAAATGACAAGGAGTAGGGGCGTACTCTCCTGATTCGACTTGTAGTCATGGTATGATCCTGCAAACAATATCAAAATCAGAACGCAACTGATGAAGAACATAATATCTTAATTGTAGGCGAATTTTCTGTCGAAGTATTGAATAGCAACTAATCCACTCGGTATGTAAGACACATGTTTACAAATTGAGCTTCTGATGTTAATCAAACATCCTCTCTTTGAGAGTCTATTATAATAGACTGGAAATAGTAACAAATAAAGTTGTTGTGCAGAAACCAATTACATGTGTGCAAATGGGAGAGCTGTCATGAAGAAAAGTACCAGACGTAACAATTCCCAATGACGTTCTACAGGTTTTCGGGGGACTGATATGGAACCAATTGAGGAAAAGTGCCCATTCCCTTTCCCTAGCGGTGTAAGTAACATAAAGAGGACTACTTAACAATTGGAACTTCCTGTCAACTATGATATAATTGTTTGGGAAATTTATGCAAGGTCTCTTACATACACTGGCTCCACAAGTGTATATCAAGAGCGTACACAACATCTTCAACGTAAGCACACCATATGTAATCAATCATTGTTACATATTGTTAACTGTTCTACCTATTTTTTATGTTTTTTTTTGGGGGGGGAATAAGATTTGACTTTGATGAAAATAAATTACACAGATATTGTTGCAGTAGATCTCCTGAAATCCATTTCATGACAAAATGACCAAGCCCGGACGTGCATGATAAAACATCAAAATTAAACGTTCCTAGGAAGAAAAAGAAATGAAAATCACTAATATTTGCTGATTTATTACTACTGATTAAATAGACGACTTTCCTTTATTCATAATTTTGCATATCAGAATATTAGATTTTGGGCAATTTTTGACTGCAATGAGCTGTCTTTGATTGTTCTGGGCCTTGCTGGACTCGTTCGAATATGCTAGAATCATCTGACTGAAATTATGTGCATTGGTTGGTAATTCAATTTGCTATTTTGTTATAAACGTCTGGGACAAGCAGGAAACATCGACACATTATATCTGCTTATGCAATCAGTAAATACGTGAGTTTCTCCAAATGTTAGCTATCATTCACCGGCGTTTTAAAGGATCTTCCACACTTTAGAACAGGTTACAAGCAATTTTTTGTCAATCATCTTGCCAATTTAATGGTAGAATTTTGGCAACTGTGCTTTAGAGATGCTTTATGTTTGTTAATGTTTTCCTTTTAATATCTGTTGGCTCTTCAGAAGACCCCTTTTTACACTACGCTCTCATGTGAATTTGAAAGTAACATTTTCGTAAGTTGCAAATACTTATTAGTTGTTATAGGATAGAATGCAGGCTTTTTTTCCCCCTTTTTTCTATAAGCACAGATGTGATTATCCTCAATGCAATATTGTATGCCGTTAATCTAATCAATACCGTTGATGATTTGTTGATAAGGACTACACCTAGCAGTGTTCACTTTGTACTTGTGAACATTCGTTTGCGGGCAGATGTTAGCTTCATTCTAGAAATAGTTGAAAATGAACCCAACGGTCAAAGTCCAAAGGCCTGATTATTCAAAACAAGACAATCAGCAGTACTTGATACACAGTTCGTATGTATTTGTAATACAAATCTCGGTGAGATGTTATTGCTGTGTGACAAGTACATTGAAGAATTTTTCCGTAAGTGTATCATTGTAATTTACTCAAAAGCTCTATATTTAACATAGTTATACACAGTGCGTTCCAAGAAGTCTGAACACTCAGAGTGATTAAACATAGAAAATTGGTGCTGTTGTTTTATCAAATGTAGAAAATATGTATTTCAAAGGCATCTTTAAGTCTGCCCATATCACATAATTGAAGAACAGATTTATTTTATATGTATGTAACACTGTTTTAAGCACATGTAGATATGTTACGGTAGTAATACCATTGAGCTTTCAAAAGTATCGCCATTGCTTCAATTCTTCCTTGACTCATGAATTGTGCTCTCCAACATACTTCTCACCATCTTTTAAATGTTACGGACTAATGTTGTGATGTTACCGAAATCAACATATCTCTATACAACACTTCAGCTAATTGACGCAGTCTGATAAAATCTGTTGAGGAGCTTTTACTCCTGACGTACCTGAAATTCATGTTTCAGTTTTGTCTATTGTTTACGTTTGCTTCTATGATATTATGTCCTTTATATTTCTCAATTGCTTCCACTTAAAGCATAGAAAGGTCAATCAAATTGTGTTAGTGATACTGCATTCACAAATGTCGAAGTGAAAGGCATATTGAAGGAAATCAGTTTCCTTTATAAGAAACTTATCATTTTTCCCCGCATGCTCTTTAAGCTAATTAATCAAGCATAGTAGAAAGAGCCAAATGCATACAGACAATGTGAATTTGCAAAAGTGTGATGTCTTGCCTCATATCTGGTTATGCTGGTACTATCCACTTCCAATGTGTTGAATGTGAGTAACGGTGATGAAACAGATGAAACGTTGATGGAACAGACACATTTTGTAAGCGGTGAATACATTATACATCATCTACATCGATAACTTAACCCAAAAATATTAGAAAAGACACTTAAGGGATAAAATACAGTCGAGAAATAAATATTAAATAGGATTCCTGTCAATTGTAAAACATGCTTGACTGAAAGTGGTACACAACACGACACTAATAAAGAGACAGACAACACAAGTCTTAGAGTATAAACTTCATTGTTAACGAAGTAAATTTTATTTTTGTAATACAAGGTTTAGCATCTCCATTTAATAGTATAGAATAATTTTAATTTCCTGCTGAGAATGTTTTGTTTTTGTGTGAAACACAAATGTACTTTACTTAGTTTTGCTTTCAGGAACACCGGCAACCGTGCAAAGATGCCCAAGAGACAACTAATTTTGAGCATTTTATCTATATCAGCGATTCTTGTAGGAGGTAATATCTCTACAATTTAATAGATTGTTAGAATACATGGAACCCAGTCCATAAAGTAATGGAATTAATGTTTTCTTAAATTATAACAAAGAAAAGTGAATCGCTTGATCTTTTGTCTGTATATAGCTATTCTTATTGTATTAATTCTTCACTTGCTCTGTAGTAAGAAAGGTCCCTTTAGAACGGTCTTCAGCATAACCAATTACAATGTAACCAGAATAACAGTGACCTTTCTCTGCAAAACCACGGTAGTCCTACGGGAATTTTTACAAATGGCAATAGTCTTGATTTCTGCATTATATCTTTATTGAAATTATGCAAGTAACCAAGTTGAGGCATTTATATGTCACTGTGGACTGCATGTGTGATTGAAACCTATTTATCTCTGCGTTTTACAAAAAAAGACTCTAACATGATCACAAAAGCCAAAGCGGTACGACATATTTACAATAGATACCCCGGGGAAATATATCTGAAATATATTTTGTGTAACTTTCACTGCTAATTGTAATGTCGTGCCAATTTGCTGGTTTTTATGATTTATCAACCATTTGTTCTCATCTCTTCCTGCTTCCTTTACTTGCGTATGTGATTTCAGAAACTGTCAAAGGCTTACAATTTCAAATGTGATTTACTTAGTTAACAAGTGAAAATTAAAAGAAAAACACTCATATACTTTGCTTTCTTTCGTTTTAACAAAACGTTACAGATTGAAAGTTGCATTTCTGACGATTGAATTGAATTAGGTCATGAGAAAACTAATACCATGTATCAACTGATGATTATAATGGCAAGGCCTATATTTATTTCACATTATATGTTGTGTCGATTGGGCTGTAAATATTGCAGAATAATTTTAAATATAATGAATAGTTTTTAAAGTTTCCATGACATTTGATGCAGTAACATAACTTTGGAATAACGTTTTTATTCCCAATCTCTACAGGCAGTGCCAACTCATGCACACAACAAATAAAATTGAACGAAAATGCCACAATAAGTTGTCCATTTGAAGGTAAAGCACATCGCTATTATTGGTACTTAGGATCAACTTCAGAGACTAAACCTATATTGGCATTAGATAATGGAGAAAAAAGTGGAACAAAATACAAAGATGGACATTATGATATTACATCTGAAGGTCAAATGGAAATAATTAATGCGCAGATGGAACATCAAGGCATCTATACATTTGTTGTTATTTTCCCCAATGTAACGTCATTACAACGAGACATTCCAGTTAGTATTAAACGTGAGTATTTATTCACTTATTTCTTTTGCCAGTCGCTGCTAACTGACTGTGCTTAATTTAATGTCGCTGATATGAAATACTACCTGATATATCGCAAGTACTGTACTGAAATCCAGGATGTAAGACGTATAAAAAAGAAGTTTAACATCGTAATAGTTCTACCAAATTTATATTACAGCTTTTGTTTTTACTTTTTGTGGGGGTTCAACTTTGAGAATTGCGTTTCCTGTTATTGTTTGCCATGATTTTTTTTTAATTCATTGAATTCTTCATGTATACACGTCTTATCGAAAACGCAACAACAGTTATAATATACACATGTCCATACATTTCCGTCCAGGTGTGCGTCTTGTTATACTTTGTCGTTTGAAACACAGCCTCAACGTAGGACAAAATCTAACAGTGGGCTGTAAGGTCGACGGACAAATAGATCAATATGAATGGTATCTGGAAAGCACCTCTGATACGAAACCTATCCTGACATTACATAATGGTGTAAAAGATGGTTCAATGTACCAAGATCATCATTATGATATTACTGATAAAGGTGAAATGGAAATTATTGATGCGCAGAAGAAGCATTCCGGCAACTATGTCTTTGTTGTGGTCTTCCATAATGGAACTGAAGGAGAACAACGTATAAGAGTTGATGTAGTGAAAGGTGAGTAGTTTATCACCCATGGTAACAACATGACTTGCAGCTTCGCGAAAACAAGTTCATGCATATAAAAAAGGGTAGATAGTGAGTTCATATTGATGGTTGGTAAATATATTTGGAACAATATTTTTGCAGCAAAGGGAAAATAGCATTTTTATTATTCTTTCAACTTCTTTCGCGCATAACTAGGTCACTTCATGATTCTCTAATCTGATTCTTATGATATCTTTCAACGTCCCTGTTTTACCTTCAATAATCTGTACCACAGCAGCATCCACGTCTCACGTACTATTAGATGTAGAGTATGTATGAATTTGAATCACTAAGAAACAAAGCACAGAGAGAGATTATTTGACTTCACACAACGTATTTATTCTTTGGTTTCAGGGTTTGCAGAGAAAATTCCACGTTTATGGGTAATTGCATGTTCCGTGGTGGTTGTATTTTTCTTCGCTAATATTGTTATTGCCGTCCTTTTAGGGTGTATTGGCAGCCGATACAACCGTGAAGGTAATTCCACTATTTTGGTTCAGTATAATATTTTATGTGATAAAAGTAATTTACAAAGTTCATTTTCAGAGGAATATTACAGAGTTATGAGTTTGAAAAATACAAAATGACAACAGCGATTAAAAGGTACAAATGATTAAAAGACATCAATCTGAAGAATATTATATTTAATAATAAAATACCCGAAAGAAGAAATTTCAGAGGAAATGTTGGCAGAACTACATTCCAAATTCCACTAACAGAGAGGTCGTGAATGTAATGTTGGCAGAACTACATTCCAAATTCCACTAACAGAGAGGTCGTGAATGTAATGTTGGCAGAACTACATTCCAAATTCCACTAACATAGAGGTCGTGAATGTAATGTTGGCAGAACTACATTCCAAATTCCACTAACATAGAGGTCGTGAATGTAATGTTCACTCTAACAAGAAAGAAAGGAAAAAATGTCTAAATCGAGACATAAGACCACGATTAAAACAACTGTATCATGGGCTGCTCATCAAGAAACATTTAGACCTACATTCAACTGTAAATTACCTCACAGCAGTTTAGAACTCAAATAATCGTAATAGGGTTTTCTTTCCTCTTTTGCCATGCCTATTTCTGTCTTTAGAATCTAGAGTGTTATGCTAGGATGTGTGAACAGCCATGATAGAATATAGAGTGTCATGCTAGGATATGTTAATGACTATGAAAACATCTTTAAGGAAAACTCAATTCCTCCTACTGAGAGATTCAATATTGAGAACTTCAAACCAAAAATCAGTGAGTTCAACCACAAACAATTTCAGAGTGTTATAGAGAGTTAATAAAATGGTGAACAATATGAGAAATAAAAGAACAGTTATTGCCAAACATTTCTTGAAAGATAAACAAGGTTCAACTGTAATTTTCTCAACAGGAAACGTGAATGTCTACAAACAACATAGACGCCATCGTTCACGGGATGATTACTATCAGTTATCAAATTTGATGAAAGAGGCAGGAAACAAGTTGATTGGCGATTCATCGTGATATGAAGAATATTGGCAGAGGAAAAAAAAATAATACATTGCATTGAACTGTACATTTATAAGACATGACCTTCATTGTACGATAGATATCTAAACTGTTTTGATACCACACTTGCTACCACTATCCCTTATTTATAAGCTTGGGGGGAATTGGGGGAAATTTGGCTATTGTTAATTTATGATTTTCATGGTGTGCTTTATTGACAAAAAGTTAAGAAAAAGATGGCTGATAGTGGTCCATTGGTGTTTATGAGATGCTGCAGTCTGATAGAGAAATACTTAACACTGTTACATAAATACGTCGAAAAGCATGTTTTGTTGTTAGTTTATTCTCTCTCTCAAAAAAGAAAATTCAACACATAACATTATCTCTTCAAAGATATTATTTCTGTGTGAATGAAGTACAATACAATAACGACAACAATGGATTTAAAGTTCAAACTCCCTCATTGGGAACGTAGTTGATCGTGACTAGCAGAACGTAGGGAATGGTTGTACAGAGCTTTCAATATGTTTTTCTTCACTTTTTAGAGTACAAAGTACATCGCGCTAAGTTTTGTTTCGTTTATTTGATTCTCCACTTCACATGACAAATATATTAAGACAAATATAAAACATATGTTACTCACACATGGAGTGGAAAGAAGTGAGCAGTAAACCCATAAATGTTTGGTGAAGTACACTCCCTTACGAAAGAAAGAAAATACACACAAAAAGACAAGTAAAGAGCAGACAAATAAATAGAAAGAAAAAAAAAAACACCCAAAAGGAAACCAGCTGAAGAGACGCACAATCCCAACTCCCAACAACCCCACCCCTCAGGCCAAAACGGCAAGACAAATAAACAGGCACCTGCAAGGAAGACTTACTAGACAATATGAATGTCGCAAAAGAGAGTAGAATATGCTTAGTAACTACGGACAAAAGTCCACCTCTTTCTTGTAAAACTTTTAATTCTTACGCCAGAGTACATTGCTATGTCTGGACATTAACTCGACTTCGATCACAAAATGATAAATCAAGTATCATGACGTAAATAGTTGGCTGGTTCTTTTCATTCTAGTCTGAATGTTGATAGCGTGATGTTGCCATTTTCACATTCTCGTATTACGTCATTCACTCCAATGTAGCAAGAACCAACAGTAAGTACACAGCTGTCTCCTCGGCATGTTTTCACTCTGAGATTGTCAAGTCGTTCAATACAAAATTACCAACAGCCACCTCTGTCTCATTTAAAGGCTCTATTGCATCACCCTAAGCTATATTTTTACCTCCCGGAAAGCAGAATTCTCAACTGGTTCTAAGTTACAGTACTCTTAGATTGCCAGCAAATTCGAAAGATGCAGAGCATCTCGTATTACACAGAGTACACAAGGATCCATTGTTTTGATTAATTTTAAACAGGCTGAAGGAATTTTAGACAGGCTGAGGGAGGGACTTGAGGTTGGTGGTTGGGAGAATTGAAACTGTCTGGGGTGATGCATTACAGCCTTTAAGTACCATTTTAAGGCCTGTAGTTGATAATTATGGCGAGTTAGGTAAACAGGTATATTAAATAAGCCCTTGCACACTGAGGTAAATACTGGATTTGCACCGGTAATTCCACGGCAAGAATATCAGCATATAGAATGAAATTCATTAAGAGAGAAAGTAAGTGAAATTCTCCACTAGTGTGTAATATCTTACTTAAATAAATAAGAAATATTGCCTCACGACTATGAATCCAGCCAAATTTGATGACGAAAAGAAACACTAATTGACTGAAACGAGACATCTTGCTTCTGACTTTTAACTCGTGTATAACTCCCATTGATATATAAATATGCTTGTATTACATAATGTACATGCATGCAATGTTAATCTTTTATCAAACTTTTCAGGTAGAGACAGTCAAACCTTGCAGTCATCGTTGATATTTAACTCGGACAAACTCGGGATTTTTTTTTAAGATTTCGATTTACGCTCACTTGCTATCTTGTGAAAATTTGTAACATTGTCGATATTGTAGATACAGTATTTGAAATAACTTTCAATTCACATTTTCATGAGTGTGTTTTGACAAGGTCCCGACAAATGTTTACTGAACATCCACTTGATCCTCTTGAATCTGAAATTTAGTCTAACTGAGGCAGCAACATCAAAGAATGATGGGTGAAGACGTTGTCTGATGCATTGAACATTATCTAATGTAAAGACGTGACACTGAAACCGGTTGGAAGATTTTAGGGGGACACATCTAGGCAAAACATGAAATTGTTGCAATGTCCTGCTGTGAAACATTTCCAGCTTCTTTTAATAAAAATAAGTACTTTTAAGTAGTAGAATTGACGTACGTTTAAATAGTAAGATGGGAGAATATTGGTTCGTATTGGCACGAGCTTTAGTTGGAATGTACAACATACTTTTGAGAAATTTATTTCTTTTTAAAATCAATGTTAGGGTTGAAAAGAATCGAGGAATATTGTTTCTAGAATCCATGACATGATAAATATTCATGGTTTGGATTGACATTTCGGGCAGGCGTATTGCATAGGCCTACTCGTAGAATGAGTATAAGCAACAGACACATGTATAGCCAGTCGAAACCTTGAATCAACCTTTATAAACCTCTTGTTTCAAATGTTTTGCCCATCTGTTTCTTCTAAGTTGCCAATGTTATGAAAAGATCACAGTTGTGAAGCCCAGCAATACCCAAGTTCTTCCTACCTCTACATATGATCCCTGTCTCCTCTGTTCTCCTTTCCTTTCCTTTCTTTTTTTTTTTTTTGGCCTTTTTTGGGGGGCTTTCCTTTATTTTTAACATCATCAATACCGCCCCAAAAATTGTATGAGTGTGTATGGGCTAGGGTGTCGTCCTCGCTGGCTACCCCACTGTGTGTGCTTCGTTACATGGAGCCAGGAGCGCCATGTAACGCGTTCGATGGCTAAGCCTGGTCGCCTTTCTCTAAGTCTACGTAGGCCTACTACATTTTACTTGACCCGTCTAGCAACCAGAACGTCACCGCCAAACGACGCTACACAAAAGCAAAAACAAAGCATCGCGATCATAAACAACTCCCGGACACAATACCACGATCAGCAGGCGCCTACAGTAGATGTGTTTTGTGATTCCATGCATTATATATGACAATCTCCCTACCGTATCAAAAAGGTAATACAAGCGACCTTTTGGCGAATGACCAATCGTTTCGCATATGATAAGAAAAGTTCCATGTAAAAAACATGTTGCCAGTGGTCTACTTTTCCAGATAAACTGGGACAAAGAATATGTTACGTGATATTAACTCGGATTCACTCAATATATTTTTAGAACACTCTCGCTTTAATATAATTTTTAGATTCCATGCATCAGTGATTTAGCGGTTAGTCTTTCTTCATCTGTTAACACTGATGAACATTCATCAAGTTCATGAAGTCTTCAAGAAAGGCTACATGCGATGGAAGAAAGTAGGATGAACAGTGCAATTACTGCTTGGTAAAAACACACTTTGATAACACCGGAGGTGTGAAAGTAGGATGAATAGTGCAATTACTGCTTGGTAAAAACACACTTTGATAACACCGGAGGTGTGAAAGTAGGATGAACAGTGCAATTACTGCTTGGTAAAAACACACTTTGATAACACCGGAGGTGTGAAAGTAGGATGAATAGTGCAATTACTGCTTGGTAAAAACACACTTTGATAACACCGGAGGTGTAAAAGTAGGATGAATAGTGCAATTACTGCTTGGTAAAAACACACTTTGATAACACCGGAGGTGTGAAAGTAGGATGAATAGTGCAATTACTGCTTGGTAAAAACACACTTTGATAACACCGGAGGTGTGAAAGTAGGATGAACAGTGCAATTACTGCTTGGTAAAAACACACTTTGATAACACCGGAGGTGTGAAAGTAGGATGAACAGTGCAATTACTGCTTGGTAAAAACACACTTTGATAACACCGGAGGTGTGAAAGTAGGATGAATAGTGCAATTACTGCTTGGTAAAAACACACTTTGATAACACCGGAGGTGTGAAAGTAGGATGAACAGTGCAATTACTGCTTGGTAAAAACACACTTTGATAACACCGGAGGTGTGAAAGTAGGATGAATAGTGCAATTACTGCTTGGTAAAAACACACTTTGATAACACCGGAGGTGTGAAAGTAGGATGAACAGTGCAATTACTGCTTGGTAAAAACACACTTTGATAACACCGGAGGTGTGAAAGTAGGATGAATAGTGCAATTACTGCTTGGTAAAAACACACTTTGATAACACCGGAGGTGTGAAAGTAGGATGAACAGTGCAATTACTGTTTGGTAAAAACACACTTTGATAACACCGGAGGTGTGAAAGTAGGATGAACAGTGCAATTACTGCTTGGTAAAAACACACTTTGATAACACCGGAGGTGTGAAAGTAGGATGAACAGTGCAATTACTGCTTGGTAAAAACACACTTTGATAACACCGGAGGTGTGAAAGTAGGATGAATAGTGCAATTACTGCTTGGTAAAAACACACTTTGATAACACCGGAGGTGTGAAAGTAGGATGAACAGTGCAATTACTGCTTGGTAAAAACACACTTTGATAACACCGGAGGTGTGAAAGTAGGATGAACAGTGCAATTACTGCTTGGTAAAAACACACTTTGATAACACCGGAGGTGTGAAAGTAGGATGAACAGTGCAATTACTGCTTGGTAAAAACACACTTTGATAACACCGGAGGTGTGAAAGTAGGATGAACAGTGCAATTACTGCTTGGTAAAAACACACTTTGATAACACCGGAGGTGTGAAAGTAGGATGAATAGTGCAATTACTGCTTGGTAAAAACACACTTTGATAACACCGGAGGTGTGAAAGTAGGATGAACAGTGCAATTACTGCTTGGTAAAAACACACTTTGATAACACCGGAGGTGTGAAAGTAGGATGAACAGTGCAATTACTGCTTGGTAAAAACACACTTTGATAACACCGGAGGTGTGAAAGTAGGATGAACAGTGCAATTACTGCTTGGTAAAAACACACTTTGATAACACCGGAGGTGTGAAAGTAGGATGAATAGTGCAATTACTGCTTGGTAAAAACACACTTTGATAACACCGGAGGTGTGAAAGTCTGCACCCCAACCAAACATAGCACAACATGTAATGTTACATGGTTTGGATATTTTTAAATCAGTATGTAAACGATGGGGGGGGGGGATCAAAGACGATCTACAGTCCTTATCCCAGTAAAAAAGATGGAGTTCCGTTGGACATACGTTTAGATCGTCAATATGTGCCACGGTCTTCGCCAGTGACAGAAAGAGGATGCATAGTTGATTATGATACTTGCATCTTTTAAGCTAATGTCATATGTATTATCATACTTATAGATTGATTTATGTTCTCATTAATTAAACGTTTACTGTTTACTAATGTTCATTTATTAGTAGTTAATACTGTACTAGGAGAATTGGTTGTCTGATCACATGAAATTAAGTATGACCATTTAAAGGTCTCTAATGAACTTTCTACTATGCTTAAAAAAGGTAAGGAGAAGTTGATAAAGAGTAATAAATATCAATGCTAGTTCAACTACTCAATGAGGTATCTACGCTACCAAAAGTAAGTTACGGTCGGTTAGACATTTACCAAGAGATCAGCTACATAATTAATAGATGTAACACACAACCGCTGCAGCAAAGGAATTGAAATAATTCTGAAAATTGCAGTGGACATGTGAAATACTCTTATAGCAAAGTCACAAACGGGGAGAAACTTTATGCAAACTGAATTTAAAGAAATGATTTAATTTTAAACGACTTAAATTGTTGAGACTTCGAAAAGTCAGCCTCAACTTTTCGAGAGCACTTCTACTGCTACTTCTACAGATTCAGTTCTAAACAACTGAGGGAAAACGTTGTCTCATCGACGTAACATGCAGGTTAATTTCTCTGTTGTCAAAAATTACTAAATGTAATTATGATGCTATTGGACTGCAACGTCAAACCCAGTATTAAATAAGGAGATTATCGAATTAAAATTGTGTAACCTCTCTTGAAATAAATGAAATAAATTCTCTGGTTATCATCTACAACATATAATATGCAAGCGTAGCTGTTATTCTTGATCTGTACAAAAAATATTATTTTGAAAGTAGGAGAGGTCTGTCAATACATTTTTACTCCAGCGCACTCAACACATTTTGTAGACAAACAAACACAGAAAACTGTGGTTCTTCAATGTACACTTGATGTCAAAGAAGTACGGTATGTGTAGTGACAGTATTTTGAAAGAAATCATTTAGAACATTTTTGTCTTAATTCACGTCGCATTATTTGATAAAATTATTGGTAACATCGTGCTACTGTAGGATATGTAATAATCGATATCACAAGTACAAGAAAAAACATGAACATAACCAATTTCTAAATTGACATATATTTAGCATGTTATGATAAATTTGTCAAGCAATTTTACCTTTATAACATTATGCATATACAATAAGGACACACCATTTTTGTAACAGTAGTTCCAAAGTCCAAACTCTGTGTTGCACAGTTAGACGTGAATTCACTGGCTGTACACAATGCACGAACAGTATTCATGCATCGGCCTGTACAAGGAGAACACACAACCGATACTTCATGTTTCCGGCAACAGAGATCTATTGAATGGTTAGTTGTTTTTGTACTAAATCTGTAATGGCGATGATCATTTACACATATATTCCAAAGCAGTCTTCATGATTTCATACTGTTAGCATACACTCGAACAATTCTAGAACATGATTAAAATCCAGTGGCAATAGGCTTACGCTTTTTGCTTTAAGTTGTTACTGCTTTCATACAGTAACTTAATATAGAAGTGATTCTCGTAAAAGCAGGATACATTGACTTTATAGTTGTCCCTGTGCTGACAATTCCGAGTAGTCAATTTTCATTGTTTTGTATCGATTTATAGCGCATGTTGCATAGTTCCTCAAATCCATGTAATTAATTAATGATAATGACTTTCGTTTGAACCACAATGCGGGTTATTATCTTGACATTGTTATCATTTAAAAGGAAATCACTTTCATGTGCCACGCCAAAGTATCTGTATGTGTTCCAGCAAATTCCTAATCTAATGGAATTATGTGATACATTTGACTCCATGTTACTAACGTTAACAATATTCCCTACTCCTGTGTACGTACCCGCGCCAAAGGCTTTGTATACGTTATACACAAGAGTACATTATAATAAAAAACACAAACAAGTAGATGGTTATTTTGAAGTTTCATTTTGCTGACGACTGAACTTTGTCCCTCTTTTTTAAGTACTTCACATGTCATGTTTACTTTATGTTTTGTGCTGTTTCCTTTCATCCAATTTTAGTCATCACGAGGGTTTTAGTCTTGAAAGGAAAAAGGTCATTAGAATCGTGCTAAGAGATACTCTATTAGTGTACTCGAAGTTAACGTTGTCTAATTAATTCTGAAATAAACAATTACTAAGGAAAATGAGATATGAAATACTTATAATAAGTGTTCTAATGAATTTACACCATGCACATTCATCGATACTTGTATTAAATGTTACTGTAATGGCCTAAGAAACACTTTGTTGAAAAACCTTAATAAGATTTAAAACTTCTTACTGAGCTTTACCTCATTTTGCTGTTGCATTTTCACATTATGTTAGTACATTTTAGTAAATAAAAGTCGCATGAACAGAATCGTCGCAACGTACTATTCTACTGGTGAGTGCAAATATTACACAAAAACTTTGTGAAAGTACTTGTTTTACTTTCCCCTAAGAAAAGAGGTCATAATTACGTTCACCATTATCAGTGTACGAAATAGTATTTTTGCTTATAACGAAACATTCTGTGTGATAAATGTTACTGCTTTGGTACTGCTAACGTCAGGGTTCTTACTCTGAAACATTAGTTGCTATTACTTCATTGCTAATGAATATAATCCCTTTAAGTTCGAAGAAAGTTTAAAGGCTGTAAGGCATCACCCCTGACAGTTTCAATTCTCCCAACCACCTACCTCTAGTCCCTCCCTCAGCCTGTCTTAAATTCCTCCATATGTGTAATCAAAACATGGATCCCTGTCTTTGCCGTGTAATACGAGCTGCTCTGCATCTTTCGAATTTGCTGTTAATCTAAGAGTACTGTAACTTAGAAGCAGTTGAGAATTTTCCTTTTCAGGAGGTAAAAATATAGCTTAGGGTGATGCAATACAGCCTTTAAAGATAAAAGTGTGTACCCTGAGGGTATAATTGGGATAGTGTGATGGCAAATTATGCTACTGATGTACTTTACTTCCACACTTTAACCCTATTCTATTGCTTCCACATTTAATGTTATGTCAATGATATTACGAGCTGATAGTTTTCCGAAGTTACATCAGTCAATTAGTAACAATCATCGTCCATCCGTTCATACAAAGATTTCATAGCTTGCAAAAGAACTCCGCATAACGGACGCATTTTATGATTCTTTTCCCAGCATGACTCAACTAAAATGAATCTGTAAGAATGAGACAGAAGAGACAATTAAACGCATTTTATCAAATGCAAACAGTATTTAAAAAAGGCCTATATGCTATTATATGTAATCCGACTCTCAAGTTTGAAGTTTTGATGCTAGCCATATATCATTATTAGTAGCATAGATGGTTTCTGTCAGTGATACTTTTTAGTCTAACATGCAATGCATAGGTAATAAGATCGTTACATCAACCGTGTGAACTTATTGTTTGTGTTGATTCTCATCAACCAGTGAATGTCAGAAAATGTAAACACATGAAACTATATATGAAATACCTACCTGGGAGATTATGAAGATGTGTTTTAGACACATTTCGAATAACAACAGAGATGCCTTTAAAGTGTTGGTCTATTTATATATTTATATATATATATATATATATATATATATATATATATATATATATATATATATATATATATTTATATATATATATCTGTTATTCGCACTTCCTTATAAAATTTCATAAAAGAATTACTGACGTGTTGCACTTACATATCGTTAGGACATATCTCTGGCTTGGATAGATGGAACTGTTCAAGAACCTTCATTTTAAAATCTTTTGGATTTACCCCAGATGGAGGTTGGTCACCTTTAACATAGAAAGTAAAGCTGAAATACTGATTAAAGGATATCTATTTAACTGACAAAATTAATTGAGAGTATCAGCAAAAGAAGAATATAAGATAATATATAATATAATCACGAAATGAAATCAGACCATTTTTACCCATTCCAAAATGTATTGGACAATATTTTTCCAACTGAAAACATATTCATATTACTTACATGTATCAAAAATGTTATATCACACCATTACTATGCACTGAGAAAATATCAGACCATTGTTACCCATTGAAAACAATTCCCAAAGAAATACACCAAAACTCCAGCTGTCACTCTTTGGGAGATATTTTTCCATTACGAATATCTCAGTAGCCATCCAGGCAATAGGAGGATTATCCTACATCGGAGAATGAACAGCAGCTCTCATCAGTAATTAACTATTATTCATTGTCAGAGATTACTTACAAGTAGAAATCAAAGAGAAAAAACGACGCACGTGACATAAAATCAATTAATGATTCACATGTGTGTTATATTAAAACAGGGCGAGTAGTAGGTGCAGTACACCTTTAAGGCTTACATGTATTTACTTCGACAAAAAAAAATTCAAATATGTTACAGCTGAAATATGAGCTAAACTGGCAATCGCCTGGTCATCTACCTTTGTTCCTTGTCATTGTTTCAGGTCAGAAAAAGTAGGGGAAAGGATAACATGTTAAAAAATCTAAAAGAGAGCTAGGCCCTCACCTTCCAGATATTTTAAGATGAGAATTTCTTGACATTTTTGTTGGCCTCACAAAATTAAGACTCTGACTATTCATATATGAAAAAATGGGGCTTAAGCCATGTTTGTTTTGCAGTGGCTATGACATATTCAACACATATTCCAGTTTTAATTTACTACTGATTCTCAAAAAGTGAATGGGTAGTAACTTTACCTTTTGTAGTAGTTGCTTAATTCTTGTCATGCAAAGTTCATTCGGGTAAAAATCATATAACTTACAAGACCCGTTTGATGTTAGAAGGACTTTCCTCGGAGAAAGTGCTGGGTGTCCGAACTGTATAATAAATTCAACAAAATATTAGTTTTTTCAGTGATACCCCTTGAATAATTTTTTGCACATCGGTGCAATCATTGTAGAACAGTAGAATATCCAGACAATATTAAATGGTAATTACAACGAGGTACCTTTTTAGAGACAAGAAACTGCATTGCGTCAGCAATATTGACCCCTGTAATGAGAAGTTCCTTTAGTGTTTGTTCCCTGCAAAGATGTAATTGGCTACCTGAAGAAGTATTCTTAATCTCGTTCCAAGTGTGACTGATCAAATGAGCTTTCAGTGTTCCAAAACTCATCGTTTCGTAGAAAATAGCCAATGGACCTGAACAAATAAGAGCATCAAAACCTTAGAATGATTTAATAAATTGTGGTTATCCTATTGGGCATAATCACTTTGTCAGGGTACAAACATACTTCACATTAATATAGTGGCATTTCAGTATACAAGGTCATTTATTGTTCTGAGCAAGACATTCATTTAAATGTGAGCACTTGACGGCAACCATAATCAGTAATTCAAGGGAGTCATTGAGCTGGTTAACAAAATTCATGATATTTTGTAACCCCTGTTGAGTATTAATCATATGCAGATGATGTATGGTCAAACTAAGAGATTCTGATCATCTGACAAACAACGAAAGCAACAATGATAGGGTCATTAATGTGTAAACTTTCATAAAATATATAAATTTTGGAAGATTTGGGTCTGACCCACATCTAATACTTGACTTCCTCAATACACTTTCTTCACAATGTTGTGAATATGATAACAACACCGTTGTATGCCCTGAGATTACATCTTTACAATAAAGCTTCTTTTTTTATCCAAATGAACTCTGACGGACACCTTAAACATATTCCATTCTACGTATTTAGGTTATTTTGTCCTAATTCATGTCAACACAATTGAATACTGTTATTTCTCACTTTGAAATGTGTACACTGTAACATAATATTACTAGTTACTCACTCATTTGTGTGGATATGTACAAGATCTTAACAAATCTTTCATCTGTTCTAAGCAATGATACACTGTCAGCAAGTATCTTCATAGTCTTTTTGTCGTCACTCGTTGCGTCATCTTATTAATATTGAAAGGGGATAAATTATATGTAAAACGATCAGATGATAGTAATTGAGAATTTTTATTATAATAATATGTACTACTGTTCAAATTTCAACTAATCAGAATTTGGCTAACGAGTTCTACAAGCTTCAGTATAACTTCATTCTCATAGAAACAAAGAGCAATCCCCTACAGCAGTGCTGATGAAATAGATAGAAGAAAGAAAAATGTGTAAGCGCTGTCCAGTAAGCCAATATATTTTGATCATGTGACCATGTATTGATAATGTATTATATGTTTATTCGTATTAATGCAAAAACAAATTCTTCAGATTTCCATTTCATTTACTTTTGATATTTGGACTTGATAAATGATACGTATCAAGAAAACCTAACAGGAAAACCTTGATAATAGACGTTTAATGGTTCACCTTATTGTGCTTCCTTTTTTATTATATTGTAGATTACAAACAAACCTGGTAGTTTCTTTGCAAAACAAGTAAATGCGGCACCCTCGGATTCCGTATATGCAGTCCAATACTCAAAGTGCGCTCCTGATTGTATTTTTGCCCTCAAATCTGGCTTTGCTGTGGCAAATAAGTGGTATGGCACAGAGAACATAACTATTCGGTTTCATATTATTCCACATTGCATTAAACTGTCACTGAATATTACGGTAAGCTACTAATGACGATCACGTTGTACGTTACATATACTGATCAACTAACAATTATAGCAAGTCGATTATTAGTGTATACTCACCGAGTGATTTTTGGGGTTTGGAACTTTTCCTTTGTAGTCGTCTCATGTTCCTATTTGTATTACCTTGTCTGTCGTTCATTGAAATAGTTGTGAGTAACCTACGATTATAGATTTTTAACATGTATTGTATGACATATGAATATGGTTAATCATCGAGTAATGGTAACGTAGTCATTAATTGACTTACCTACTGATTATCTTGTTAAAATATCCATCATATTTAACTTATACTTGATTTACATACTGATTCTCTTAATCAGTCATATGGTAATTACAATACTGGAAATCAGGCATGATTACTAAAATCATGTTCGATTCAATTGCAATTACTTTACAAATATACCTCTTAATGTTTTTTGTACACCAATTAAAATTCGAATATGTTATATACGTCGAGTAGACATAATGAGTTTGATTGTTAAAATTGCTTAATGACGTATTGACACTGCAGATTGACTTTACATGAAACTGCCATTCTTTTGAAGAAAACTGACATTTCACAAAAATTTGATTTTTTTTCCCCCTTTATTGAGGAAAACCATATCGCAAATGCATATTCCGTTTAAAGGTTATGTCATATAGTGATGTCTTCAATGTCACCCACCCACAATTACTTACATGTTCTTTATATATTTCTTTGTAATCTCCATTCTCATAAAAGGAACATTGTGGTACTTTAAATTTCAAAGAAAAACAAAGACTTCCTGCAACATTTTTTACATCCCATTTTGTTTAAACCTTGGGACAATAGGAAATCTTTCTTGACCAGACAAGTCTTTCAACTACATCTTAACGTAGTAACGTAGAAACATGATATTGTCTTTGATTTTGAAATGCTTCCAGTGAAAAATCACTCTTTTTCGTTTGAGAACCGACTGTCAGTAAACTACTTCTTTTATCAATAATTTCTTTCATATAGCAAAAAAGCTGTTACGTTTGCACCGATGTTGTATACATGGGGAAGACATGCACGTGTAATTACATGATAAAGTTTTGTAATGTAATATATATAGATCACTTAAAAAAATATTATTACTGTCTATTTCTCCTTTCCGAAAGGTAGGACATCAAGTCAAAATCTGAAAGAACTGATAAATGAGCATGAACAAAAGAAAAAGCAAACAAGAAAGGGTGATTAAATTTATGGACTGATGTTTTGATGATATAGTAAAAGTTTAATAAAAATGTGGAAACAGTTGAACTCACATATTGAATGTTTTTTTTTAAGTGATTTTTTTTAACTGTAGTATGGATTACTTCATAGTTAATTCATATTTATTTTATTTATTACAAACATGCACTATATAGAGTTATCTGTAACTTATATTATGTAAAGAACACTTCAAATTGTACCAAACAGTCATAAATCTTAAATGACCCTAAAACCTTGTATACTTTTACTTTCATTTCATGTGTGCAACTTTAATAAAAATGTGAAAACAGTTGACTCACATATTAAATGATTTATTACGTGATTTTTTAAATATAGTTTGTATTGCTCCATAGTTAAATCATATTTATTTCAATTCTTGGGGCAGTTATTCTGAAATGCAGTTTGTACATATATGTATATGAGAGTGTATTATGTACCTAACGTCTTACATTCAGTGTAAATAGTAATACCACCCTTCATTAGTAAATATTTAAGTTGCGCTTTGTATTAAGTGTGCAACTTTTAATTTATCTTTGGAACACACATAATCATCTATATGACAAATAGTACTTTTCGGTCAACACCCTATAGGAATACTGTCTTGAATAATGTTCTTATTATTGACCTTACTATTATCTAAATTACCTACTAAATTACTGAGAGTGAATCAGAGACACGAGCACTAACCGTTGTTTGTCTCGCAGTTTTTTAAGCGTTGCACAGCATAGTACGTAACTGCTGGAACAAACATAACAAGGAAAACCACAAATAAAACTACTGCTGCAGAAGAACCTGAAACAAAAAATAAGAAAATCAGTAATTAGTTAATTTCCACGGAAATACTTGACTGTATTATTGAAGCTTGCTTTATGAGTCTCGGCAAGTAACAGCGTCAGGTAGTTTCCCTACACTCACATAACATATGCTAGTTAATGAGTCAGTGCAACTCAGTTTTAGACACGTTACCATTATATTTAAATAAATTAGTTGTTAAATTGCTTCAATAAACATTAAAGAATGACAAGTTGCTTTCTTTCCAGTTTTGCATTGGAAAAATACTGTCCTCTGTGTATTGAACAACGCTTTTAAATGATTGTCAATTGACTACAAAGTTTAATGTATGTTATAAGAGATGATTAGATTTAAATACGTGGAATGTTATTCATAAGAGGAGCTATTTTATATTGATTACATACATAGGAATAATAAAGTAAACTCATTTGTTTTATTACACAGTTATTATAACCAATTAAATCATCATTATGATGTAACTCATTTCTGTTATATTATCAATTTGAAAAGTGCTCACGTGATCTGTTCTCAGCCAATAATATTGAACGGCTCATGTCGTCTGTGTATTTCCCGTAACTCCTGCATGTTATACTCTCACTAACATTCTCTGGATCTACAGTCAAACGTATTGAGAAGTTTGACGTCATGCATATGGGTTCTGCGAAGTTAACATATTTAAGTGTTTTGTTGTCGACAATCCATTCCAGTGTTACTGGTGCTAAGGCATGTTGTAAGTGGCAAGTCAAATCGATATCAATACCACTTGACCCAACTTTCAAATCGTCTTTCTGAAATATGAACAGCTCTGGAGAGTATACAACATATGCATGTATTAATCAGGGTAAACATGTATAGTGGACATATTAAGTACACGATATGCATTTCAATGTAAGGAAACTAAACAGTAGCAACGAAAAACAAGGCCTTCAAAATAGGGCAAGTTTAATGTGACATAAATATAGGTAGCGCAGGATCAACGTATAAACTAGCTTCATGGAAGGAGGTTCACGGAAGCGGGAGAATGTTGTACATGTTTTAAGAAGGTTGTAATATCTTAATATTTATGTTTATAACTGTTTTCTTGACAAAAATGGTATTCATTCCTTGACACAGTATAGGTTATAATGTTAAGATAGTTACTCGAGTCGACATTCGAGGTAAGAACTCATTTGTGTAACAGATAGTTACCTGGTTCTTCGCATTTTATTGTAAACTTTGCGAACGTGGTGCTGCTATGCTTACATCGTATTACGTGACTCGCTCCACTGTAGCAAGAACCAACGGTAAGTGCAGAGCTATTTCCGCAGCAGTTATTCACTGTTACATTATCGTGTTCCCCAAAATAAATATTATCAACAGCCACCTCTGTCTCATTAAAGTACCATTGTAGGGTCTCTGGTTGATGATCAAGACAAATGAGATGAACCGGTCTATTTACTAAACCATTGCACACTGTAGTTGGTACTGGAGTCGAGCCAGTGATTCCTCTGCAATAAATGTCAGCATCTAAGGAGGAGAACGCGATAACAAAGTAACGGGTGAAGGAAAACTCAAGAAAAGTGTAATATGTAGAAACAATGTAATGTAAAGCACATTACAACTCACCGCAAGGAATCCAAAATATGTAGATAAATAGCAACACTATTCGGTCGTAACACGACATATTGTTTCTTACAGTCAAACTCACGTATGAGGTCAGTGCTGTGTAGGTATTATATATGAACTACAAACATACAATAAAATGCAGTCATGTGAAACTTATAAGTACATCACGTAAAGTACACTTCAAATCGAAACAATCAGTTTAAGGACAAACTCTCAAACATTGTATACTTTTACTTGTACATTTTTCATGTCATGTGTACAAACTTATATGTCATTTTTGCTTTTTGTTTCCAAAAACAGCAGCTGCCGTATGAAAATGTCTACGACATTAAGCCTTTGGCCTCTGTTTGTCATCTTTGGGTTTCTAGGCAAAGGTAAATTCAACGTGAAATTATCTCTACTGAAATGTCGCTAAAGAAAGCAGTCCACTACAAATCTTACTTTGCCTGAGCATACTTTTAAACACATCAAAAACTTTGTTTGCTTATTGAATTTTGAAAGACCGTTAACGCTACTATTACACTTAAATCGTTCATCTAGGTTTGGTTGTGCGATATTGTTAACGTTGTAATTAATAAATAATGTTGTAGAGACACTTGAAAAGGTTATGTACTGACTTTAAAGTAACACCAAAAATAGATCAAACCACAACCATATGCCTTGCATATCCGAGGTAACTTTTGGACAATGACCTGGTTTCTATGTCCTACGCATTCTTATATTTCTAAATCACTGAAGCTTGGACTAAGGAATCTTACGTCGAGTGATTAATTGCACAAAAATAAACAAAATTATGGTAATGCAGGTCACTAATTTAAGTTGTATAATTTCATTTTATTTGCTCTTACTACACAGGCGCTTCAAACCCTTGCGAATATATTACGGTGAGAATGAATCAAAATGTGACTTCTAAGTGTCCAGTTCACGTCAAAGCAGATCGCTATTATTGGTACTTAGGATCGACGTCAAAAACCAAACCGATGTTGGTATTAGATAATGGAGAAAAAAGTGGAACAAAATACAAAGATGGACATTATGACATTACATCTGAAGGTCAAATGGAAATAATTAATGCACAGATGGAACATCAAGGCATCTATACATTTGTTGTTATTTTTCCGAATCGAACTTCCTTACAACAAGAAATTGAGATTGATGTTAGGGGTGAGTTTTTAATGTTAGGTAAATTGTTGGAATGCTCACTGAAGTAGTACCTTATCTCTTGGAACTGATTCACAGTCAATTAACACATGCATAAATGTACCAGATATGTTGTAAGTAAAAACAGAGACAACAGGAAGGAATCAATCAAGCGCGTTGATTACAATAGCCTTATTTTATGTTGTGTGTAAGTTTATTTCCTGTCACAAAGTTTTCCTTCTGTTTTTTAATGTTGATGTTTTAACATCCATCTTTTAATAATCATCTCGATAAACCTAAGACATTAATATGCTTTTTCATCTTATTGTAGGTCTCGCTATACCATGCCGTTTGAAATATAGTCTCAAGATTGGACAAAATTTAACAATAAGTTGTAAGGTTGACGGAGAAGACATAGATAAATATGAATGGTATCTGGAACCAATCTCTGATACGAAAGCTCTCCTTACCTTACATAATGGTGTTAAAGGAGGTTCGATGTACCATGACAATCATTATGATATTACTAATAAAGGTGAACTTCAAATAATTGATGCAGAGGAGGTACATGGAGGCAACTATACCATCGTCATAGTCTTTAAAAATGGAACAGAGACAGAACAAACAATTCTAGTTGAAATATTGGATGGTAAGTAACTTCCATTATGTCTCTCAAGGCATGAATGCTGAACTTGGAATAAGTGCCAGCGATGACCTACAGTATTTGTTAACTGATGGTGTCCATTAGTTTACAACCTGTAAAGTAGGAAGGCATGAGAATTGGTAAATTCTTATTTTATAACATAAGGAATCTTTAAAATCGTAAAAAAAAAGTTTGTTTTAGTTAAATTTCACTTTTTCAGACTTAACAATGTTAGATAACAATATTCATTTTAGTACCGTTAGCTGTTCTACGTGCTACAGTACAAAATATATGTAGTTCAGATAATTTACACAGAGGTACAATGTCGCTAGTCAGACTTATGAGTTACGAGTGCAATAATTAGTTCTTAAAGGAACAGCACTGCAAATTGATATAAATATTTATGACATAAATATCAAATACCTTACTAGCAACTACCCACACTATGTGTTTAATAATAGTTCAGGAAGGAGCGCCGATTTAACGTTCTCTTAAATCTGTTGAAAATTAGTTAAACAAATAAAATCCTTAACTTATTTTGGGTTTTATATCTTTGTAATATAAGCTTTCTACGCTGCACTATAATCGTAGATCTGAATAAATATGTAAGTGATATCAAATGTTACGTGAAAGTGCCATCGAAATAACTATTCAATGTCATTTTAAAGTGATTGTGTGTGTACTGAAAAACCAGAAGGATAAGATTACGTTTGATCTTAACTTTTTCTTTATATTTAAATGTTCACGCGAGGTTGTACATTTACTGGCTACGTCTTTCAATAAAGGAAAATGACAGTAACTACTTTGAAAACCAACGGGATTGGCATGGAATCAAAAAATAAACAGATATCGTATTTGAAAGTTAACGGGTCTTTCTATAAGCGACTACATAATGAATATACAACAGAACAGGTCTCATTGATGTATCAAAAACATACTAGTCGTAGCTCCTTGGCCGCTATTGGGAATTGTAGTATTTCGTTAAAGGGTGACTGTATCTGCAATAACCTACGAACTGATAATAACATTTCCGCGTCAGTGATCCTGCGTTGTTTTGACTAACTAAATACTCAATGCCAGTACACTTTCCATTGACTTATTCAAAGAAGCACACCCTTGCTTTAAATAAAAACTCTCAGCCACTGCATTATCGTATTCTACACTTGTTTTGTCGTTGTGTTAGAAGAACTTGAAATCATATGAGACAATTAACCAACTGAAACCTACTTATTTTACCAGATTGTCTGAATGATGCAATTAAAAGCCTTACGTAAGGTTTGGAGATGAGATTTCAATCTTTTTACGTTTTGCCTACTCACGCAATCACTTTAAATTGCAGGAAGTGATGAGAATTAATTTATTTCCTTTGATATATTATTCCTTCTTTCAGATTCCATCAACAAATTATGGACAATTGTACTCATCGTATTAGTTGTGTTTACTATAAGCACCATCACCCTTGCGACAATTATATGTGTTATTGGCAAGTGCTGTAACAGAAAAGGTATTGCAATGATAATAACAATAATAATGTTATGATGAAAAATAGTAAACGATGGAAGAATAAACTCAACAGCATGAACTGTAAAACAAACGTATATAATAGAGTTGGTAATAAACATTATTATATAATATAAGACTGATGTAAAGACTCTACTTAAAAGGCAAAATTCCTACAATAAATTGATTAACGTTATCTGCATTTATTAAATTAGTGAATAGTCCACTACATTTGCACGTCTTGGGGTATTTCTAGATTACTTAATGTTATTGTGTGAGCATTAAGTCATAAAGGAGAATTTTAAGTTCACTTTTAAAATATTTTGATAAGAGGAATAAGCTGTTGAGTTTTCTTGGACGGTTATTATATTTGGTTTTTGAAGGCAAATTTCTTTTTAATGCGATAGACTTTTGGGAATAAGATAGTTTAAAGTATCGTGTTAACCTTTTGTGTAATCCTTTAAGTGTTCATGCCGTAAAACAATGATAGGTTCAGCTTTGGTATTTTAAATACGACGTACAACATACACGTATTATTTTCATTTTTTTCTTTCTTATGTTTTCTTTTGTCTTATTCCAGAGCACAGATTAAGGAAAAAAGGTAACTGAGTAATTGAAAAGGAATAAGTAATTGTTCTGAAATAGCTGAAATAGTCACGCATCAACCAACTATTAATCTTAAATCAATTGTCACTATTATAATGTACAGCTGACGTTGTGCGAGAGAAATGCGTGTCCTGATATTACTGCACTATTCAAGTTTAGATAACCTTCTGTTCTGTAGTTTATCCAACACGATAACAAATACGATACCCAATACGATACCCAATACGACACCCAATACGATACCCGATACAATACCCAATACGATACACAATGCAATATCCCATACGATACCGAATACCATACCAAATACGATACCCTATAAGATACCACATGCGATACCAATACGATACCCAACAACGATACCCAGTAACAAACGTTTATGCTGTAAGGAACAATCGTTCTCCGTGGACAAAGGGAGTACTAACAGAATGTTTATTTCTATAAGGAATTACTGTAAATATTTTTCAAATGATACTAAATAATGGTTCTTCCTAACGAACAAGTAACGACCCTTCTTGTCCAAGAAGGCACATGAAAAGGAAAAAAAATAAAGGGAAATAGAGCGTTTAGAATATACCAACATCGCGTACAAAGAAAATAGCTTTAATCATTGTTAAATCAATAAACTTCTGCAGACATCTGCAAAAGCTTTATCTTCTCAAAACAATATGCATGTGACGAGTAACGAGTCGAATTTCGAAAAGTTTGGGTGAACAAATTAT
Source organism: Stichopus chloronotus (assembly GCA_021234535.1). NCBI lineage: Eukaryota > Metazoa > Echinodermata > Holothuroidea > Aspidochirotida > Stichopodidae > Stichopus > Stichopus chloronotus. The sequence goes on from CM037842.1 coordinate 7,324,861, forward strand.
TGTTGAGCAACAAGTAACTAAATTTCTATCTGCGAGAAACTTTTTTCTTACAAGGAAGACTACTGTCCTTTCTCATTTTGAATAATCTATCATTCTATGACTACGAATATTGTTTTAGTTGTCTTCTGTTAAACAAAATATGTCAAATGTGTGAAACTTAAATAAGTTTTTAAATTGATTTTTCTTCTTTTAGGAAAGGTGAAGATAAACCGGCGTTCTAGAAGAAATCGATCAAAGAATAATTACAACAAATTACAGAAGATGGTGGCTAATTCAAAGAAGAAGTTGTCTTATGACGTGTAACCCAGTAGTACAGAAACAATTGGAAGTTCTCATTGCACTGCTAAATGATGACGACTAGATCCTTCAATTTATATCCTTATTTTATGAAACTGATTAGTATCTCCTTCTGCTACCATAATTATTGTGACGTCAGCTACTACTCATCTTTCCTTTTACAAGTAAATGGACACTCTGTGATACAGGTATCAATGTCAGTATGTTGCTATATATTAATTTTGTTTTCCTTCAAGCAATAATTAGTTTATCTGAAATGTTTCTTACCAATGGTGCATTATGACGGCTTACTCACTAGACGATATCAAGCCACGATTCAAATTAAACGTTGAAAAACAATGGACAACATCAAACACAAAGCAGTTACCTATTTCAAAGTACCAACTTATTTATACTTATTTATCTATTAATTGTTTTACGATCTCACCTTTATTCGTGTTTTCTTTCACCAACATTCATGTGTCAAAGCACAGGATTACTGTCGTAACACACTATATGCTATTCAATATGGTTAAATGTATGACAATAACCGGATTAGTCGGTTATTGAAAGACGGAGATCACGGAGACGCTTTTATAACATTCGGAACAAACCAGTCTTGTTTTAAGTATCCAAGGTACGGCTAGTGAAGTAAAGATTGAACAACGTATGTTGCTTGTGAGATAAACAAAAATGAACCAATAAATTTTCGATGGCTAACTCCACACAGTCTAAGGTAACATATTTCTGTATGAACTTTACTAATAACAAGCTAATGCATGTAGTGCACCTCTCTTCTAAAACAAAAGTGTCCTCAGCTTTTCGGATAACATATTGTCCAAAATCTTGAACATTTAATGCCAAAGTCTTTTTCTGGAGATCAAGGTCGTATTTCATTAACACAAATATGAGAGGACGTTTGTCAGTGGAGTCACACTTTTTCAATCATGATTTATATAAACAGACATTCATTTGGAATATCAAAGTTGCTTATTTTCACTTAAAATGTGGTAAAGTACATCCCATCTTCGGTCACTTTAAGGACACTTGACTCCAAAATATGATCTTTTGAATGATGTTTTATTGTTTTGAAGTAATGTTGACATCACTACTTAGAAAAGGCAACGGAAAACAAGAAAATTGTACAAATTATTGCAAATAAGAATGTTTTTAATTGCATGGCCATAAAAGAGGCAACAAAATCCCTCTGAAGACACCATTATAAAATCGCGTAAAGTTTCAGATAAATCGAAGTAGACCACTAGGAAGGACATCACTTTGTTTCTGTCTAAAGAAGCTGCGACTAAATAGTTGAAACGAATTTTTCAGATTGACCATGTAAATCTTGTGTATGTTGTGCGAAGTTGGTTCAATACAGTTATGACTACACAAGATGGGACAGAGAGGAAATACCATTGAAAGACAAAGAGGAAGCTGTAACAGTCAATTAGAGTAAGAACAAAACAAAACCAACTGCAAAAGTAACAATGATTTGTTTGTTCTGGCAAATAATGTGAAGACTTGCAATTTCAGGAACCAAAATATAACAACAAACCATGAATGAGTTTTTATAGTACAAAGCTGATATTATACGACACAGTGGATGAGATAAACAGAAGAATCTCTGTGGCTTTCATTATCTTACAAAACAACATAATCAGGTTTCACATTCTATGATTAGCATTATTTGACAAAAAAATATCAATGAAGTCTTAACCCATATATCTGTTATTATAAGACATATAAGTGTCACACTTCAAAAGTTGTCCTTACAACACAATACAATATCAATATCAATCAGATTCGAAGCTCTATAGCTGTCACAATAGGACAATAAAATGTCAATCAGGTGTCACATTTCATAGCTACAATAGCGTTATTTGACAAGAAATCATCAACAAAGTTTCAAACTCTATAGCTGTCACTCTAAGACAATACAATACCTAATCGGGTTTCAAATGCTATATCTGTCATATTAAGATAACACAATATTAGTCAGGTTTCAAACTCTATAGTCATCATTGCAAGACTCTAAAATATCAATCAAGGTTCACACTCTTTAGCTGTCCCAATAAGACAATACAATATCAATCAGGTTTCAAAGTCTAAACTGGTGTTACAAGACAGTATCGACCAGTTCCAGATTCTTTAACTGTCACAGCAAGACAATACAATATCAAACCAATTTGAAACTCTATTGCTGTAATAAGAAAACAGTACAATACCAATTAGGTACAATACCAATTAGGTTCAAAACTCTAGAGCTGTAATTATATAGGACACTTCATACTTTGTAACGTGACGATACAGCATCGATGAAGATAATCCTACATGACAATTAATACAAAACTCTGTAGTTATCGCAAAATAGCATCAACCAGATTACCGTGAAACCACTGGTTGGTGCATCACCTACATTACATACTTAGGTGCAGAGCCGTATATACAGAGAGTTTGGCCAACTCAATTGCAGGCGCCATGTTGCTACCCTAAGAACGGGAGCCTACGCTGAACGTAACGTAGCACTTTGGTGCATCCAAGAGACGCACGCTTCATAAAGTAGGAGTCCTCAAGTTTTGAGATATACTCCCCCGGAAGGAAAAGTCGAATTCCCAAAAGCTAACATTTGTAGTCAACTCATTTTCATAAAATGGAAAGGAAGGCCGAAAATGCAAAATATTATAAGTTATTTATAGGCCAAAGGCAATGTATACCTCTTCAATCGTTTTTCGTAATTTGCTATATGGAATTTACTTTTGCATCAAATTATGTTTACTCTCATCAGTCCCTCGATCGTAACCAGTATTTAGATGGCTGGAAGGAAAAAAGCTGAACTGAAACCATGATGCTGAAACTTGTGGTAATAAAGTAAAAATGCAGTGTGTTCTGGAAAATTTCTAGTCACGCTTTTGCAAACTTCCTCAATGCCTATCACTGTAACAAGGTTCATAAAATTTTAACTGTTCTTGTTATCCGAACCTTTATATTGCCATAGTTGGGTGAGAGGGGAAGGGGCTGGGTGGGATGAGGGATAAGTCAGAGAGGAGAGGAAAGAGGTTGCCTGGGATGTCGATGGAAAAGAAGAAGATGAACGTCGGGGAAGCCGAAAATGTATCCTACGTTGCTAACTTATTCCAGTTTCTTTTTTACCACGTGCAACATGCTCTGTTTTGGAATCAGGGAAGCCCGGGGGGGGGGGGCAACTATTGTTTCAAATTGTTGAGAGGCGAAACACAGTCTACAAAAGATCACCCGACACAATCTGTGGATTACAAAACAACACAACACAATAAAAAGTGTCAGAACAGGCCTTTCTGCCTGCAACATTTTTTTTTTTAATATGTGGTTTAATCTGGGCCAATTCAGTACAAAACACCTGCCCACCATGTGCAAATATGATAGCTTAAAAAAGAGTTGATGATGTAAAGAATTAAATGCTTGTATCCACTTTCTGAAAGTGAAGTAGTCTCTTCTCTCAATCCTTTAGGTATTTTATTTCATTGTAAAGTTCAAAAAATTGTGTATGTCCTAGGGAATAACAAGTAATCATATATTTACTTCTAATTGACACTGACCTTGAACATAGTGATAACAAATTCCTCAAATTCTGCAAATTTGCCTGTGTGCAAAAAAGGTCATATCTGACCATGCCAAAGTAACATTTCCAACTGTTCCATCAATCAATATGTGAAATCATTTTATATCTTTCACTAATAGTCTCATTGCATAACTCTTACTTCCTAGTTCGCCACCTTCTTTCTTTTGCCTTAAAGACTCACACCTAATTTGAGCTTGTTTTTTGGCATATGTGTGAAGTCTTACTCCAAAAAAATTGGACAGTATCTGGCATTTAATATCATGGCAAACTGGTAATTTGATATCACTTGTTTCACCACTAGCTTTTCCTACAAGACATTGCTTGATTTTTGTTTTCTTTTGGAAATTGTCCTGACTTGCCCTAAAAATCAACTCTGCTGTTTTCAAAAGCAAAAGGCAGTCACTGGTTATGTGGGTAAGACAACCTTGTTTGTATTCCTTTAGATTAGTTAACTCATCTGCACCTAAGTCACCTTCTTCTGGATGTGTAACTTGTACAGTTGCCAAGCAATTGGCACAATGTTTCCCACTCTTTATAATTTTTTTTCAAACAGTACCCTCCTAAGTATGCTAGGCTGTTATTCTCAGACTTACTCAGTGAAAGCTCTTCTTGTGAAGTCAAGAGAATCAAATTCAGTACCATTCTCCAATGATATTTCTGATCTTGATGATGGCTGACCTAAAAAGTCTGCCAGGAAATCTCCTTCATCTTCCTGATAACTTCCCTGCTCAGGAGTTTTCAGAAACTGTGAAACAGTTAAAATTTTTAGAGAGTTTTTAAATTCAATGGCTGTTGGAGTAGGGTTCTTTGTTCTGACACATCCAAAGAAATTTTCCAGACAATCCTGGGTAAAGCGTGCAGTCATCACGAAGTGAAACCCACTGCCAAGTAACTCATCTTGAAGGCCAATAATTGACTTGGTGGACAACACTGTGCCCGTTTGAATAGGCTTCCATGCACCTTTACCAACTTTCAAGTTTCTGAAAACACCCATTGCCAAATTCAGGTGTGTCATAGCATTTGCATAAGCCTCAGTATTATGCTTACTAAGTGCCATAACTGGATGACGGCTGGACATGATGTCGAACCATCGGCTACAGAAATCAACAAACCATGCTGTAGTCAGAAATGTTTGATCATATCCTTCGTTGTTAACTAGATATCTTAGACCTGAGCTAACTGATTTACTAAATAAATTCATGGCCTGTGAAACTTTCATCTTATCAAAATGAGATGGGTTTAGTACAGATGCTGTCAACTTTGGAGCTAACTTGAGATCCAATTTCTCTTGGAAGGAGGCAAGTGACTTGACATGGTCAATATTAACAGTATTACTTGGAAGATTAAATTCCTTCACTATACCATCAGGTAAAGTTATGCAATTTACAAGTAATGAACTTTTTATATTTTTTAAGAGATGAGGGACATCTGCAAGAAAATATAATGACTTGTCAGTAAGGCATGGGTGTGGTATTTTATTTACCACATCCCCATACTTTCCACATGTTATGCCAAAGCCAGCCCACATTGCTCTGTTGGAGCTACCCATGTCTGAGGTCACTGCAATGACATGTAGACCAATCTCATTAGCTTTCTTGATAACTTTCAAAACCATTTCTTTTAATGCAGTACCATCAATACTTTTGCCTGTGAAATGATAAGCAACAGTTTGCTTCCATCTGCTGGATATTCCACCAAGCCTGAATACCAAAGCATGTGTGGCAATTACTTGATCTCCATTTTCTGAAAATGTAACATCACCAAGGAAGCTGCTACTACCATTATCATACTGCAGACCTGCCTTGACAGACATTTCATCGATTGTCAAACAACAATACTTCTCAGCAGTTTTCATGTGGTCAGCCTTTAACTTCATGTAGCCAAAGACATCTGAGAGTATTCCAGGCTCCATAGAAACAACCTCCATTTTGCTTCTTAAGGTACACATAGAGGGTAGGTGGTTGTCCTTGTGACAAGAGCATCTGATATCCCGAGGCACCACAAGCGAAGCGCAATTGAAGAGCCTTTTTAAATGTGCTCGCTGTCCACTTACTTCCACGTGTACAACTTTTGGTCAACATGCTCAACTGGTTTGGATTGGAGACTTTCAGGAGCTTTTGTGTCTGACTAAGTTTAGCTTTTTGTAGCTTTCTCTTCACTTTGCCCTCCCTCTTTACTTTCTTTCTTAAAAGAGTCAAGTTTGTTTCAAGCTTCACCACTTTTGACCATAGGGTTACCAACTCTAAATCTTCCAAATGTGGAGTTGTCGATGACTGTTTGTCAGGATTAAGGGGAGAATTGGCGACCGGTTTCTTCACCTTCAGTGAAATCACCTGAAAATTGAATGTTAAAAAAATATATCACTTTCACCTTCAGTGAAATCACCTGAAAATTGAAAATTAAAAAAAAATCACTGAAAAGCAAATGCATGCATGGCTTAAAGCATGGCACCCATGATTCTCCGGACTTTTAGGTAGTGAGAACAGCTGGGTACTGTGAAGTAGATCTATTATGCAATTCTTGATGATGGTAGTTTATGTTCCGTCCTGTTACATGGTGATCATGCACCAATGACATCCGACCCCTCTTCAAATCCCATAATGTGTCACATCCCCCCCCCCCCCGACAGGAGAGTGGGACATGTGACCCATGTAATGAACTACAAAATTGATATATTCAAACTACATTGTGTAGTTTTTTGGGGGTTTTTTTTTTGCACACTGGGCAAAACGATTTATCAAGAAAAAGCTACAGTAGTATCTGTCCTATGGATTCAACTTGTAGTGGGCCTGATAAGAAGTGTAGGAAGCTCTTCTTGGCTGGGGACTGAACAGTGTTTCAGATTGCAGTCCTGAAGATGTCAGTGAGGAGTGGTACCCCTCTCTTATGGGCTATTTTCAAACAAATTGTGGTTCCTTAGATGCAACTTGGTGCTACATGATTGTGCAAATTATTAGGAAAATTTTTGAACAGTTTTGTAAAATTTACAGAGGGTACGTACACATAAGTGGTTTTCATCCTTGAGTAGTGAGGGATGGTGATGGTAGCATACTATAGCTGCACCATTTGCACTGGTCCCCCCTCACCAGCTTTTTACATCTATGGTAGAGATACTCACTTTCTGAAGATGAGGTCTGGTCAATTTTGAATATGCCAGATGCATTGCTAGCATAGTTATGATCCTGAAACACCTTTTTAGGCAGAGATGAAGTACCAAGAGACATTCTTTTCTTGGGTGACTTTCTCTCTTTGCCAGTATTTCGTTTGTACGCAAATATGGTGGCTTTAGCTTTTTTTTTCTTGTCTGCACGGTGATTTTCAAATTGACCTTCAGTAAAATGCAAGTGTGAAAGAAATAGAGCTACAACAGTGTAGGTAAGGTGCTCACTGGAGCATATAAATTCACAGAAAATGAACATAGTTACAAGTTACATTAAAGTCAACGATTGAGCAGGTTAAAATCGAGCAATGTTTCTTAATTTTTAGAGCCAAATCAGTTGCGCTGTTGACTTATGAATTTGTTTCCAGCTACCATATACTCAGCATTAAATTTTCAATGAAACCTGGCAAGACTGTTTTTTACTGTGTTTTTTTTTTTTTTTTTTTTTTGCTATTTTGGGGAAAATGCACTGTTCCTAAAGTCCTAAAGTCCAACATGAACAGGTTCACCAAACTACTCTTCACCCAATGTGTGAGAGTAATTGACTACATGTGTTATTCTTCCCCTGCTCCCTACCACCTACACCGCTCAACAACTGCTTAAATAATGAGCTTAGATAATGAATTATCACTATAATTTTTACATGAATTTGCAGAGTGAAAACCATAATACCTAGCCTGGTCTTCTTTGCTTTCAGTTTGGGCATGATTGCTTACTCCTAACAATTAAATGGAATATTAAAACTCTATTTCTAACAAATCCTTATGAAACATTTAAGAAAATATGAATAAAACACTCATGCTAACTATATAAAAGAAACATTTCCAATCTCTGTAACAGTTACTGTAAGGGTTAAATCCTATTCTCTCCTTTAACAAAAGGCAATGCATATATTATACTGCAACAGATTTGTAGCCAAGTTCATTTTCCTTCAAGTCACAGGCCATTTTTTTTTTCAAGTCATGTTGCAAGTACAGAAAAGTGTGATTTGTAAGTGACTCTAGTCTAAACGTAGTCAAAAATCATAACAATGGGTATGCACTTCTTTTTTACCAGTGTTGATAACAGAACATGAATTTCCAGGCAATCATGAATACATTACCACTCGTTTTCTACGCCTAACTTGGGAAAGGCTCTTAGCATCACAATCACACTCACAGTGACAGTAATATCTAAATAGACCAAAAGTAGCAGTTGGACAGTGCTGTGACTGTTCATTATACATTGGCCTTACAAATTACAATGGCCTAACCGGGACATTACACAGGCCTATAATGACATATGTACCAACTTGAATCACTAACGCTAGTGATCATCCTGATTATCCCATAGCACAAAAAAAAATCCATAACTGTCCAGTATTATATCGTTGAAGCTTTAGGAATGTTCATAAGTCTGGTATTTCAACCACTAGCCACAATGTTTACTGTAGTCTGTAGGCTAGACCTTAGCCTAGGCCTTGTCCAGTTTGTGTACATACCCACTGGCACAGATACGAAGCATCATTAGCTTTCCAGTTTACTCGACGGACTTTAACTTCCCAGGCTTTCCGCCTCTGTGGATCTCTTGGAAAGCGATGCATTGATATACCCGACCCTGTGCGGTTGGAACAGCCCCATGCCACACAGCAAGGCATTTCGGCTCACAAATTCTGTTTACAAGTGCTGCAATATCATCATACGTACGAACCTCAGTTAGGCCTACATAAGATTTCTTGCTGAATTGGCCTCTTGGGTAGCAACATGGCTGGTAGACCTCACGTGGCCGAGTGTTGACCAATCACGACCATTTCCACTGGAACCCGGGTTGGCCAAACTCTCTGTATATACGGCTCTGCTTAGGTGGTTCAGTACATAGCATCACAACCAGGGTAAAGGTAACATTTACGCGACGTAGCAACTGAATCGAGACATTAAATAAAATGTGTGCAATAAAGATGGAATGTCAACCACTGTACAGCAACAGGAATAAGGTTTAATGAAATCAGGGACAAACATATAACCTGCTATGGTCAATTACCAACATCAACACTACAAATCTCACAAACGTCCCAAAAAACATTGAAAATGTCACAACCAAACAAAAAAAAAACATTTAATATATCACAATCATCCAAGAAAACTGTCAAAATGTCACAACCATACCAAAAAATATGCTCAATAAACATAATAATGGAATTTTATCATTAAAGAAAGTCAAAATGATGTCATTGATTCAACTTTCACATTTTGTTCATCCTAGAGCTTAAGACAATAGAATTAGGGACTTCAATTTCAGCTATGGAGCAAGTATTTTCATTTTAGAGAAGACTAAAAATGCTAATAATATTCACAAGAAAGAATAAAAAGGTTGAAAGATTAATTAAAATATTAATTCATTCATATCTGACCAGTTCCTATCTGTACATATTTTCTTAGTACATGTAACCAGCACATGCAACTTAGACAATGGAATATTTGAAGGCCACGTTTTAGTCTAATACGACAAGCAAAACCACTCGGTTTGTCCGAAAACTAAATTTCAACTTGTATATTTACAAATTATTATAGCATTCTTTCCAGTACTCTTTACAAAATGAACATTTTGACAACTATCTCTCTTAAAATATAGTCTATGTTAGAAAATACAAAAGGTGCTATAGTACACAATATGTAAACAAAATAATTTTAATGAGAACTAAACTAAGATCTAATATTAACTTACAGAGAACCTTTTTGTGACTGAATGGTCCTCTTACCAGGACTTTGAAAACCAATGTCATTTAAAAGGTTGCAGATTGTGGTTTACTATGAATGTAAATGAACTTCACTCTCAAGGTAACTTGCAAGGCACCTTAGTGAAGATATTCAGGTCAGCATTTCATAATTAGTTCAACATTGAGTTGAATCTATCTGAAAGTAATCCGGTATATCCACAGAGATGCGACATCAGCTCTCTTAGTCAGTGACAGATCATCTCACAATATGGTTGCTGGTTACATTTAGCGAAACATTCTGTAGGAAGACTAAAAATAACTGACTAATATAACTATGGATCCGATACAAGCTCTCTTTGATTTACCAACTTTTAGAACTGAAAATTAACAATATATATATCCATCAAGTGTTGACCACACACATTTATCAACCAAGCAACTCAATTCATCTTCACAGAAATGGTAAAGTTACCAATAATATCTGTTTTTGGCTGTTTGTGACATTTATAAGCACCAAGCCACTGTACATAGAATTTGACAATTATAAAGAATAAATTATTTCATTTCTGATACAAAGTACATGTTCTAATGATGAGCGTACCAGACCTGAAAAGGCAAAACTGAAAAAAAAACTTAATGTTACCATTGTCATTCACAAGCCTCCAAATGAAAATGATTGCACCCTCTTTTCATGGTAAGACATGTCGTAATAAATACAGACATTTACAAGACATAGAAAGTAATTTGATTGTAAATAAATAAAAATCCTGGACATGTTTTTATTATTCTTTTAAGCACATTGTCAACAAAGGGTAAATTCCTTTGAATTTTACTCATAATGACACATAGTTGTACAATTAAAGAGTATTATGCAGGTCAAATGATATTAATTTATTATATGTAATAATAGTCTAGTGCATCAACTGATATATTAAACAGTGTCTCCCTATAATTCAGTTGCTGCTACCTTGCTATTTAAAGTATTCCCACAATAGCGGTAAACCAAAACTGAATATATCAGAAAGAGAGGACTAAAACCAAATATTAAAGAAATGATGCAATCATTGAAACGACCGCAGAGAACCAATTTATTTCAAAGTTGGATACGGTTTTATGTATTCATTCATTCCTCTAAATTAAGCGTCTAATGAAGCAACTACATTATAGAGAGTGAATCTATCAGAATCCAAGAGAACACTAACCGTTGTTTGTCTCTCAGTGTTTTAAGCGTTGTACAGCATAATACGTCACTACTGGAACAAACATAACAAGGAAAACCACCAATAAAACTACTGCTGCAGAGGAACCTGAAAATAAAATAATAAAATAAGTTGAAAAAATTGCACTGAAGTAGATGTAAGAAGCTACTTTACTGTATTATTGTGGCTACTTTTATGAGTTCCGGGGAAGAAACAGCATCAGGTTGTTTCCCTTCACTCACCTAATATAAGCGAGTTAATCGATCGATGCAACTCAGTTCCAAACACGTTAGCATTCTATACAAATAAATAATTTTGAAATTGCTTCAATAAACATGGAAAAATGACAATCCGCTTTCTTTTACACTTTTGCATTGCACAAGTGATGTTTTCTTTGTTTTTTAACCTATATCTACAATACCTTTAGGTGATTGTCAATTGACTACAATGTTCAATATATGTTAGAAGATGCGATTAGATTTAAATACGAGGAATGTTATTCATCAGAGAAACTATTTTATATTGATTACATACATAAGGATAATCAGAGTGAACTCATTCGATTCATCACATAGTTCATTTTTATAACCCCTTCTTTTATATTATCAATTTGAAAGTTCTCACGTGACTTGTCTCTCTTCTTAGCCGGTGATATTGAACGGCTTATGTCGTGTGTGTATTTCCCGTAACTCCTGCATGTTATACTCTCACTAACATTCTCTGGATCTATAGTCAAATGTATTGAGAAGTTTGACGTCATGCATATGGGTTCTGCGAAGTTAACATATTTAAGTGTTTTGTTGTCGACAATCCATTCCAGTGTTACTGGTGCTAAGGCATGTTGTAAGTGGCAAGTCAAATCGATATCAACACCACTTGACCCAACTTTCAAATCGTCTTTCTGAAATATGAACAGCTCTGAAAAGAATACAAAATACGCATGAATTAATCAGGGTAAACATATAATGGACACATTAAGTACACGATACGCATTGTAATGTAAGGAAACTAAACAGTAGCAACAAAAACAAGGCCTTCAAAACAAGGGCAAGTTTAATGTGACATAAATATAGGTAGAGCATGATCAATGTATAAACTAGCTTCATGGAAGGAGGTTCACGGAAGCGGAAGAATGTTGTACATGTTTTAAGAAGGTTGTAATATCTCAGTATTTATGTTTATAACTGTTTTCTTGACAAAAATGGTATTCATTCCTTGCCACAGTATAGGTTATAATGTTAAGATAGTTACTCGAGTCGACATTCGAGGTAAGAACTCATTTGTGTAACAGATAGTTCCTGGTTCTGGTTCTTCGCATTTTATTGTAAACTTTGCGAACGTGGTGCTGCTATGCTTACATCGTATTACGTGACTCGCTCCACTGTAGCAAGAACCAACGATAAGTGCAGAGCTATTTCCGCAGCAGTTATTCACTGTTACATTATCGTGTTCCCCAAAATAAATATTATCAACAGCCACCTCTGTCTCATTAAAGTACCATTGTAGGGTCTCTGGTTGATGATCAAGACAAATGAGATGAACCGGTCTATTTGCTAAACCATTGCATACTGTAGTTGGTACTGGAGTCGAGCCAGTGATTTCTCTGCAATAAATGTCAGCATCTAGGGGAGAGAACGCGATAACAAAGTAACGGGTGAAGGAAAACTCAAGAAAAGTGTAATATGTAGAAACAATGTAATGTAAAGCACATTACAACTCACCGCAAGGAATCCAAAATATGTAGATAAATAGCAACACTATTCGGTCGTAACACGACATATTGTTTCTTACAGTCAAACTCACGTATGAGGTCAGTGCTGTGTAGGTATTATATATGAACTACAAACATACAATAAAATGCAGTCATGTGAAACTTATAATTACATCACGTAAAGTACACTTCAAATCGAAACAATCAGTTTAAGGAAAAAACTCTCAAACATTGTATACTTTTACTTGTACATTTTTCATGTCATGTGTACAAACTTATATGTCATTTTTGCTTTTTGTTTCCAAAAACAGCAGCTACCGTATGAAAATGTCTACGACATTAAGCCTTTGGCCTCTGTTTGTCATCTTTGGGTTTCTAGGCAAAGGTAAATTCAACGTGAAATTATCTCTACTGAAATGTCGCTAAAGAAAGCAGTCCACTACAAATCTTACTTTGCCTGAGCATACTTTTAAACACATCAAAAACTTTGTTTGCTTATTGAATTTTGAAAGACCGTTAACGCTACTATTACACTTAAATCGTTCATCTAGGTTTGGTTGTGCGATATTGTTAACGTTGTAATTAATAAATAATGTTGTAGAGACACTTGAAAAGGTTATGTACTGACTTTAAAGTAACACAAAAAATAGATCAAACCACAACCATATGCCTTGCATATCCGAGGTAACTTTTGGACAATGACCTGGTTTCTATGTCCTACGCATTCTTATATTTCTAAATCACTGAAGCTTGGACTAAGGAATCTTACGTCGAGTGATTAATTGCACAAAAATAAACAAAATTATGGTAATGCAGGTCACTAATTTAAGTTGTATAATTTCATTTTATTTGCTCTTACTACACAGGCGCTTCAAACCCTTGCGAATATATTACGGTGAGAATGAATCAAAATGTGACTTCTAAGTGTCCAGTTCACGTCAAAGCAGATCGCTATTATTGGTACTTAGGATCGACGTCAAAAACCAAACCGATATTGGTATTAGATAATGGAGAAAAAAGTGGAACAAAATACAAAGATGGACATTATGACATTACATCTGAAGGTCAAATGGAAATAATTAATGCACAGATGGAACATCAAGGCATCTATACATTTGTTGTTATTTTCCGTATCGAACTTCCTTACAACAAGAAATTGAGATTGATGTTAAGGGTGAGTTTTTAATGTTAGGCGAATAGTCCACTACACTTGCACTTCTTGGAGTATTTGTAGATCACTTAGTGTTATTTTGTGAGTATAAATTAATAAAGCAGATTTTTAAGGTTACTTTCAGAATATTTTGATAAGAAGAATAAAATGTTGAACTTCCTTGGACAGTTATTACATTCGGTTTTTGAAAACAAATTTCATTTTATTGCAATAGAATTTTGGGAATATGACAGTTTAAAGTATCGTGTAATATGAGTGTGTAATCCTTCAAGTGTTTATGCCGTAAAACAATGATATTTTTTGCTTTGGCACAATGGAGAAAGAGGGCGCCATCAAAACTTCACTAATTATTTTTCATACTGCTAAGACATCGATTGGAACGAAATTTTGTCTTGATAAAAGAAATCCTCGGCGATAATTTTGGCAGCCTCCCCACAGTCTTTTTTCCGTCTCATTCAAGAAGCAATAATTGTGATTGCCTATGTATAATTAGGAGCATTCAAACAGATTCTTAAGGCTTCTCAGTACTCGGTTATTCACAGGGTAATAGTTATATCTATGCCTATCATATTTTGGTGCAGAGCAGGCTTTTTAAAATACATTCACCGGTATTATAAATTACTTGTTGTCATCTCAGTGGATGTTCTACGTTAGTCGTAATACTTTAAATACGAGGTATAATCTACAAGCATTATTTTCATTAATTTACTCTTTCTTATGTTTTCTTTTCTCTTGTTCCAGAAGACAGATCAAGGAAAAAAGGTAACTAAATAATTGAAAGGACTAGTTCCTAACCTTTGCAAATTAAATCAATTGATTTTATCCAATAATCAAATGCTCAAAATACGTTCTCTAAAATAATTGTTTATGTAAATCTACTTATGTATAATAAAACCTAATCATTCTTGGGATGAGCTAGCTTGTAGTATTGTTGCATTTTCAAATATTTTCAGTAACAGATGCATCGTCCTATGTAAATTATATTGAACCGTGATTGCTTTAGTTTATTTTATGTGTTTTATTAGTTTATGTGCATCAATAGCCTGTTTCATAATTGGATTTAAATTGTTCTATACATTGTTTTAAATCTTATTTTTCTTGAAATTACCTTGACATGGAAACTATTCTCTGCATGTGTCATGTAAGCAGTAAAATATGCACAAAGAAATAATGAGAAAACGCTCTGATCAGCAAACAAATATAATACATGAAACGGTAAAGCTGAAACGAATAGTCGTTGACGCTGACGTTGTTGGATAGAAATGCGTATGCTGACATATATTCAAGTTTAGATAAGCTTCTGTACTGTAGATTATCCAATACGATAACAAATACCACACACCATACGATACCCAATACCACAAGTTTATACTGTAAGGAACAATCGTTCTCCATGGACAAAGGGAATACTAACAGAATCTTTATTTCTTAAGTAATTACTGTAAATATTTCTCCAATGATACTAAATAATGGTCCTTTCTAAACACCAAGTAAAGACCCTTCTTGTCTAAGAGTCCACATGAAAGGAAAAACATAAGCTAGACGGTCAAATATGTGAAACTTAAATAAGTTTTTACATTGATTTTTCTTCTTTTAGGAAAGGTGAAGATAAACCGGCGTTCTAGAAGAAATCGATCAAAGAATAATTACAACAAATTACAGAAGATGGTGGCTAATTCAAAGAAGAAGTTGTCTTATGACGTGTAACCCAGTAGCATAGAAACAATCGGAAGTTCTGCTAAATGATTACGAATAGATCCTTCAATTTATATCCTAATGTTATGAAACTGATTAGTATCTCCTTCTGCTGCAAGAATGTTATGACCTTCAACACTACTCATCTCTCCTTTCAAAAGTAAATGGACACTCTGTAATACAGGTATCAATGTCAGTATGGTTGTTGCTATATATTAATATTGTATTCTTTCAGGCAATTATTATATTTGAAATGTTTCTTCCAATGTTGCATGATGATAGCTTACTCACTAAAAATATCAAACAACGATTCAAATAAAATGTTGTAAAACAATGGACAATATCAAACACAAAACAGATACCAGTTTCAAAGTATTCAACTGATTTTGTATTTAGTTATCTAGTTATTGTTTTACGATCTCAACTTCACTTGTGTTTTCTTTTGCCAACATTCATGTGTCAAAGCATTGGACTACTGCAGCAGTTCGTAAAACACTGCATGCTGTTCAATATGGTTAAATGTAGGACAAAAATAAGATAAGTTGGTTATTGAAAGACCTATCTCGGAGACGCTTTTATAACATTCTGAACAAACTAGTCATGTTCTTAGTATCCAAGGTACGGCTAGTGAATCCTTAAAAGTAAAGATTAAACAACGCATGTAGTTAATTGTGAGATAAACTGAAATGAACCAATAAATTTTCGATGGCTAACTCCATATAGTCTAAAGTAACATATTTCTGTATAACTTTACTGATATCAAGGTAGCTAAGGCATATAGTGCATGTCTCTTCTAAAACAAAAATGTCCTCAGCTTTTCGAATAACATATTGTCCAAAATCTTGAACATTAAATGCCAAAGTCTTTTTCTGGAGATCAAGGTCGTATTTCATTAAGACCAATATGCAGGACGTCTGTCAGTGGAGTCACACTTTTTCAATCATGGTTTTATAAAATCAGATATTTATTTGGAATACTAAAATTACTTATTTTCACTTAAAATATAGTAAAGTATATCCCATTTTCAGTCACTTTAAGGTAACCCCACTCCGAATTCAGGTCTTTCAAGAGATGTTTTCTTGTTTTGAATTAATGTTTACATCACTACTTAGAACAGGCACCGCAAAACAAGAAAGCTGTACGAATTATTGCAAATAAGAAAGTTTTTTAACTGTATGGCCATAAAAGAGGCGACAAATCCATTCTGAAGACACCGGTATAAAAGTGTAGAAAGTTTCTGATAAATCGAGTACACCTCTAGGAAGGACATCACCTTCATGCTGTCTAAAGAAGCTTTCAGTAAATACCTGAAACGAAGTTTCCACATTGAATGGGCCCTGTCCCCTGCACTGTGGACGAGAATAAAGTCTTATCTAAATTCTATCTTAAGTTACCATACTGTGGTAATATATCTAATCAAATTGCTAGATCTATCTCTAAGTCTTTCAAACGTTGCTCCAATGCAGAACTACAGATCTCTTTCATATGTTCTAAAATTGGTTCATTTTTCAAGGTTAAAGACAAAATTCCTGATCTTAAAAGCAGTGGTTGTATTCATCATATTCCTTGTGGAGACAAAACTTGTAAAAGTAATTGTATTGGGGAGTCAGGCTTTGTGATAGATTTAAAAAACATGTAAATGCTGACTATTTCAAAGAATTCAGTTCCATACACGAACACTGTGAAACGGCGTCCCATAAACTTCCAAACCCAGGTGATATTAAAGTTCTCCATGAAGAGAATGCCTGGTATAGACGCAAGATCATGGAGTCTCTTTTCATTAAGGACTTACAACCTACGCTGAATAGAAACGTCCAGAGTTTCAATCTTCAGCTATTTTGAGCTGGTATTACTCACTTCTGTTACAGCTGTTTTTGTAATGTACTGACTTGTATTATCAGTTTGCTATTTCGCCATGACGATGTAAGGTGTATTCTTACGAAATATTGGCGTAATATATTTGATTCATCATGAATTTCAAACTCATCGCTATTTTCAGTTTGATTAGTAGTATATGGACCTCTCCAATCTTTGTGTATATATATATATATATATATATATATATATATATATATATATATATATATATATATATATATATATATATATATACTCACCGAGGTTTTCAGGTCACTCGGACTAAAAGTAACGGCAGAGTGCAACCTCAAGGTGGTCGATTACCTGGACGTCACATTTGACCTCCGTAGCAACTCACACTGCCCCTACCGCAAACCAAATGATGACCCGGCACCCATACACCTGCACCGGTAGCAAGTGAATGCAACTGCAGGGTCAAGGCCGATTGCCCAGTCAAAGGCAACTGCCTGACCTCAAATGTGGTCTACCAATCCGACGTCACCACCCCAGAAAGCACCGCATCATACATGGGGATGACAGGGGGCACATTCAAATCCCGGTTTGCCAACCACACGAAATCCCTCAAACACACTAAGTACGAAACAGAAACAGAGTTGTCCAAGTACATTTGGCAGCTAAAGCGCCAGAACACCAAGTACTCCATCAGCTGAAAAATCATAACCAACCCCCCCCCCCCCAATCTGTAGACCCTGGGAGATGCAACCTGTGCAGAGAAGAGAAAATACGTATCATGACTTTCAAGGACAACCGCCTCCTCAATAAACGAAACGACTATCTCAGCGCTTGTCGACACCCCCCCCCCCCCCCCCAGTATTGTGGAAAACCAGTCAAGCATAAAACCAGCTCGCTCAACGGAATCCACACTGCGCAAGCTGATTCAGTCACCTAAAGAGTGCTGTACTGTAAGCACGAAACCTGCCGGGTAGTGACTAAACGTAATCCCACGTTGTTGTATAGTGTAGGTAACTGGCTAGCAATCACAATTAAGTTATTAAACTATTAAACTAGCGAGAGCGCCCTCTCCATTTTCAGAAGTTGTTTCTACTATTCTAGCTCTAGCCATGTAAGTTCTTAATTTACTGTTGACAAGTACAAGAAACAGAAACACACAAAAATTACGATAGAATACACTGTTAAAATTGTAGGAATAAATTTAATGACGAGTTGTGTCTTTGCAGATATACAAATTAAAATAAACTGAGAAAAATGCCATCATGATCCTCCAAACTCATGACGTCATTCTTTTTAGTACATAATACCACAATAGATATCAATATTATGACATACCATTATTTCCCTTTCTGTAGGATTAATAAATCTGGCTTCAGGGTGTTAAATAGCAACCCTGGTTGCATTTGAAAGAATAAAGATAATAATAATAACAATGATAACAATAATCATGACAAACTTTGATTGTCTTAAGCTATGAACCAAAAAGAACTTAACATTATCCTTATATATATATTAAACAGAAGAAAAAACACAATTTCTCAACAACCTACATACACAAATTTCTTTACAAAAAGATTACTGGTCAATAAATTATGACCCTTTAATTTTCAGGGACAGTTTAAGTAAAGCGAAAGTTGGTTCAATACAGTTATGACAATAACACACAAGACGTTACAAAGAGGAAATATCATTGAAAGCCAAAGAGGAAGCTGTAAAAGTCAATTAGAGTAAGAACAAAAACAAAACCAACTGTAAAAGTAACAATTATTTGTTTGTTCTGGCAAAAAATGTGAAATCTTGCAATTCCAGGAACCAACATACGACAATAAAGCATCAATGAGGTTTCAAAGTACAACGCTGATATTGTATGACACAATAGATGAGATGAAAAAAATCCTCTGTGGCTTTCATTATCTCACAAAACAACATAATCAGGTTTCACATTCTATGGTTAGCATTATTTGACAAGAAAATATCAACAAAGTTTCAACCCAAATATGTTATTATAAGACATATAAGTGTCACACTCAAAAGCTGCCCTTACAAGACAATACAATAACAATCCGAGTTCAAGCTCTATAGCTGTCACAGTAAGACAATACCATTTCAATCAGGTGTCACGTTCCATAGCCAGCATTATTTGACAAGAAATCATCAACAAAGTTTCAAACTCTATAGCTGTCACTATAAGACAATACAATACCAACCAGGTTTCAAATGCTATATCTGTCATATTAAGATAATACAATGTTAGTCAGGTTTCAAACTCTATGGTCATCATTGCAAGACTCTAAAATATCAATCAAGGTTCACACTCTTTAGCTGTCCCAATAAGACAATACAATATCAATCAGGTTTCAGTCTAAAGCTGGTATTACAAGACAATATCGACCAGTTTCAAATTCTTTAACTGTCATAGCAAGACAATACAATATCAAACCAATATCAAACTCGATTGCTGTAATAAGAAAACAATGCGATATCAATTAGGTTTCAAGGTCTACAGCTGTTATTTTAAGACACATCATACTCTGTGACGGGACGATACAGCATCGATGAAGAATGCAGGACAATGCATGTTAAACTCTGTTAAGATGTATGTCACAAAATAGCATCAACGAGATTACTATGAAACCAAACCATTGGTTGGTGCATTACCTACGTATGTAAATCAGTATATAGCATCACAACCAGGGGAAAGGTAACATTTACGCGACATAGCGACTGAATCGACACATTAAATAAAATGTGTGCAATAAAGATGGAATGTCAACCACCATGTAGCAACAGGAATAAGGTTTGCTGAAATCAGAGACATACATGTAATAACCTGCTATGGTCAATAACCAACATCAACACTACAAATTTCACAAACGTACCAAAAAACATTTAAAATGTTACAACCAAACAAAAAAAAACATTTAGTATATCACAATCACACAAGAAAACTGTCAAAATGTCACAACCATACCAAACAAATCTTAAAAGGAGTTTTGATAAATCATAGATAGAGTAAAATATGCCCAATAAACATAACAATGGAATTTTATTATTAAAGGAAGTCAAAATGATGTCATTGATTCAACTTTCACATTTTGCTCGTCCTAGAATTTAAGACAATGGAATTACTGACTTCAATTTCAACTATGGAGCAGGTATTTTCATTTTAAAGAAGACTAAAAATGCTAATAATATTCACAAGAAAGAATAAAAAGTTTGAAAGATTAATTAAAATATTTATTCATTCATATCTGACCAGTTCCTATCTGTACATATTTTCTTAGTACATGCAACCAGCACATGCAACTTAGACAACGGAAGATTTGAAGGCCACTTTTTTGTCTATTATGACAAGCAAAACCACTCGCTTGGTCCGAAAACTTTAAACTCTTGTATTTACAAATTATTATAGCATTCTTTCCAGTGCTCTTTACAAAATGAACATTGAACAACTACCGCTCTTAAAATATAGTCTATGTTAGAAAAATACAAAAGGTGTTATGGTACACAATATGTAAACAAAATATTTTTTAATGAGAACTAAACTAAGATCTAATATTAGCCTACAGAGAACCTTTTGGTGAGTTAATGGTCCTCTTACCAGGACTTTGAAAACCAATGTCATTTACAAGGTTAGAGATTGTGGTTTACTATTAATGTAAATGAAGGTAACTTGCAAGGTACTTAGTGAAGATATTCAGGTCAGCATTTCATAATTAGTTCAACATTGAGTTGAATCTACCTGAAAGTAATCCAGTTTATCCACAGAGATGCGACATCAGCTCTCTTAGTCAGTGACAGATCATCTCACAATATGGTTGCTAGTTACATTTTGCTAAACATTCTGTAGGAAGACTAAAAATAACTGACTAATATAACTATGGATCCGATACAAGCTCTCTTTGATTTACCAACTTTTAGAACTGAAAATTAACAGTATATATTCATCAAGTGAGGAACACACACATATCTCCCCAGCAACTCAATTCATCTTCACAGAAATGTTAAAGTTACCAATAATATCTGTTTTTGGCTGTGTGTGACATTTATAAGCACCAAGCCACTGTACATATAATTTGAAAATTATAAAGAATAAATCATGTCATTTCTGGTACAAAGTACATGTTCTTATGATGAGCGCACGAGACCTGAAAAGGTAAAACTGACTGAAAAAATCTTAATGTTACCATTGTCATTCATAAAACTCCAAATAAAAATGGTTGCACCCTCTTTCATGGTAAGACATATCTAAATAAATACAGACATTGATAAGGCATAGAATGTAATCTGAATGCAAATTGATCAGAAACCTAGATATGTTTTTATTATCCTGTTAAGCACATTGTCAAAAAAGTAAACTCCTTTGCATATTACTCATAATGACACACAATTCTACAATTAAAGAGCATTTTGTTAGTCAAATGATATTAATATATTATATGCAATAATAAAGTGTATAAACTGATATATTATAAATTGTCTCCCTATAATTCAGTTGCTGCTACCTTGCTGTTTAAAGTATTCCCACAATAGCGGTAAACCAAAACTGAAAAAATCAGAAAGAGTGGATTACAACCAAATATGAAAGAAATGATGCAATCAATGAAGTCACTGCAGAGAATTAATTTATTTCAAAGTTGGATATGGTTTTATGTATTTATTTATCATTGACTTGCTCATGAAAAAATGATGCAAGGTTTGCAATACAGCATTGGTTACAACAAACCATGATTACAAATACCAAGTTTATGACAAACCATGGTTCTATAAAATGACAGCTATGACACATCACTATAATGACTGATAATGGTTATAACAACCATGGTCATGGCATAGCCCATACTGATATGGCAATATAACAATGTTTATGATAAAACAGCCACGATCAAAGCCACGATCAAAGAGCTGCTACATTAAAATGAGTCTTGGGCACATCTGTAATGCTGCTGACTTATGTTTACCGTTTCCAAGATTCTGAAAGTCTATTGTACATGTTTACTACATTAATGTGACCTTAACAAAGAGAAAAATGAAATAATAACCCAAAATGCCAAGAGAAGTTGCACAAACTTAACAACAAAGATATAGGGTGTCAAGCCTAAATTCACATTCATGTCAAAACAAAAAAAGTAAGGTTCACAACAGACATCTAGTACACAAAGAGATAAAATTAGATTAACATTGAAATATGTAAGGTGGTCACAACATAATACTGCAAATTTATAACCTGATCATCTAACCTATCAATGAATTGGTGTGTGTGTAAATGTGCTATAGAGCATCGATAATATGGTGATCTCTACCACATGGTGTTACCTATCAATCATATAGAGCACCAAAAATATGGTCTTCTCTATCCTGTGGTGTACTAAAAATAGTGCACCATGGATATGATGTTTCATAAAATGTTACCCATCAATTGTGTAGTGCATAATGGATATGATGTTATCTGTCATTAAGTTTATTTATTAATCTACAACAGATATGGCGTTCTCTATCATATGGTGTTACATATCAATCATATACCACACCAAAGATACGGTGTTCTTTATCATGTGGTGTTACATATCAATCATACAGCATACCACAGCTATGGTGTTCTTTAATAAATGGTGTTACATATCAATTGCATAGTACACCATTAACATGGTATTCTATCGATCTCACAGTGCATACATCTATACTGTTCTCTATTCTATGGTGTAACCTATCAATTGTATAGTGCACCATCAATATGGTGTTATCTCTCATTATGTCTATCTATGAATCTACAAGAGATGTGGCATTACTTATCATATGGTGTTACCTATATCAAGTGCACCATGGATACCATGGTTCTAACATATGGTGTTACCTATCATATACAAAGTCACCTATCATACACCTGTAGCTATCATATAGAGTCCCAGTACTGTATGATGTCATCTGTTTGTCACATGGTGCTATCCTTGATATAGTAATACCTACAATATATAGTCCATCTATCACATACAAACAAAAACATGACCTTAAATATTACCTTTGCAAATTAAGAAATCCCATGTCATTTGTTCAACATCAGATACGTCTGTTAACACCAACCATTCTGCATGAATCATTACCAGTACACCAGAGTTTTCACAGTTTTATAAATACTCAATTGGTATTTAAATCACAGGCTGGACTTCTTTAGTCTTGTTCAAACATATTAATTAAATTGTTTAAAGTTTGAAATCAACTAAAACTTCTACTTTCATTCATTTTAAAGGAAGATAAAATTATTACAAATAGCCTCTCAAAAAGACTACAAATTCAGACAATTGAGTACTCTCTAACATTTATCTTAAATTCAGCTGCCTGAAGTATTCTGGACAAATCATGGTTGCAGACTTCGCCAATCAAATCTACTATTTGGTGAATGGGTCAGTGTTGGAAATGGTGGCTGGACAAGATCCCATATGCCAAATTCCTTGTACTCTTGCAAAGCCACACATCCACAGTAAGGAACCTGCAAAATAGAAAAAACAATAACATATTTCAACAAAACTTTTATATTTCTTTGAGTTTTGCTATCATCTCTAAAATGACTAAAATGTGGCTCTGACTGTAATAAATGTATCTAAGAAAAAGGATGGTTAAATAAAGTTAATGTAGAGCCTCCACAATCTGTTTGGCACCTACCTGTGGTATTGGGAAACATCTACAGATTTAAGTCAACTATCCATTATCAGAATTACCTGACCAGAGATGACAAACTTAACATATCAAAGGCATATGATCTCTCTAATACTAACAGGTCTCTTATGCTCACTGAGGTTCATTGACATATCAATGGCATATGGTCTCCCTTATTTTCAGATGTCTGTTGCACCCACAGAGGTTCATCAACATATCAAAGGCATATGGTCTCCCTTAAATTAAGATGTCTGTTGTACTCACTGAAGTACATCAACATATCAAAGGCATATGGTCTCCCTTATATTAAGATGTCTGTTGT
Source organism: Stichopus chloronotus (assembly GCA_021234535.1). Lineage (NCBI taxonomy): Eukaryota > Metazoa > Echinodermata > Holothuroidea > Aspidochirotida > Stichopodidae > Stichopus > Stichopus chloronotus. The sequence continues at coordinate 7,349,172 of CM037842.1, forward strand.
ACTCACTGAGGTACATCAACATATCAAAGGCATATGGTCTCCCTTATATTAAGATGTCTGTTGTACCCGCTGAAGTACTGTACATCAACAGATCAAAGGCATATGTTCTCTGTAATATTAAGATGTCTGTTGTACTCAATGAAGTACATCAACATATCAAAGGCATACCATCTCCCTTATATGAAGATGTCTGTTGTATTCACTGAAGTACATCAACAGATCAATGGCATATGGTCTCAATTATTTTCAAATGTCTGTTGTACTCACTGAAGTACATCAACATATCAAAGGCATATGGTCTCCCTTATATTAAGATGTCTGTTGTACCCGCTGAAGTACTGTACATCAACAGATCAAAGGCATATGTTCTCTGTAATATTAAGATGTCTGTTGTACTCAATGAAGTACATCAACATATCAAAGGCATACCATCTCCCTTATATAAAGATGTCTGTTGTATTCACTGAAGTACATCAACAGATCAATGGCATATGGTCTCCCTTATTTTCAGATGTCTGTTGTACTCACTGAAGTACTTCAACATGTCATAGGCATACCATCTCCCTTATATTAAGATGTCTGTTGTACTCACTGAAGTACATCAACATGTCATAGGCATACCATCTCCCTTATATTAAGATGTCTGTTGTACTCACTGAAGTACATCAACATATCAAAGGCATATGGTCTCCCTTATATTAAGATGTCTGTTGTACTCACTGAGGTACATCAACATATCAAAGGCATATGGTCTCCCTTATATTAAGATGTCTGTTGTACTCACAGAGGTTCATCAACATATCAAAGGCATATGGTCTCCCTTATATTAAGATGTCTGTTGTACCCGCTGAAGTACTGTACATCAACAGATCAAAGGCATATGTTCTCTGTAATATTAAGATGTCTGTTGTACTCAATGAAGTACATCAACATATCAAAGGCATACCATCTCCCTTATATGAAGATGCCTGTTGTATTCACTGAAGTACATCAACAGATCAATGGCATATGGTCTCCCTTATTTTCAGATGTCTGTTGTACTCACTGAAGTACTTCAACATGTCATAGGCATACCATCTCCCTTATATTAAGATGTCTGTTGTACTCACTGAAGTACATCAACATGTCATAGGCATACCATCTCCCTTATATTAAGATGTCTGTTGTACTCACTGAAGTACATCAACAGATCAAAGGCATATGTTCTCTGTAATATTAGGATGTCTGTTGTACTCAATGAAGTACATCAACATATCAAAAGCATATGTTCTCTGTAATATTAAGATGTCTGTTGTACTCACTGAAGTACTTCAACATATCATAGGCATACCATCCCTTATATTAAGATGTCTGTTGTAGTCACTGAAGTACATCAACATATCAAAGGTATATGTTCTCTGTAATATTAAGATGTCTGTTGTACTCACTGAGGTACATCCAACATATCAAAGGCATATGTTCTCTGTAATATTAGGATGTCTGTTGTACTCACTGAAGTAGATAAACATACGGTCTCTATTATATTAAGAGCCAGGTCTCTTGTATTCTATCAAGTACATCAACATATTGAGATAAATTATTTTAATAATCTATAGGCAAACCATACCCATGCTTCTTTGGTAGAGATTATAAGTGTTATGATTACCTCTTCATTAACCCCTGATGGCATTACAGAACCCACTGCATTCCACAAATAAAATCCTATTAACCCACTAATGACACCATATGACCCTCTGCACTCCACAAATACAACTCCATTAACCCTATAATGACATCAATATGACCCTCTGATCTCCACAAATACACCTCCATTAACCCCTAATGACACTGTATGACCCTCCACTTAATCAGTGTTCTTCACAGGTTTTCAAGAAGGGGGGGTGGGGGGTGGAGTTACAGAGAAAAGCTATGAGAGAAGGGGATTCAGCCATGAATCGAAAAATCGTTTCCAATGAGATGTTAAATGATACAATTATTTTCCTCTTTTCTGGAATAGCAGCAGACTACTGTCAACATTTTTGTTTTTCAGGCGAGTAAAGCTTTTGTTGAAGGACAGGATTCATTTTAGGGCGGGTGGTTGCTATTTAAGAGGATGAAAATTTTTCACACAGGGTGGGGTCCCTTAAGCCTATGTGCGTGGAGAACACTGTGTAGCACATAAATATAAATTGAAAATGAAATGTATATGATACTCACTGATTGCACAAGTTTGCAAAATTCTTTGGTTGGTCTTGAAGATAGTCCTTGTAAAGGCCTTGAAATGCCATCAAGGGAACTAGCATGGCCAACAATTAAAATATCGCCTGAACAGAGAAAAGATATAAAAGAGATAAAAAACATTCATGAATGAATAAAACTTACAATATAGATTGTATTCAAGACCTAACATCAAATACACACAAATACAAATGTTTGAAATAAAACATGAAACTGATAGGTTTAACTTTAAGTCTGTTACTTCCAAATACTATTGTAACTAATCACATGTAAACGGTTTTTGTAGAGAAAAGTGAGAGTGCCGATGCAGCAGGGGGACAGGGAGTCCAAAGGGGAGTGGAGAGCAAGGTGGGGTCATAGAGAGGGGTACAATTGGTGGTTTGTTTCTCTGGCAATGTGTTCTACAGGACCAAACTCTGTGATTCCCATGGAACTCAAAATTATCTGTAATGTAATGTCAGTTATAATGCTTGTTCGCATTCCATAACTACAAGTCTCCATTTTCAAACCAAAGTACAGTAAGTGTATAATCACTTCAATTAAGGGATCCATATACTGTTCAAAAACACATTTTATGTAAATTTTCTCATTCTATCTTTTTTCATGTTCTGTATTTTCTTAAATCCTGTGGGCTTTTTGTACTCCTCTGTGACACAGAAAACTTGCCACTTTAGGTCAATGACCAATCACAGGGACTGTTTACATTTAGGTGCATTGTGCTTAATTTGAGAGAAATGTTTACATTTTAACCTCAAAATGTGATATGCTAAACTTGAGATTAAGCAAAAACCAATACAGGAAACAAGGCTGACAGTGGTAATGTAAGAACAATATCACAAAATAAACACCGCATAGTAAATGTTACGTAAATAAGGAAGAATTATATCCTGCTGGTAACAGCAAAATGTGAAAGAACTTTGACAAATTTGTTACATCTGCAGAAAAGCAGAATTAGGAATATTCATAAAGGTCATTTTGCTGTTCATACCAGTCCACTCTTAAAAAAATGTTAACATTTTACATGGCTGTGTCCTTTTGTTGAGCATATTCATATTTTAATTTGCACAATGGACATCCCCCACCCTCCCATTAAGGGTTCAACAAACACTCCCGGGGAAGGAAAACATCACAAGGATATTAAGTAAACTGGTTGATATTGTAGCCAGCAGGCACAGGCCAGTGGCCCAGAGAAGTTACATTACAATTTGATTCCAGTGGCTACTACTAGATGATTAAAAGTGAATTAATACACATCTATGCTGACAAGTAGACATTTGATTCCAGTGGCTACTACTAGATGATTAAAAGTGGACTAATACACATCTATGCTGACAAGTAGACATTTGACTCCAGTGGCTACTACTAGATGATTAAAAGTGGACTAATACACAAGTGGACTAATACACAATGTCTATGCTGACAAGTAGACATTTGATTCCAGTGGCTACTACTAGATGATTAAAAGTGGACTAACACACATCTATACTGACAAGTAGACACTGGAGAGAACTAACCCGATGGACAAATAAAGAGAATTGAATATGTCACACCTGTCACACCTGGGGACATTTACCTTCCTTTACCTGCAGTAACATTTCTTTAGATATGATAACAGCTCCAGAACAACGTTTCAGTTTCACCACTCTATAACAAAAGTAAGCCAACCCAAACTCACACATATGATGAATTCTATGGAAATTACTGCCTAGTGAAACTACAAGAAAAAAAACTGTTAATTAAAATCATCTCTTCAAACATCTTTTGGGTTTATTGGTCATTGACAATTAACTTCTTTGTTAATCATTTAATTAGTATGCCTATACTTTTCTTGTTCCTCCTTTTTATGCCTACTTTATCTTTGTTTTATGTTCCTTCCTTTATTTATAAACTTCTCTATTTGTTATCCTATCAAAGGACCAGATTAGAAAGGTTTTCATTGTTTCCAAGGCTCCCCTAACCCATGAAATACTTCTTTTTAACTTCTCATTTGTTAATCTCAATACCTGAAATAACTTTGAATTTTCTGTTTTATTTGATGCATTCACCTTTGTGAATTGTGCGTTCTTCGGGAATTTTTCCCGACTGTTCAGTTTTTGGACTCTCACAAAATTTTCTGACAAGTTTTTGGGCGGCTCTATCACACTGTCACAGTGATTCAAATGGATTGAAAAGCCTCAAATTTGGGACAACATTAGCCAAAACATGAGGTCTATAGATCTTAAGATCCAGCAGTGTCAGAAATAGGAAATTGTTAAAGGATTGACAGCTTTAACTGTATCGCTCAATAACAAAGAACTCACTGATTCAAATCAGGATGCCTTGGCATTACTATCAAACGCCATTTTCGAGATGAAAATGTTGAGGAAAGAACTTATATCTGCCTAAACTGCAACAAAAGTTTGCTCATCTCTGGAAACACACTGTAAAACCCACACAGTGGCTTTTTGGGGATAATTTTCCTGAAACTGTAAAGAACATGGAAGAAGAACATTTATAAAACAGTTGAACTTGTGAGAATCCCCAAGGGAGAGGGGCAGTCACAGATTTAACTAGATGCTTAGACAGCCACAAAGTGACCGCCAAAGATACCAACACACTGGGTGGCAGTCATCCTCATGTAGCTTTGTTCAATCTTAGCGGCCTTTTTTAGGGGTACAGAGATTCCCACTGCTTGGTCCAAAAGACCAGTTTCGGGACCTGAGGCCAACTTACAACAAGGCTCAGAAGACAAAAGCCATGGAGAAACAGTTTCACAGAAGCTAGATACCACTCATGTAATTAACTTACCTTATCTATCAGATTTAAGCATATGCCTACGATATTCAGAGCAGGCAGTTGGAGGTAGATTGAAACTATTCTTAAATGAATGGAAAAACACACTTCTGTGCAGTCTAAGGATATAGACTGGAATTTATCAGTCACCCGTTGATTCAGTCCAGGGTAAAACGCTTGAGGAAAAAAGGAGTAATTGAACCGTTCCAGGATATTGGGGGATTTGCCTCCAATGTTTTCACCAGGCCTAAAAAGGATATTGGCTATAGAATGATCTTTGATTTATCAGATCATAATGAATATCTGGAGTATTCACACTTCAAGATGGAAACATTTGATTACATTGATTACAAGAGACTGCTATATATTTTAAATTAACCTTTGGGATTCGTACTATTCCCCACCCATTGCCAAAGAACATACTGTAGGCCATACTTAAAATTTTTGGCGGAAGAGACAATGCTGGCAATTTCAAGCCTTACCAAATGGGTTTTCCTCAGGTCCAAGGCTGTTTACAAAACTTCTTAAGCCCCCGCTGGCTCACCTTCAATCAACTGGTGTCAATATACTTGTGTACATAGATGATACCCTTATCATAGCTAACTAGTCAAGGGAACAAGCTGTACAGGCTAAGAGAAAATCTGTGGTATTACTACATGACCTAGGGTTTATTGTACACCCTGTTAAATCTGTGTCACAAACGACACAGGAAATAGTTTCCTTGGTTTTGTAATTGATTCCAAAAGAATGCAGGTCAGGCTCACTCAGTCAAAAGAGGAAGAAATTAAAGAAATTTGTAGGGATCTGCTGAACGGTAGCACGATCACTATCCGCCCGCTAGCTGCGGCCATTGGTAAACTTGTCGCTGCATTTCCAGCGGTCCAGTTTGGACCCTTACATTACAGAGCATTGGAGAAAGGAAACATTTTTGCTCTTCAGAAACAAAGAGGTCATTCTGACAGGCCAATGAGGCTTTCAGCTGCAGTCGTAAAGGAACTTGTCGGTGGTTGCAGAACATTAACCATTCATACTGTGACATTCACACAGGTACCCCATCTATGTGTATCACCACTGATGCTTCGGCATTGGATTGGGGGTCGACAGACGGTCAGACAAAAATAGGACGTCCAATGAAACAAATTATTTAGAAACGCTTGCCATTGTCTTGGCTTTGCAATCCTTTTGCTCAAATGTGAGAAACCGATGTTTCCTTAATTATCCTTGTTAAATAATATGCCCTCCTCAACCACCCCCTTTTGAAGGGATGCCTTAGCTTTACAATTACGGGTTACATTATTTCTTTTACGTCGTCGAGGCTGGGTAACTTAGACCTCACCTTTAAAGGCTGTGTGCGCATGTGCAAGCGGGATCTCATATTATTCGCTCAGTAGCTAGTACTTCAAAAGTCAAGATCAAACTTCAAACCGGTAAGTTCTCGTTTAATCTTTTCATTTTACAGACCGATAGATGTGCATCTACAATAGAAAGAGCTAGCTTCATTCTTAAGTTACAGAGTGAATCCCTGATTGAAATCCATTGGAATTTTGTTTGAATCTTTTTGGAATATGGCTTTCTAAAGTTTGATGAAGATAGAAAATAACTGATGTCATTGTGGAGTGAAGCAAAGTGTCAGTGTTACTTTTGTTCAGCCAATGTATATTGTCTCTTACTTACTTGCAACTTGGCTTGCATGCGGGAAAGTGAGAAAAGAAAAAATAAGGAAGACAATATATGCTTCCAAAATAAAATCCACAGGCATATGAAAGTCTGAATTGTCCGTGAAGTAAAGGTTTACAGTAGTAAACAAAGTACAAAATAAGGCATATCATCTCAGTCCATCCCATGTCAACACAAATCTGTACATTTGGCCAACATTTAGTAATGAAGCAATCATGTTAAACAGAAATGTGTTGATGTAATGCTGAAGATGAGATAGATTTTTATGGAAATGGTGGCTGCTTTCAACATTCTTAGTGATTCATTTGACTAATGCTCCAAAATATTTCTCAAATCCCAATTCCTTTAATGCTCACAAAAACAAGATTCTTAGCTTGATAGGAAGACTTACCACCATCAGGATACTTTTCAAATATATGTTTGACAAACAAGTTACATCTCTTAAAATATGCATCAGAAGCTTCTTTGAGGTCAAGTCGATTGGTCTTCATGAACTCGCTGTAGGACTGATCAACCGGTAGACCGAATGCAGCGAGCTCTGCCACAGACAACCATTTTGGAAGAATGCCCTTACACCAAGCCAGCCACTCAAAGATGCATGGTTCGATTCTGACCTTTAAGGATTCTGGAGCATTCATACCTGAAAATGAATGAAATATATTATGAGAATATCAACAATGTGATACAATGACACTGATAACACAATACTACTGCTCATAAACAACAGAAAAATCAAATCAATGAAAGGAAAATAAACCTCGATTTTAGAAGGATAAATATCTTGTATTAAAAGTAGAAAATAAGTAACTGGCATCAGAAATCTCTATTAATGAAAAATGCAAATAGGGAATGAGAAGAGGCAAAAACAAAATCAAAAACAGAAAAAAAAAATAATAATAATAATGACGAGGGACAACACATCCTAGCTAATTATTTATTTTAGGAGGTAGTCTAGTGAAAAGCTGCCATAAAAAAACTGCATAACTTTCTAAATAAACTTCTAAACTGTAACACATAAAATGAGTACGGCTGTCATCCCCGACCAGTAGAGTGGAATACATACTGTTGGCAACCAGATAATCTTTTACGGGGTTGTTTTCCTCCACTGCCTGTTGTGGTAATATATAACATGATCATATGCAACACGCACAAATTTTATGCAACACAACATAGTAAAACTTAATTAACATATTTAAGCTTCTACCAGTAAACTGAGTAGAAGACATTAAAACATCAGGCTTAATAATCAGGCAAAAAAAAAACAGTCTAATTTGTTTTTCAAGGTATTTATATCATAGTATTTCAAGTCATTGAAAGTTTCATTTAATCAGATGACTTTGCACCTGATGAAAACAAAAATGAAAGAAAGCAAACTATATAAATAGTTTGATATATTTATGTGATATTGGTTGGCCCAGCAACAATCATGTGACCTGAGTTTCTCTCCTTTTTCTGTATGTATAATCAATACCTTTTAATATTGCAGCTGCTGTTTGGGCACACCTGAGTGCAGGAGATGAGTATACCTGAGTAATATTAAGACCAGCCTCAGCCATTGCTTCACCTACAAATACAAAACAAATATACTTAATATGTAATATAAATTCAATATGTTCAAAGTAAAACAAAACAATTTTTACAAAATACTCAATCTTTGGCACCCCAATTGCTAAAAAAAAATAAAATCATGGAAACACAGACATCCCAATAAAATATACTGAGTCTTAAATGACCTGTCTCATATCTCTAACACAATATTCAGTATTTTGTACCTCAAGGGATTACAATGTGCACTATCATATCATATATTCATAGACTATCATTTTACTTTTAATGCTTTATTTGAAAGACAGCAAGTCTATTTTATTACATCAATTTCTTGCAAAGTACTCTCTGCATAATATACATTGTATAGCAAAATATTTGTGAAACTTACATTTTTTTCTTCCTAGGTAACTACTATATCTCTACTTACATTATGTAGTTGTTCATCCCTTACATTATGTAGTTGTTCATCCCTTCTCTTACAGTCTGGCAAACTTACATCAAGATATTCAATAACTCTCCTAGTGTTTCGATTGGGGTTACATCATCATTCTTTTTTGCTACCTCCTGGCAGTCCGTCACACCTCTCCATCATTCTACAATCTCTTCTGACTCTGACAAGCTCACATCTCTCTCTCTCTCTCTCTCTCTCTTCCTCTCTTTCTCTTTGATAACTCATCTGAATCTGATAACCTCTAATTGTGCATCATGCTAACTGTAATGATTATACATTAAAGGGGCATTCCAGTCAAGGAACAGGTCTTCAACCAAAGAGATCATGTTCAATAACATCACAATGGCCGCACCCTTCGTATACCGGCGTAGTGTTAAAAACTCCATTGGGTGCGAAGTTTGAAGATGTCATGTTGCCCATGAGCATTTCATTTCAAACTGTCAAGAAATATGAATGGAATTGGTTTGAAATGGCTTAAAAATAGGTCAGAGGACATGTTCCTTGACTGGAATTCCTCTTTAACTTCACATCATTCATCTCACTCAGTAGTTTTCTCACTGGATGATACTCACCAGTTAACTTTGATTGATACTGTCCCATCTCAGTTATTGGTGAATCCTTTTTAAAATCTTTTTTGCCCCCGGATCTGATTGGAACCCTCCTTGGCATATTTAGATTCCTTCTGTGGTACATTCCTGATAAAAGAAAAATCATAGGTAACAGACTCTAACTTAAAGTATCAAAGACCAAGTGACACAGAATGGACTTTGTGATTGTGAAGTATTGTCAGATCAATGTGATCTTCATTTATTACATCTGTGGGTGGTGCATGCAATTATGTAAGTCAGTTTTAGCAAGAAAAGACGCTAAACATTTTCATCTTTCAGACAAGTTTTACTAGCTTAATAAGCTGTCCCTTCTCACCATGTGGGATATAATACCCACTACCCATTGCAACCATAAGTCTGATTAATGACAAACGACAAATCAATCGCAATAATCAAAGCTGTGAGCTGACTGGTAAAACCAGTCTGTAAGGGAAGAGAATAAGGTACAGTTCATATTTTTATTTCATATCTCATGAATAATCTTTCGACTACGTTTTAGTCAGAGATGGGACAACAATTTGAATTAGTTTGCAAAAGAGAAAGTGTCTCATTATTTTATAGAATTTCAAAAAGGCAAGAGAGTGTGTGCTACAGGTTAATACACTTTTATGAAGCTGGAATAGTTCAATGATACATTTCTGGGGTTGGCTTTTAACTTAGCGTAATTACGCAGTCTACATGCATTCTTGGGTGAATAAACAAGCCAAAACCAATGCAAACAGTACCTTGTTTGTTAGCTGAGAACATTCTTGCAAGTGTGTAATAATTATTTATAGAAGTCTGTCTTTCTTGTAGCTATGTGAAGAGGTTGTTGTTTTGTGTGGGTAGGCCCTACCAATGACTACACTTTATCAATTTACACACAGTACACACAATACCTGTTGTCAGTGACTGAACAATAGGCACTGGATTTGTGCAATGACTGCAACTGAATTTATTTAGCTAACTTTATTGCAATATCATGCTAGTTACATTATTTCCTTAATGCTCCGACGGCTGACTCATCAAACAGACCATATACATTCAACCAAAGTGTCTCATGTTTGTAAACATTAGTCTTTAAATTAGCATTACATCAATACTTTCACATTAGCATTAAATCAATACTTTCACATTCACATTAAATCAATGCTTTCACATTAGAATTTAATCAATGCTTTCACATTAGCATGAAATCAATGCTTTCACATTTAGAATTACATCAATGACTTAACTGTATGCCGATAGTTTTGACCACATGCATGCTGTCTTCACATCAATGGTATGCTTCTAGCCAGTGAATTAGTCCTCCCTTATTCTAAATCTGCAATAAATTTGCATTGTGGACCAGTAGTAAAATCTGTGTTACTGTAATGATATCACATTTAATTTAACCATTACTTACGCTTGGCATCAGAAACAACCATTACCCTTTCTATGATCCTTCGTTAACTTTCAGGAGTGAGTGTTGCTTACCTTTTGCATCAAAGCTGTACTGCAGCCATTGTTCACCAAACGTAACATCCACCCTCTCTGCGTGACGAACGACTATCATTCTCCGAGGCTTGGACGAGACAGGTTTGGTAATAGGTGGTATGATACCTGCATCTTTCTTCAGTTTGTGCAGCTAAAGATTAAAATAAATACAAAACTGAAGCACGCAGTATGTTTCTCACAGCACTAAAGATCAAAAGCCAGAATAAAACTTTAGAATTTGTCCCAAAATGTCGTTTACATGACTTGAAGTAATATTAAAGGACAAATCAGCTGAAATCCAAGGTAAACGTCACCTGGAAGTTAAATGGTTAAGTACCATCGTCTTACCCCTCCCTCTGCCTATCAGTCTATCTCCCAGTCAATATCTCCATCTGTCAGTTTGTCAGTATATCTGTCCGTCTGTGAGGGGACATGAATGATTATAACAAGGACAAACTTCATGCCTCTCCATATAAACAGTGTTTCTAATCCTTTCCAAAAATACCTCAATTTAATAAATCTTGAACACTGACTGTTTCTGATTCTTTTGAGGTGCAATGTTCATATGAATTGCTACCATTACTGCCTTTCACCTTACTACAGATGCATTAGTGCAGATATTACCACTGCAAGGTATGTAGACTCAACTGTGACAGGTGACACTGGAATGTGATTCATTCCACTCCATGTCGTCACATGTGTCACACATTACTGTGAGTTAAAATGTACAGTACACAATGTCAACAAGGTTAGTTGATATTATGCTACTACTGTATGGTTTCACAGTAATTATACACACCATGGTTACACAGTGGCGTAACCAGCTGGGGGGGAGCGAGGGAGCCCCCTGTCAAATGTCTTCCCCCCCTGCTTGCCCCCCCCCCTCCAAAAATGAAGTTCCAAGGTAAAAAATATATGCCAAAATTTGTATAAGACAAGTACTTCCCAAACTGTCATTGAAAGTACAGATTTTTAGCATTTGCATGGAAAAAGGTTACTGACAATAGAGAAGTTTTGAAATCTTTATACGACAGAAGTTTTGAAAACTTCACAAACGTACAACGCAGAAGCCTACTTATCCGGAAGTCCTTGGCATCGACTTTGGAAGTTTTACCTCCAAGGTAGTACCTCCATGCGCCAGAGTGCAAACTGCAGCCAGTATAAAGGAAATGTCATCTGGAACTCACAATGTTAGAGAGACTAGGAAGTGCAATTTCCTGCCATCTGAGAGACATTTTTATCCAAAATATTTCTCTGTACCCTTCGCACCAACCGATGGTGGCGCTGCGCTTAGATAGTGTCATTAATGCTTGCCCTCTCACTTCAACCCTTTGCCCCCCTCACTCCCCCCCCCCTCCTCGATGAAAAAGTCTGGCTACACCACTGTGGCTACACATACTGCAGACATCATTATTTTATACATAACCAACTGTAATACCATGCAATGATGGTATACCATACAATGATGGTATACCAAACAATGACAGTATACCAAAAAATGATGGTATACCAAACAACGATGGTATACCAAACAATGATGGTATACCAAACAATGATGGTATACCAAACAATGATGGTATACCAAACAACGATGGTATACCAAACAATGATGGTATACCAAACAATGATGGTATACCAAACAACGATGGTATACCAAACAACGATGGTATACCAAACAATGATGGTATACCAAACAATGATGGTATACCAAACAATGATGGTATACCAAACAATGATGGTATACCAAACAATGATGGTATGTGGATGCCTATACCTTACAAGGAAGCTTGAAATACTCTGTTTTATTTTAGGAATAGCATAACAAGCATCATTCTATGTGTAGGCGAACACAACGGATCAAAAGAACATTTACTTTTGCGTGGTTTGCAAAAGGAAAATAAAACTTCACAAGGGAGATTGCTTATACTTGGAGTCTGGCAAGCTAAACAGAACAACAAACAGTAAGGCTTAACAGGAAAGAAAATAAGTATCAAATGTGCACTTTTAGTTTTGGTTTCTCTATCTTTGGATAATGTGACAGTTTAAATGTGACATCTCTGAAAGTGAAATCATAAATCCAGATGAAATTTGTCATTTGAAATACACTGATGAAATACTTAAGCCATTCCCTTAAAGTGGGCATATTGGGTTGAATTGCAAGGATTTTGAAGAGTACAATCACACTGTAATTGTTTATAGTAAGCATAGTTCATAAAGTTTAATATCTGGAAATTTTGAAAACTGTCAACATTTTTTACTCTGGCTTGTTCTGGCTGTGTGCATTATACTTGAAGTTAATGTGAAAAGTGTCTGGTCATAAACTTTCAAAAGCGACTTCAATCATTAATTACTTATTAATATTCCTTTGTGTGTGTCACATATGGGGAATCTCTTAGTTTGTATATTTATCATTAAGAGAAAATTTGACAGATTTGGAAAAATAGTGAATTTTGCAACAGAACTCAATGAGCACATTTAAGCTGCATAAGAGACTACTGGTAAATCTCAACACCACAAAATGATCCTTTGACTTCATGTTGTGTATGCAACCACCAAAACTAGCAGTAAACGTCACAGATGGATAACTACTTCAAGTTTAAATTAAAACATCTCTTCAGAGATTCTTTTAATACTTACATTTTCATAACTGTGATTAGCAGAATTGTGATCTAGGACACCAGCTAGTGATTTGTACTTTACTGAACGCTGCTCGTCGGATCCGTCCATGTTGACCGAACTCGGTACCTTATCATCTAATTGGATCGGAGAGTGAGAACCGACTGGTTTGCTGAGAGGAATAATTCTGCAATGGAAAAAGAAGGAGGAGTGAGTAGGAGAATAGGAACTCCACGTTAAAATAGGCTGATTTGAATGCTTAATCAATGTGTTAAAAGAAATTGCTAATATTTTCTTCTTACTGTTTCACTTACTTTGTTCTAGCTACACTTGTTTCTTTTTGGTTATAAATTTACAACTACAATAGATATAATGACAAATGCTAAAATGATGCACCACATTTCTTGTTATTCAATTCTTCCAGGGAGATTATGTTCTTTCCATGTTTAGCCAAACACACCATAGATATAGCAGAGACTAAAACATATCTTTGATGATCAAGTTATCTTAGATGAAATGAGGACAAAACAAGTGTTTGATCTTCTCAAATGATACAGAATAAACACACACAATTATTACTGCAAGCAGATCCATGACGACATTACACACTGGTGTGGTTAACACACTCATGACAAAAGAAAAAGGTAAAAGAAATCACAGAAGACAAAAAGTCTAGATTTCAAACAGTTTCCAAAACTAAGTAACTTACCTTTATAACACTTATCTTTATTCTCACTTGATTCTTGATTCAAAACACTACGTAAGCTGTCAAAATGACTCTGTTTACTTGTAACTGTATTTCCAAACTCAGAGGAGATCCAATAGTGCCCCCAAAAGAAGCATTACATTTTAAAGCTACATTGTCTTAAGTTGGGTTTAGTGCAAACATGGTCTTAGACTCACGCCTATTTTGAATACAATACTCACTACCCTACTGTACCTTGTCAAATATTGCAGATATATACAGTATGTTTAATATAACATCACAGCACTAGTGCACGTCAACATCAAATCATAAATCATAGCTATAGCTAATGTAGCATTTACACCATCTTGATAATAGGGTTGAAAGTATCATTACCGGTATTTTAATGGGGTCATTCATTGTCCTTTGAAATTAAACTACATGCCATAGAAAAAGAGCCAACTACAAAGTTAATTTTAGTTTCACTACTGTTCATTGTAAAGTAGGTGATTGCCTGAATGCTAATTACACATTTAAGTGAAAGCTATTTAAAAAAAAATAACAAATTTTCATGAAAGATGCACAAAATACATGAAAATTCAAAGGAAAAAATTCAGTCTGTTTCACAGAAAAAATTGTATTTTTAAAACCTGTGTTTTTTAACAGATAATGAAAGATAAGGCAAAATGTTTCTCACAAACAGAAAATCAGTTGCTGAAGAGTAATCTGGTCACTAACACCTTTCAAAAATTCAAATGATGCATCTTCTGTAACTCATCTTTATCATCATAATGGTTTGAGGAGATGAAGCTATTGCTGATGTTTGAGATGAGAACCAATTGCTCAACAATGACAAATGTTATTTTCTCTTCATGTGATGTTGATGAAAATTAATCCACTACATCCCTTACACTACAAGTTCATCATTTTCCTTTGCAACTGAATGTGTCACCATGTATCGCATGTACAAGCATAACAATGAAATGTTATTAGGCCAGTCACAGGAATGAACATTAGTGAAGATTTAAATCTGTGAAACAATACATCCCGAGAGCAATCTCAGACAATCTCAGAACCAGGACCTATCACCAACATCAGTCCTGTAACCGTGCTATCATCAGTAATTAATGATAACTACAATCATTTATTGACTATAGAAAATTACCTTTGCACTATCCATGATCTGATTTATCATGGATTATATTGATGTTATCTCTAATTATTCATGAGAGGGTACCTTAGTACACACTGCTCATCTAGCCATTACCAATCATACTTATGTTACCTACAATTGAAAAATTGAAAGAACAAATGGACTTGGAAAATTCAGGCAGTGTTCTTACGAAGCTCAACAACCACACAACCTCAAATGTGAACGAAGCCATTGGCTTACAAAAACACAACTTAAAATCGGGTGGTACCAGTTCAGTACTTGTAGTTCCAATTAAGTTGGCATCTATTTTTCACAGGCACACTTCAGATGAAAATATAACATGACTGTTCTTGGATCACATAAAACATAATGGGACACAGTCAGTAACCAAAACTTAAACCTCTGATTTGGTAAGTTCTGCTTCAAATGTCACTGTCTTTATCCACTCAGATGTAGCACTACTCATTTATTTGTCCGCTAACCTAATATGCACTGTCCATATACCTGATTCGGGTACTATTATCAATGGTTCTAAGGTCACTTACAAGTATAAATTGGCTCATTTTAATATTTAAGCACTGCCCATGCATCTGATTCAGAAGCTTGTATCAATGATAGTGATGTTACCTATAATCACTTCTTTGATGAGTTACCAATGTTCTGTCTACATATCTCATTTAGGTGTGATTATCGATGATATTAATGTTACCTATAATCATCTAATTACCTATGTACTGTCCACGTAACCGATCCAAGTGTTATTATCAATGATATCAATATTACCTATAATCATCTATTTGATTATTTACCTATGTACTGTCCACATAACTGATCCAAGTTGTTATTATCAATGATATTCATATTACCTATAATCATCTATTTGATTATTTACCTATGTACTGTCCACATATCTGATTCAGGTGCTATTATCAAAGATGTTAATGTTACCTATAATCATCTAATTACCTATGTACTGTCCACATAACTGATCCAAGTGTTATTATCAATGATATTGATATTACCTATAATCATCTGATTATTTACCTATGTACTGTCCACGTATCTGATTCAGGTGCTTTTTCCGT
Organism: Stichopus chloronotus; assembly: GCA_021234535.1. Lineage (NCBI taxonomy): Eukaryota > Metazoa > Echinodermata > Holothuroidea > Aspidochirotida > Stichopodidae > Stichopus > Stichopus chloronotus. The sequence continues at coordinate 7,365,439 of CM037842.1, forward strand.
GTAGTTTCCAGGGAACATTCCAGTGAGTCCGGTCATGTGAGATGTCCCCTGGTACCAGCCATCGCTGTGCATTGTGACATCAGTATTAGCAACAAAGATAAAATCATCCACAATCAGTTCCAGTTCATCATCTGCCCTTGGACTGTGAGGATATAAAACTCTAACGACCTGAGGAGTAAACAAAGAAAGATACAGCGATGAGGGATAGAGATATAAACAACTGCAACATCCTCAGGAGTAAACAGAGAAATATATCAATGAGGGAAAAAGAAATTAAAAAGAAAAACAAATATTTAAAGTACTCACTAGAACAGCAGTAGAATACTACTGAACTAAACAAACATTATCTAAAGAAATGAAAAAGTAAAATGAAAAAACGTAATGTAACAAAATGTTTGATAAAATTACACAACTATTACAACAAGAACTAGAAAAGTCGCCTCTTTCATCATCTAGCTTCAAGATGGTGGCACTGGTGAGACGTAGCGTCAGTGTAGTCAACAGGATGGCAAACAATTGCTGGGTATGACGTCAGTACAGCATTCTAAAATTCTACTACTGCATCCATTGATGATCAATTGTGTATTTGGAGCAATTGTATGCTCCATGCCAACTGATCGTGGTGTCCCAGAGATCAAAGGATGTTTTGTTGGCATCAACATTTAGACTAATTTAAAGGTTATAGCACAGCTGCTGAACAAGTAAAATGCTGTTTAATAGGTGAAAATATTATAGATAAGAGCCATCCAAATTATTACCATTTTTTTTTTACAGATTGATTATTTTCTCATTAATTGACATAGACATAAGATCAAAATTTCAAGGCTGAGTACATCAGAGGGGTAACAAGTCAGCCAATTTTGCAGGCAAGTTGAGTCATTTGATACTGTCAATGTGACTAGAATATGGTCAGTGACTAGAGTCACTGTATTATTTCCGTGATGAAACTCATGTACAATTCCTCTTGTTATTTCCTTGTGAAACTGATGATTTCAGTCATGACTGATTACAACTACGGGGTATGATGCGGCTATGGTCACCGGTGAAGTGACATTCTTCTCCATCTGCCGAGAGGGTTTGTTAAGCATCAACCAATGAGGTTGCTCCATTTAGTCCTGCTGGCGCAGGTGTGTATGCATAACAGGGCTGCACTCTCAAACCATACTCCTGTCCACACACGTGATATATCCTTTTAATGACATATATGAGAATATGTGCTCCCCCATCATAAGACCCTGGGATTGCCCCTGAATGTGTCAGCCAGTTTAGTAACCTTACTTTGAGGTGTTTGACAATCCTCTCTCCAGGCAAGTGAAGTCATCTATGATGTCAGTCTGATGTTGAAGATAGATAACACTGGAAGCTTGAATTCAACTCAAACTGCTAAAACTCCAAGCTAATTGATTATTACATGTAACTGTTGTTCAGTACGTTTCATATTGATTCTCTATGGTGTCACTTCAATTGTCAGGGTAGTAACTGATGTTAGCTCCATGATATCAGACTACTACCCCCATGGGTATAAACATTGGGGTTGTCCATTGTACATAAGGACAGCACCATCAGGGAGGGTATAACTGCTGTGACTATTTATGATGTCAGTCTTGGTGTAAACCACTTACAGTTATTTACATTATCAGTACTCAATGGGGTCTTCCAAAACACTAGTGTGAGGGAAAGGCTTGTCACATTCATGTTGTCATTTTGATGTCCATAATGGTAAATACCACTGTCCATAACAGCAGTCTAGTGTTCCATAGCAGCAGTCTAGTGTTCCATAGCAGCAGTCTAGTGTTCCATAACAGCAGTCTAGTGTGCCATAGCAGCAGTCTAGTGTGCCATAGTAGCAGTCTAGTGTTCCATAGCAGCAGTCTAGTGTGCCATAACAGCAGTCTAGTGTTCCATAGCAGCAGTCTAGTGTTCCATAGCAGCAGTCTAGTGTTCTATAGCAGCAGTCTAGTGTGCCATAACAGCAGTCTAGTGTTCCATAGCAGCAGTCTAGTGTTCCATAGCAGCAGTCTAGTGTGCCATAGCAGCAGTCTAGTGTGCCATAGCAGCAGTCTAGTGTTCCATAGCAGCAGTCTAGTGTGCCAAGGTGGGTACACTGTGGTTGTCAATGATATCGGTAAGGTACTCCATGGTGGGTACACTGTGGCTGTCAATGATATCGGTAAGGTACTCCATGGTGGATACACTGTGGCTGTCAATGATATCGGTAAGGTACTCCATGGTGGATACACTGTGGCTGTCAATGATATCGGTAAGGTACTCCATGGTGGGTACACTGTGGCTGTCAATGATGTCGGTCTGGTACTCCATGGTGGATACACTGTGGCTGTCAATGATATCGGTAAGGTACTACTCCATGGTGGGTACACTGTGGCTGTCAATGATGTCGGTCTGGTACTCCATGGTGGTGGTTACTTTAGTCTTACCTCTGATTTAGCTGCTCTTGGATCTCTTGAGTATAATCTCAGTTCCCATCTAGCTGCTGCGTTGAGATCAAGATGCTTTGCCATCTTCTCTAGCGTTGGAAATGCATTAGAAGCAAACTGGTATGCTAAAGTAACATGGAGCTCCTTTTTGTGCGGTTCAACTTTGCAGCCTAAGGGAAGAAAGAGGACAAAAAAAAAACAAAGAATGATGAATATTAAAGATTGCAACTCATAGTAACTTATTTTTCAACCATCAGTTGTAACTTTGACCCTAAAATCATTCTTGTAGAGTTTACAGGATAGGTCAACAATTTTAAGTAGATCTATACAGGCTACATACATACATCTGTACATGATCCAGAAATGTTACAAGACATCTTTGCTACACTTGCAAACATAGAAAATACATTAAACCACTCTTTAAAATTACATTGAACCACTCTTTATGTCCTGCATTGAACTATACAAGAAAACAAAGAGGAGCACACTGTATGACTCTATTATGTATATGGGGCCACATGCTGAATTGAAGTATGTGACATCAAACGTGACACCTGTCAGGAGAGGAACAATAAAATGAAACTTATCCTCAATGAATTATTACTGTTAATATCTAATCAGAGTTTCTTGCTTGATTGGCCAGCAGCAGTAGATCTAATAACAATAAACATCAACAGCAGGAAACATTTAAGAAGAAACAATATTTACCAGCCATAAGTTATTAAAAAACAGACCTTACAGAAAACTTAAATCTGTCACACATTTCTGTGATCTATGATAGGTCTACGTCTATCGCATATCTCTACTACCTGTAACTGCTGTTTCAATATGCAATCACATCTCTCTACTAGCTTCTGGTCAATCACATGACTGTACATCTTCTTGGGTTAAACTAGTTCAGTGCTAAAACGAAGACTGACACTTGTCTAAGTCAAAATCATGTTCTACTTCTTCGAAGCTAGACAGAGCTAATCTGATCTACTATATTTGCATTTAGAACAGTAGATAAAGCTGTATTCTGATCTACTATTAGTGCATGGAACCAGTGGACAGAAGTCTATTCTGATCTACTGTACTAGTAGCAGTAGACAGAGGGCAATTCTGATCCACTGTACTTGTAGCAGTAGATAGATGGCAATTCTGATCCACTGTACTTATAGAAGTAGATAGAGGAAAATTTTGATTCACTGCACTGTAGCAGTAGATAGCCGGCAATTCTGATCCACTGTACTGTAGCAGTAGATAGAGGGCAATTCTGATCCACTGTACTTGTAGCAGTAGATAGAGGGAATTCTGATCCACTGCACTTGTAGCAGTAGATAGAGGGAAATTCTGATCCACTGTACTGTAGCAGTAGATAGAGGGCAATTCTGATCCACTGTACTTGTAGCAGTAGATAGAGGGCAATTCTGATCCACTGCACTTGCAGCAGTAGAAAGAGGGCAATTCTGATCCACTGTACTTGTAGCAGTAGATAGAGGGCAATTCTGATCCACTGTACTTGTAGCAGTAGATAGAGGGCAATTCTGATCCACTGTACTTGTAGCAGTAGATAGAGGGAAATTCTGATCCACTGTACTTGTAGCAGTAGATAGAGGGAAATTCTGATCCACTGTACTTGTAGCAGTAGATAGAGGGCAATTCTGATCCACTGTACTTGTAGCAGTAGATACAGTAGAGGGCAATTCTGATCCACTGTACTTTTGTCTGGAGCAGTAGTCTTTGTACTGTATATATGGCCCAGTAATGAGAACATCACAAAGAGAGAATGATATCTCGCAAGTTTGTCAAACCATTTTTTCATGTACTGTACTTTAATACACATGGTCATCATACAGACTCACTGGCTAGTTTTTCAGCAACCTCTGCAAAGTCATTGGTCAGCTTTCGAAGAACTTGGGACGAGGTTTCTTTGACAAAGAGTCCAATGAAGTTGGGAGATGAAAATAATTCCAGACCAACGGAATCAGGCAGCTGAGATACATTGGCATCAGAAGCCTTCTGGACTGCTTGGCAAAGTAATTCAACTTTACTATCTGGACACTTGATGTAAAAACAAGATAAAAAAGTAATTAAAACATGTAAACATAAGTTCAAAATCACACAACGTGTATTAGCAAAATGTACGGTAATTGGGGACAAAATGTTACCTTTACGAATAAATGCACAAAACAATGTAAACGGCAATCACTAATACGTGTAGAGTGTGTAATCAGTGCATTAACATGACAATATTATGGTTTTAAAGACAATGTGCTTTTTACCAAATACTATAAACAAACATGGAAACCAATGTAACTAATAAACTGGGTTTACTTCCACCAGTTGTAACGTATCCTGTATAAAGTGCACATGTATACCATTGTAGGAACATTAAACTAACATTCTAAACAGCCATACTGTAGTTAGACCTCCTCGAGTTTAACCAGCTGTACAGTTCATTACTGTATGTGTAACTACAACATGCATGTGCACATTCAGTACAGTACACGCAGCTTGTGAGTTTGATGTACTGATATGAATTTCAGCACCAAACACACATTGTGGAAATGCCTGTAAAACATGACAAATCTTCACAAGTATTTATATTTGTCAACAGTGAAATATGCTGGTCAGATATACACCATTAGATTCTTTCCTTGAGCATTCCCAGTCACCTGGTTGCTATGCAATTAACTATGATGCTTCACACAGTTCTATTTGAAAAGTGACCTTGAAAATGCTACGGTTGCCCAGCTTACGCAATCGCGCGGTCAAATTTTCAAACGATGATATCTTCGCCCCTGTGTATTCGATCACGCTAATATTTTTACAGCACATACTCTGTAAACTCCCCAACTCCCCTTCCAAATTTTGCAACCATACACGATCATCCAGCAGAGATATCGATGATTTTAGCTTTTGACCACGCCTTCAAACAACCTTCAGTAAAACATGTCAGGGAACCGCATCACCACTCCGACAATCTCCAAAGCTACTCCATGTCAATCATGAAACTTGTTTCCATTTACGGTTATAATCTCCCCAAAGGTTGTTCGAGAGAAATTTTAGTGATATTTACATACTAAACAACTCCCATCACTTTCACTTGCCTGCGCAGTTGGTTGCTCTATACAAACCACGCCAACTCTTGTTTCCTCATATGATAATAACATGTAATGACGTCACACGATGTCGAAATCCGAACAAGTCCAAACTAGTTTACAGTATTGCATTGTGGGTAGCGTAAGTCTTGCGTGTGGGCCTACGTATCAGTAGTACGTATACAGTACGTATATGGAGTAGAAAAGAAACAGTGTAGCCCTAGCAACCAGAAAAAGATTTTAAAACTTGTCACCGAAGTGCATCACGGCACCTCTGTTATCATTTTTGTCATTTTCATGTGGAAAACTCAATTACCTTTGTGAATGTGAAGTATGATAACATTCAAGATTTCCATTGCTGATATTTTCGACACTTTCTTCGACGATCAAGAGGGAAAATTTTCGCGAGTGCGTTGAGGTGTGCAACCTTCGTTTGGATCAAATATTTGTGCGATTTATCTAACTTGGAACGATTATATTGGGCCATACTCTTCGATCATGTGTTCCCAAAGTTCTGAGTGAGTTTTAAGAGACAATTTGCTGTAAATTGTGAGATTCAAATGATTTGAAATGTCGAATTTTTGCTTTTTCTTGGTGAGCTCCAAGGACGATCTGCCATGTGCGTTGCAAAGGTTATGTAATCCAATTACCCTGACGTTAGCAACAGTACGAAATGGGCATAGCAACCCGGTGACTGTTCCTGAAATGCATGACCACAAATACATGTATGTATAACTCAGTGTTAAGGCAATAGACTGTAAACTTACTGTAAAGAATGAACACAGTGTAATGTGAGGCAAGAGGCTGTGTGCTCCATTACGTCCACATTTTGCTAACGTCGCATTCCAGTAATTATCCAAGTCCTCACCCAAGGTACCAACAGCACACGCATAGAGCACATATTCTCTTGGTATATCTTTATCCAAGAGAGGGTCTTCCATATGATTAAGAAGCCTTAAAAAATAAGAAAAAAATGTGATTATATTCAAATTCTTAAATATATGACTTTAATACTTCAATTACCCGCACACATAGTTATTGGGACCTAAAATATTCAATTTATCATGATTGAATCAAGAATAATCACCAAACATTAGACTGCATTCTGGCATCCCAAACAACTGACTAACCTCCATAATTTCACTGGGGAATTGAATAATCTCAGCTAAGAGGTTACAAATTAGAAATTACTTGTTTTTGTTTTTTTCTGCAACCTTTCCTCAAGGCCTTAATTTATTTACAAGCAACACAATTTCCTCTTCGAGCCCTAAACACTTGCAACAATTAACAACTTCCCCATCCTGTGTACAGATTGACCTCAGCAGCTGTGTCTACTGTATTATAAAGGGTAGTTATGACTTCAATATAAAATACAATACAGGTACTGTAAAACTCAAGCAGGTTGCCTTGATGATATCAAATCCTGTTTACTGGACTTACTAATTGGTTGATATTCAAAAGAGATTACTGGCTGCGGTATTATCCTACAATGTATGATGTACCACTGCCTCACACACAACTAGCTGTAGGAGTTTCCACTAAATTTACAGGCCCTCACAAACCAGGCGTGCCACACTGTGTTGTGGCATAGTAATCCATGATCAATCCAAACCTACAAAAAGACCCTTAACAAGGAATCAGCTACTGAAAAACTACAGCTTTTTCCAGATAACAGGCATTTTTGCAAACTGTAACCTGCATTTTTGCAAATCTAGGAAAATTTTTTTCTCTTTTTGAATGAATTTTCTGGTACACCATTGTGCAATAGGGGAAAGAAATACTTAGAATGTGGACATGATCCACCATGAATACACAAAGTGGTTTGCCTGAGACACAAATATTTAACTCATATCAATGGTTTTGATCTTATCATGAGCTAATTCAGGTAACTATCGAAACAGTCAGCATTTAAGTAATTGATCAATGGTCATCAGATTCAATGAATTACAAAATATCAACAATAAGATGGTTTTGTAATTCATTCCAGTAATTGCCATAGTAACTGACAAGTCCACAGATGCAGATGCAAGTCCACCTCTGACCTGTATGTTTGAACCATCACTCTGGGAGGAGGAGTCAAAATGGGAAGGGGGGTCCACCTTAAAAGGCTGACACTTTTAAATACAAGAAGCTACTACACATAAATGATGATAGCACTATTTAAGCAATCTGTCAATGTAGCCGGCACCAATTTTTCATTACAGTACCATTGAGACTGGTAATTGGGTCAATTTGTGTGGAAATTATGTCAATTTTTGTCTTGAGCTGGGAGTTACATTAAATGTTTTTATGTACAGTAACTCTCCAGGTGAGACTGTTTTTTGTTGTTTTTTTACTGTAAATGCACATTTTTCAAACCCCTAGGAATGTTCATGATCTATAACGAGGTCTGGATATACTGTACACAAATATACTGTGGTGGCACTGTTACAGTATAACTGTATTTTCAGTTGAAGGTATTACATCTTTATCATATGTGATTAATGTACAGTACCTACAGTACAAAGAAATACCTACACGGTCTAAAGGCGGTAACTCATCACGCAACCGTAAGCTATATTTTTGGTTTCAGGAAAGCAAAATTCTCAACTGGTTCTAAGTTACAGTACTCTAAGATTGACAGCAAATGCTAAAGATGCAGAGCAGCTCGTATTACACAGCGTACACAGGGATCCATTGTTTTGATTACACATGTGGAGGAATTTAAGACGGGCTGAGGGAGGGACTAGAGGTAGGTGGTTGGGAGAATTGAAACTGTCTGGGGTGATGAGTTTTTGTCTTCAAATAGCCTAACATATACATATACAGCACACAGCATGTTCTTTACAGCCTACATTTTGCTATTGTGGCAACTACGCTGTGGGACATCTTAAGCTTACAGTTAGTCCGCTGCACAGATTACTATAGTATGTATCTAATTAGTTCAGTAGCAACATGAAGACAGTACTGCAATACACTATTAAGTAGCTTAATATTCTCACTGTTTCATGAATTAATGGTTTCATATTGCTAATAGGCTTTGTAGTGTATGCTATTATAGTCAGTACCTATTTAGGCATTTGATATCAACCTTAAGTGTGTACCTCATTGTACACACACTCAGTAGATTGACCTCCACACAAGGAAACACCACACCACTCTGTGGTACATAATCACTGATGAGTGTACAGCACTGCTTCATATTAGGACCGTGATACTTTTTGGAAGATACACACCATTTGCAGATTTATGCCAGGATGTCAGAATCGGAAGAAGGTATTTCCTGTTCTACAAGATGGCTTCTTGCAGACAAATCCATCCAGTGTTGGCTTAGATTAAGTCAATGTATCAACATTGTACAATAATCTCTTTATTATTGTCAGTTTCTAAGGTAACAAAACCTTTACTTGCAAAGAAAACACACATTAGGTTTGGAAAGGTATTAAATGCCATCAACCATCAGTGACAACACTACAAAAACACTGCACTGTACAAATGCATTCAATACATCCCTAAGGCTTTCTTTGTTACTGTTTTCACAATAATAATTAGAATACCCGACTAAAACATAACAAACAACTTGAATAGTTGATCTAAGTTTTTTTTTGTCGATTGCATTTCAATTTTGTGTGATTCTACTCAATATTTGAGCATCAAAACTTGAAAATGTTAGATCTGAATAAAAGCACAGACCACCAGCCAACTTGTGTCAAATGGAGAATATTCACTGACAACTACTGTACACAAGGCATTTTCCTGTAAAAGCAAAACCAACTACCGTAGGTCAACAAAACTATTCCAATTATAACACAGTTTAAGACTAAAACATTCAAGACAGTCTCATAAATTATTCATGTTCACGGTATGATGACATTAAAGTCACGCAAACATTTTGCTCACTCTTGATCCTGTGTGACTTCTACTGTATGTCATTAGCTTTCAGTCGGCTCACTCTTGCTTCTGTGCGACTTCTACTGTATGTCATTAGCTTTTAGTCGGCTTACTCTTGCTTCTGTGCAACTTCTACTGTATGTCATTAGCTTTTAGTCAGCTCACTCTTGTTCCTGTGTGACTTCTACTGTATGTCATTAGCCTTTACTCAGCTCACTCTTGCTTCTGTGTGACTTCTACTGTATGTCATCAGCTTTTAGCCGGCTTACTCTTGTTTCTGTGTGACTTCTACTGTATGTCATTAGCCTTTAGTCAGCTCACTCTTGCTTCTGTGTGACTTCTACTGTATGTCATTAGCTTTTAGTCGCCTTATTCTTGTTTCTGTGTGACTTCTACTGTATGTCATTAGCTTTTAGTCGCCTTACTCTTGTTTCTGTGTGACTTCTACTGTATGTCATTAGCTTTCAGCCAGCTTACTCTTGCTTCTGTGTCACTTCTACTGTATGTCATTAGCCTTTAGTCAGCTCACTCTTGCTTCTGTGTGACTTCTACTGTATGTCATTAGCTTTTAGTAGGCTTACTCTTGCTTCTGCGCGACTTCTACTGTATTTCATTAGCTTTTAGTCGGCTCACTCTTGTTCCTGTGTGACTTCTACTGTATGTCATTAGCCTTTAGTCAGCTCACTCTTGCTTCTGTGTGACTTCTACTGTATGTCATTAGCTTTTAGTCGGCTTACTCTTGTTTCTGTGTGACTTCTACTGTATGTCATTAGCTTTTAGTCACCTTACTCGTTTCTGTGTGACTTCTACTGTATGTCATTAGCTTTTAGTCAGCTCACTCTTGCTTCTGTGTGACTTCTACTGTATGTCATTAGCCTTTAGTCAGCTCACTCTTGCTTCTGTGTGACTTCTACTGTATGTCATTAGCTTTTAGTCGCCTTACTCTTGTTTCTGTGTGACTTCTACTGTATGTCATTAGCTTTTAGTCAGCTCACTCTTGCTTCTGTGTGACTTCTACTGTATGTCATTAGCCTTTAGTCAGCTCACTCTTGCTTCTGTGTGACTTCTACTACATGTCAGTAGCTTCTAGCCAGCCTATTTGAAATATTTGGCGTTTTTAAATGATCCGTATCTATTGTGCGCCCAAAGACTACTGTAAGCAGACTGTTTGTTGTTGACATGACAGTTTCCTACTATAACTGATTTTACAAGAATATTCTGAGCATTATATGGCCTTTGTTTTAGTCTCCAATAAACCTAAAGTTAGACCTTTACCACATAATGTATTTAGGCTGATACAGATCTGTGCCTTAAAGATGTAGCTCACTGACACAATTGAAAGTTGAGGTGGTTTCCAATGTAGGAAAATAAGTTTTACTTACTGACTACTGTCATAACCAATAATTTTAAAACTCTACCAAAAATAGTTTCAAAATGATTCCTTTGATCAAGAAAGGTTTCCAGTTACCTCAATGCTAGCAAAAGTTACCTCAATGCTAGTAAAAGTTACCTCAATGCTGGCAAAAGTTACCTCAATGCTAGCAAAAGTTACCTCAATGCTAGCAAAAGTTACCTCAATGCAGGCAAAAGTTACCTGAGCAATGCTAGCAAAAGTTACCTGAGCACTGCTGGTAAAAGTTACCTCAATGCTAGCAAAAGTTACCTCAATGCTAGCAAAAGTTACCTCAATGCTGGCAAAAGTTACCTCAATGCTGGCAAAAGTTACCTCATTGCTAGCAAAAGTTACCTCAATGCTAGCAAAAGTTACCTAAATGCTGGCAAAAGTTACCTCAATGCTAGCAAAAGTTACCTCAATGCTAGCAAAAGTTACCTGAGCAATGCTGGCAAAAGTTACCTCAATGCTAGCAAAAGTTACCTGAGCAATGCGGGCAAAAGTTACCTCAATGCTAGCAAAAGTTACCTGAGCAATGCTGGCAAAAGTTACCTCAATGCTAGCAATACGCCATGTGGCAGATTATCGCGAGAATTCTTTGTTTTTCTTTTAAACTGAAGCCCTCATTTCAAACTAGAGTTTGACACAATTGAAAATGTACATCGGGCATGATCTACTATATGTTTTTTTATTAATGTCACATCTCTCAAACTATTATAACGTCTAATATTATAACGTTGTGCCAGAGGGACATCACAAATTTACCATAATGAATGTACCATTTTGAAGAACATCCAAACAGAATACAGTATAAATTAAAAACGAAGACAAAAACCATTCCTACAGAACTGTTTGTAATAATTTTCTGAAGTGGATAATGCCTTGTAAGTGCCGGGTACTTGCTGTATATCTCCAGTAAAAACATTATCATGTAACTTACAAGTTCAAAAATTAATGATCTTGGAACTAAGTCTAGCAGATACTCTCACACTCAAATGTCCTAAACTTGATTGCTTTGGGTTTATCTACCAAAGCAAAACTTATAGTAAACATGGAAGCGTGGCTTCCACTGGTTCGGAATTACTTTCATAGAGAAAGGTACAGTATTGAAGTGACATTGTGCATGAAAATAGACATGATAAAGCAGTGTACAGTACTGTAACATTGACAATATGATGCAGTGTGTGTCACAGACAGTGTCTTATTAATACATTGCACAATACCACAACTTTGTGAAATTGTGTAAGAAGGACTGACATACAGTGATGGGCATTGGCGTGGATCATAGGGGGACAGGGGAAATGCCCCATCACTTTTTTGTAAGAGGGGGACATCACCCAAATGTCTCCTCCACTTTCTCAAAATGTTGAGACCTAAAGCCTGCAATGACTGGTTAAAATACAGAATTTTAAGCACACCTCTTGATTTCAAATGTCCACATGATGTCTCCATTGCGATGTAGATCAAAGTTGTAGCATATCATGTGTTTTCCGTTGACATTTTATAGCATTCCTTGTATTTGATGACATGTCTGTTGCCATATACTGCTTCTAGTGCGAAGTTAACTCATAAAATTTCTATAGACCAACTACGCACATGTAAGCCTAGCTACATGCCATTACCCATACCGGCAGTGGTTAGTACAGTAGCTGAAAAGCTCTTTTATGAAAACGTAGTGAGCAACTTAACCAAATCCACCTATTCAATTTATAACGTACTACTAGGGCGCACCCATGTACAGTTCTATGACCTCACCAATTAATATTGTCATCAACTTACATTTTGACATTTGGTCATTTTGAACATAGTACAGTACTTGCAATTGTTTTTCAGAAACCGCTCAGAAAAGTATCTACACGCACATGCAAAAGAAACATATATTAGGTTGGCCAAATGCTGTAAAAAAGGATTTTGTTTGCCAAATATTGGACCATTTGCCATATAGACACAGGTTACCAATTCCCTATTTCTAAAGGCATCCCCACAGACCCCCTCCACAGGATGGCTATTTGTAAATTGTGAAAAGTTATGTACAGTACCCCTCACTTTTAGAGATTGATCCACAGCCTATGGTGATGGAAGATTATACAATAGGACAGACAATGTGTGACACTACTGAATAGGACAGACAGTGAGTGACATTATACAATAGGACAATGTGTGACATAGGACCTGCGTCAGTGTGTGACGTTGTACAATAGGAAAGGCAGTGTGTGACATTATACAATAGGACAGACAATGTGTGACAGTGGACCTGGGACAGTATGTACAATAGGGCAGACAATGTGTGACATAGGACCTGGGTCAGTGTGTGACATTATACAATAGGAAAGGCAGTGTGTGACATCATACAATAGGACAGACAATTGTGACAGTGGACCTGGGACAGTATGTGACATTATACAATAGGGAAGACAATGTGTGACATAGGACCTGGGTCAGTGTGTGACATTATACAATAGGGCAGGCAGTGTGTGACATTACTCAATAGGACAATGTAAAGTATTGCAATAAACAATAGGAAAGGCAGTGTGTAACTTTAAACAATAGGACAAAAAGTTTGTGACATTGTACAATGAGACAGGCAGCGTGTGACGTTGTACATTAGGGAAGTACTGTAGACCCAACATAGCTTTTTATTCACAGAAAATGAAAAAAACAGGAAATGAATCTGTTTGGTTGAGTCATAGGGCTTTACTGATTCTCTCTCATTTTAGTGGGTATTCAAGTATCTTGGTAAGACATACTGTACATTACGAATGGATAATTCCCACATGTCATGGACTGTTCATTGTCAGGAATCAAACAACTTAGTTCTTCATGTACTACTGTACAGTAACAGAATTATTGTAGAGTGATTTAAGGCTGAGGACTAATTTCTTTCAAGATTTTATCATTCTGTCAACCACTTTTAATTTTTTGAGTGCTCCACAATTGCAATTCACTAAAATAGTGTACATGACATTGTACTAACTGAATATACTGTAAGCAGGGTTTCCCCTGGTACTTAATTGCACAGGCGGCCGCCTCGCAACTTTTTAAGACCGCCTCGCCAAAAAATGCCAGTAATTACCGCCTCACACGTTTTTGTCCAGGGCTGGAAAAAGTCGGGAAGCCAGAGGCTCCTTCCCGGGAAATTTTGCGTCTCGCGGGAAACCCGCTTCTGTACTTCCAGCCGTGTTTATCTTGTACATACCATGCTTGTTTCGAACTTTCGATCACGGAATGGTAGAGATCTAAAATGTGGTGTCCTAAAATTACGTCTGAACTGGTAAATAAATCCATTCAATTGTGGATCCCAAATGCCCCATCCACTTTCAATTTTCAACAAAAATTGAAGTAAATTACTATTCCTGTAATAGAATGCCCTTATTTTTTACTCATGGTCAATATTTTTCAAGTTATATACTGTACGTGAAAAAGCAACGTTGGCAAATATTTCCATGATTCTATTTATACCTCCTTTACTACATTCAAGGTCATTTAAAAAGCATAAGCTTAGGCCTGCCTTCGGCCTGCCTGCATATGCGCAAATTATCTACAGAATGACAGCCAGCGGACGTATCACAACCCACAGTAGTACAAAAATGAACACATATTTCTATGTCCCAAACGCTCCATGAAACCAATAGTCTGCTTCTTCAAACCTTTAGTCTAAACATTTTAAAGTGACTACTAGGATCAATGAACAAAACAATAAAAAAAACTCTGAAACGTGCAACTTACAAAATGTCAGTTGTTCCATGTAATACGGAAACATGAATTGCCAAGGTGGTTAGGCTATTCGATATACATCCACTACATTAGGATATCATTACTTAAAATTTTCGGAAGCCTGCACACGATCTTACATGATTCTTTTCACGTAACTTTTAGAGACATTTCAACTTCAAAAATGTATGTAATACAGTTTACTCTACATGACATGTGCAAGCATTTCATAGAGCGTTTTGATTTTGAAGCAATATCAATGATTTTTCTTCTGATCGAAGTATCGTACGTAAATTCACCCTATACAGTAACATTTTTCAACTTAAAGAGTTGTCATTTAGTATGGATTTCAAATGATTCGGACACGTCTAAAAACACTAAAATCACTGAGTTTCTGGGCGCTTTGCACCCTGGTCCATGAGCGCCACAAGGGGCCCTATGGCGGGCCCATTGACCCCACACTGGTATGACAATTGCTTCACTATCGAATGATGCCTACGGCGCCGATGTTAGGTCTGGCTGGAAACTGACTATATTGTAATTAGCCTCCCGGGAAATTTACACTTTTTCCGGCCGTGTTTATATCATGGTCTTCGAGAACCTACAGTCCAGTACTACTGTAAGTACGCACAGATCTGAACCCAAAATTCATGGCGGTGTCAAGTAATTCGCCCTCTCTGCCTCATACTCTGAAAAACCCAGGGGAAACCCTGCTGTAAGTATGTTGTCAAATACATACAATACTGTAGCAGTGCTGCTGCAGTCTGGATAGCAATGTGTGTTAGTAAAGAAGCAACACCAAATGTACGATTGTGAACTTTATCATGAGGTATGGGACTAGATTACATCTTAACACAGTTATAAATTCACGTATACTCTGTAGTATTGTACAACATGTACCACCGTAATACAGTAGTAATATTATTGTACTTTCAATAGTGTTATCAGAGTGGGTGATGATCCAGCTACTGTACAGAATGTGTGTGATAGTAAATGTACAGTACCACAAAGTATAACACAACTGTATAGTGCCTACATAACTTCTTCCTTAA
Organism: Stichopus chloronotus; assembly: GCA_021234535.1. Classification (NCBI taxonomy): domain Eukaryota; kingdom Metazoa; phylum Echinodermata; class Holothuroidea; order Aspidochirotida; family Stichopodidae; genus Stichopus; species Stichopus chloronotus. The sequence continues at coordinate 7,380,983 of CM037842.1, forward strand.
TTTAGTGCATACATTTCACATCATACGCGTACACATACTGTATAGTACTAATCTGTGTGGCTTGTGATACTACTGTACTGTAGGGTGTAGTTATACATTCCTCATGTAGTCAATAATCCAAATTACTGATTTACTTAGTACAGTATATCACTCACTCAACACCAAACTAAAATTCCAGTATTCCCTTTAAGAAGATAAAATGCCATGCAGTCTAGCCTAGCTACCAGTATAGATAATAATATCCAGGCAACTACAGCAGCTAATGGTTCGATATGACTGTGAGTCACTAGTCCTGTGCACGTGTTCAGTCATTTACGTGACTTTTACAATTACAGGACATTTCCACTTCTGAACTCTTCAATCAGTTGTAAGTTTAACAGCATACCATATATGAGTCATAACTGATGAAAAGGGCAAACTACTGTATCCAAACTGCTTACAGTTCAAACATTCTCTGTCAACAAAACTCACTAAAGACTGTTTGAAACTGAAATTTAATTGAAACTTCAGAAATGCTGTAGTTTTACCTCAAGCATGTTAGCTCAACTGCTAGAAGAAATTTGCTTTTTATTATTACAGCAAATTTCAGTGTTAAATTTAATAAACAAACTGAATCTCTAAATCTGCAAGATGCTTTACTTTCAATGCATAAAATATTTGCAAACAAAAGAAGAAACTACGATTGCTAACAGCAAACAAGATGACTACCTCACACATACACCAAGCAATACTGTATGTGAAGCTAAATCTCATTATCCTGTGCATGGCACTATGTAATTAACACTAATTTGCATAATTAATAAGCTTGAAATTACTCACACAAGAATCAGGCAGTTGCCCTGTTACTGGCACGAACATAAATCTCTAAAGCTAAACATTAATCATTATCACAATCGCTGATTGGCTAAATCTTGTAACAAAACATACTACTATACATCAAAGGAACAGTCTGTTAATTTTTTGTTTGGTCACCTTGGTAATTAATAAACCTGGCAACTGATCATATAATGAACCCTGTCATTACATGTGCTGAGTCAACTGAGCCTTCAAAGTTAAGCACTAAACAGTACACATAATACTCAAAAGTATTTTCTCATGAATATTCACATTATTTCCATACAATTTTTCTGGATGATTTGAGGTGTGATTACTAATGAATAAACATTAGTTTATACTAACCAATCCGATGCAAGCTGAATGTCTTGATGTCCAGTTGCTGACAAAGCTTTTTCTCTGAAAAATACCAAAAGATAAAGAGCATATTGATGGAATCTATGAGGAGTAACAGAAAGAGACCAGATGAATATAACTTTAATACATGCTAAAAGTCATCATCATCATCATCATCATCCGTGGCTGACAGAGGCAAATACAGAAGCAAAGGTACATTCATACCATCTGCATCAATTAATAACAGGAATGTCAGCTGTGCTCTAAATACACAACATGGTTGGGGAACCTCTATCCATCAGTCATATACTGGTAGTACAAAGAAGTTCATGTATTTGTCAGTTATACACGGTTAGGAATTTAAATCCATCACTAACACAGGTACAGTGCAGTACTGTACTGTACATAGAGGGCCTATCCGTCATAATCTTATCATACTGTAATATAATGGTATAGTTGGTACCTCACTTACAGCACTGTAGTGATCACAACGTTCTGTCAAATTGTTCACATTGCTCATTTAAAGGTGGTGTGAAATACAGTACATGAAAATGTCATTTTGGTGTAATGACTGTATTCATGTTGATAATTAGTACAAACTCCATCAAGATCTATATCCACTATTGACCATTTTACAGGCTAATTAGTGTGTAACAGATGCATTACTGTATGCATTAACATTGGCGACATCTAGGGGTTGATTGACACGATGGTTTATCGTTTATCGTTTGTTTTCATCATTTCTGTGATAGGTAACATCTATCACAGCTATGGCACTGTTTCTCTGTATTAATCACACTTTAACAACAAGATGATACACAGTTTAGTAATGACAACTTAGTACAGTGTACCAATGACAACTAATATGTACAGTAGTGTAGTAATGATAACTACTGTACCACAGTACAGTGTAGTTATGACACTACAATGTAGTAACGACAGTACATTTTAGTAATGACAGTTAAACAATATACACACCTTTCCCACAAAGAATTACCATTACAGTTAATTACACGTGACTCTCATTGTTATTACAATAACACAATTGATGTTTTCTTTTTTCATTATTGATAATCAATAAATTACCCTGAGGTTGAGCTAGACTTCTTTCTGATTGGTTTATACCGATCCCTGCAAAGACCTTTTCCATTCTCCATGATTACCATCTTTCAGGATTCCTTCGTTCATTCACTGATCGCTATGACAACAATGTATTTTCATTCATTTATACAACTGAAGTGACACTGAAGAAATCATCCACAGTCACAAAAATCCTGACAACAATGTCTCTCTTGAAGGTATAGTCGCAACGTAAATTAATTTCCTTATTGTTGTGAGGTTATTTTCCATGTACGTTACCAGCCATAACATAAATATTGTTAGTACTCTCCGAATGTGTCGGTAAATAACTTGTTGTGGCAAACAACGCTCATCAACAGTACGTAGATGGTATTACCAGCCTGATGGGGAAATTGCCTTTCCTGATATAGAGTCCATGTGCACAGGCATGCACTTTGAATTTGCTTGTATTGCAGAGAGATGGTGATGAGATATGAAAACAAACAAATGTTTAATTAATGATACTATTTATAGATCTTTGAAATTCCCTGAGCATGAATGCAAAGGAAGAGACCCACTGGATTCTCCAAGAAACAAACTAAGAGAATTAGAACAGAGGAGCAAATAAAACAAAACGAAAACAGATGTTAATTATGAGAAGCTCTGATGATCCTCGATATTGTTTTAGCTTGAAAGAAAACAGATAGTGATAACTAATCACTTGAAATAAGCCACCAGAGACGAAATCAATTCCAGGTATGAAACGATATCACTTCCTCTCTCTATCTAGATGTATGAACGAAGGCTCCACTCAGCAGATATAAAAACGTATCCAGGACTAACCCTAATGAGACAAAAGTTGACAAGTTGTGCAACATTAGTACAGACAGAAGAACAAGTTAAATCTGAAAGAAACAAAGTACTATCCAGATTAGAGAATATAGGTTTCACTGGGATTGATATCCAATAAATCCACTACAATTGTGAATATTTACCAAACCGTACAGTAGTATCACTAACTACATCAGTCTACACCACTATGATTATAGTTGTACAGTTTATTATCTGCTGTGTAGTACTTCAATAAACTTCAAATGTCAGTATATTTGTTTACTTGCTTCATCATATAGAGTCACAGGAGACTTGTTTAGTCATAGCTTCTGTAATTTATGCTGGCATGTAAACAAAGAGAAATTCCAGGCTGGTAGTATATCCAGGTCTCTCAAAAGTGGGACCCTGGGACCATTACCAAATGAAACGATCACTGCAATAACATATATATCGGTAGCTACACAATACTTCACGGTAGTAGGATTCTAAGTTTAAACCGAGTGTTGTAATGTAAGCACAATGCAGTTTCAAGAGTTGATTGTAAGAGGTTTAAAAGTCTCTGTCTTCCGAATGGCTCCCTGGCACCGTTGAGATATAAATCCACAGAGATATTCAACTGGATGTAGATAAAATAATAAGAACACAATCCAGTCGGGAAAGACAGTGCATCTAGGCACATTATAGTAAAACCACAGACTACTACAGGCCACAGACTATAGTATAGGAACAAGTTGGATACTACTGTAGACAGATCGATTAGTAATAACAGGATATCTCCACCAAATGAATAGTAAACCCTTTAGTATAGTAGTAGTAGCAACATGTCAATACTAGAACTCTGTGAAATGACAGATCACACTTTATGCAACACTAAACATCTCTCTCTTTAATATAATCAGCAGAGTTGTCTAGCAACTAATAACACAAGTCACAATGAAGCAAAGAAAAGCAAAAACTAGATACGTCACAGGAGATCCTGTAGCAACTCAGACACCTTTTCACAGTTCACTGGTTGCTATGAGAAAAACCAGCCTGGATACTACAGCAAGTATTACATGTTAAAAATTCTCTTATTGATGTAGGATTTTTTTTTTGTTTCTGTTCTCATTTGTTAACCAGTTTATACAGTATAAATAAAACCAGCAACTGAATGGCATTATTTGTTTAACTTGCTACTATACTATCTGGTTTATTCTGGCTGGTAGAGTAGAAATCACTACAAAAAAAAAATTGGAAAATTTGTCAAAATTTAAGAAAGTTCACAAAAATCATGATGACAATGACAATGCAATTATTTACCAGCATATTAAATCTACAACATAACTGCTTACTGTACAACTACAATACTGTGGTGCAGTGTGAATGATATTGATGCAGTATCACTGAAACATATTGAAACAAGAAACATTAGAATCCCTTTTAATTGGGAATTAAACTATAGCCAATTGTCACTAACAAAGTTTTGAACAAAACCATACGCTGCAATATACAACACATGTACTGTAGACAATCCTCAATACTGTGGCAAAAAAAATAATTTTATTGATCTTTCTGTGACAATTTAGTAAATGTAGTATTTGAAGTTTCCCTAAAACTGCTCCAATCCTTTTTTTTCTCTCTCTCTCTTTCTTGTTATTGTTGGCAACATTAGACATAAATTAGCAACAGTGGCATACAAAACACACAGTAATTTATAGATATCTAATCAAACAATTAGTCATTTGATAGCCAGCAGTTTTAGTCAGCAATATAACAATCAACTAGTAAGTCAGTCAGTCAGCAAGGTACTGTATTAACAATCAGTTGGAAAGATACTGGGATACGGAAATCAGCCAGGGATATAAATACTGTAGTATTACAACCAGTCCGGAATGTGCAGGTAACAAGCAGAATACAACAATCAGTCATGAATGTAACAACCATAAAATTGTCAGTCAATCCTAAATAAAACTATCAACCAGCAATGCAACAATCAGTTAGCAAGGTAAAAATCAGTCAGTAATATAGTAATCAGTTAGCAATGTGATTATCAGTCAGCAATGTAACAACAAGTCAGCAATGTAGCAATCAATCGGCAATCAGTCAGCAGTTTCAGTATCAGTCACCAACATACAACCATGAAACATCAAACACCATTCATGATCAGTCAGGAATACAATAATCAGCCAGTAAAGTGACAAAAACAACCACAGCAACAATTTAACAATCATTCCACAATGTAAGCATCAATCAGCAATGTGAAAATCAACAACAGTAGCAATTTAATGATCAGTAAGCAATGTAACAATCAGTCAACAATGTAACAATCACCCAGGAATGTAACAATTAGGCCATAATGTAATAATTACAGTAGTCAGCAATCTAACAATCTGTCAGCAATGAGGCAATCAGCTGGCAGTTCAACAATCAGTTACCAATGTGCAGTAACAAGTAGAACATTAGCAATGTAACGATCATCCAGCACTATAACAATTGTATCAAGAACAGATCATAAGATATTAAGCAAACCATTCCGGTCTGTCTGGTTGTTATAACATTGAAGGTCGAATTTATTCCTTCCCCGAAGACCTCCAATCAAACAATCCTCACGAACTATTGTACTGATGTATAGTTCAGGAGACACTTCACTGTGGTTGAGTGCCGTCAGGACATCTGAAGTACGTTTCCATCACGGCTGATATTCTCCTCAATAATTTGCTATACATCCATGTCACTGGCACACTATCAGTGTTTGTAATGCATTAGTAATCTGCTGTTCCCTAATTCAGTCTAGCTTTGACTCAACACCAGCTACCATACAGTACACCTGGTAATTCCCTTACTGATAGTCTGTGCATGCTGTTAACACAATGTCATTACTGTGGCATTTTGCAGTCCTCTGATCCAGCATAGTTTTGGCTCAGCACCATAGTACTGTATGAATAGTACACTGTGACAGTATTAAGTCAATTAGTACTCTGCCGTTCTCGGTTCTTCCTCCCGTTTGACTCACCTAATCCTCACTGGTAGTTCAATGTTTCTTTTTTTTTCCTGTGCTGAGTGGTTCTCTTCCTGTCTTCTGTACCATACTAGCTTCCGTCATACTTTTAGATCCAACCAATCAGAGAGCCCCATCCTGTGTAATAAGTCAGTTCGACTATACACTCACGCACCAGTGAAGTGGGCGCTAAGTAGTTTAGCTGCCTTGCAGCTGTGATTTTGAAATTAATTGTCAAGGAAATTACATTCCTGTCACTAAACCTGCTGCCTAATGTTCCATCATAGCAAAAATGAAAAATTTCACTTTCTCTTCAGTTTAATATTCAAATAGATTACAAGTAAATGTTCAAGCTAAATTTGTTTAGATAAGTGATAAACAAACTTTAATTTTTAAGTAACTAATCAAAAGTCTTGGTTTCACTTCATGGAAGTGTACAGTACATCCGTAGAAGGTCAAGTCAAAGACATGAGCAGCTGAGAATCAATGAAGACCTGAACACTGCTATCTCAACTATGTGAACCAATGAAGACATGAACACTGTTATATCTCAACTATGTGAACCAATGAAGACGTGAACACTATTATCTCAAAAATTACTGTATGTGAACCAATAAAGACCGGAACAATGTTATCTCAACTACTGTATGTGAACCAATGAAGACAGGAACACTGTTATCTCAACTACGTAAACCAATGAAGACCTGAACACTGTTATCTAAACTATGTGAACCAATGAAGACATGAACACTGTTATCTCAAAAACTACTGCATGTGAACCATTAAAGACCACAACAATGTTATGTCAACTACTGTATGTGAACCAATGAAGATCAGAACACTGTTATGTCAACTACTGCATGTGAACCAATGAAGATGTGAACACTATTATCTCAAAAATTACTGTATGTGAACCAATAAAGACCGGAACAATGTTATCTCAACTACTGTATGTGAACCAATGAAGACAGGAACACTGTTATCTCAACTACGTAAACCAATGAAGACCTGAACACTGTTATCTAAACTATGTGAACCAATGAAGACATGAACACTGTTATCTCAAAAACTACTGCATGTGAACCATTAAAGACCAGAACAATGTTATGTCAACTACTGTATATGAACCAATGAAGACCAGAACACGGTTATCTCAACTACTGGATGTGAACCAATGAAGACGTGAATTCTACTGAATCTCAGTTATAGTATGTGAACCAATGAAAACCAGAACACTGTTTTCTCAACTATGTGAACCAATGAAGACGTGAACAATGCTATCTCAACTATGCAAACCAATGAATACCTGAACACTTATTTCAACTGTGTGAACCAATGAAGACCTGAACACTGTTGTCTCAACTATGTGAACCAATGAAGACCTGAACACTATTTTCCAAACTACTATACTGTATATGAGAAGCAAGAAGATCTAAACACTCAGTATTTTTATGCATACAGGATACTGCGTCCAGGACACATGTTTCCACCCACAGATACAAATTCTTGCAAATTTGTCCAACTACTTGCATTGAGGGACCAACTTTTCTTATGGGTTTAATAATTACTTACAACAAATTCATAAAAACCACAACAAGAGTATAAAATGTGCACTTCTTTTGCCCAAAACTCACAACACTTAGGCTACATCTTCTGGCATATCTATTTTGTAAGGAACTTTCTAATAAAAATGTGAAATATAAGTCGTGAATGGTTTTGGTAAGCATCCTAACTCCCATTTCATGGTCCAATTTTGGGAGGCTTGGTAGCCTTAAGCTTGTGACCCATGACACATTGCATTAAACACTGAAAACTTGTCAACCTTTTTGGGGTCAAAATAAAGAAAGAACTGGTTTACGGGCACTGCTCTATCATCTTTAAGCACACAAATATTGTGAAATATATAGTACAGTATGCCAGACCAACTAAATGGATGGAGGCGGGTAATTGCTAGAGTAGATGGGCATATGGGCTAGCCTAGTCAATGACCCATGGGTGGGCCTATTATCTTGTTTTTCCTCCCTTTATTAATAAAGTATGTGGATGAATTGTGGGAAGTTTGGACATTACAGATAGTCATGATGTACTGTAATGTTCTTATTCTTCTGTTGTTTTATGCACATTGAAATTGTTGGCAATATTTTGCACATACTATACAGTAACATACAGTACACTTTCTCTACAGTACCAGCTGATACAGTATATCATACTGTAGCATTGTCACTGGATGGGTAGACAAAAGGTTTTGAGGAGATGTAAACTATTCTATAGTAGGTCATCATCCCGAATCCCACAGTACTGTAGGTCATCCAATCACTGATAAGCTGCAAGTATTTAAATCATAATAAAAACACAGAACACTGTTATCTAAAACCAGAGCACAGTTCTTCATTACATTACATAGCATCAGTGCAGCAATATGTCATAACACTGGTATTTAACACGTTATACTCAATGACTTCCTTTCATTACATGCCATACTGTTACTGGTGTCACTATATGATCAGTATCAAGCACACTTACAGGTAAGTTGGTGAGTTTCTCTTGTTCTAGATGGCATTATTTGTAATATTTATCCAAATGTTCTGGTGCTCTCATTAACGGTCCAAAAGTAAATAATACACAAGTAACAAGAATTTAATATACTTTTCTTAATGTCTGCAAAACCATAATCAGTCCATTGGTAGTTGAAAAAGATTGATTGTGAAAAGCAAAAATGAGAAACATTGTCAAATGTGTGCCTATGAACTGTAATTGCCCTTAAACCCTGTAAAACGATACAGAGTGCATATATACTGTACAGTAAATTTTTGACCAACAGTTTATTCATTGATGTTATCTGTATCAGTAAAAATTGATATTATGTGTGTGGAGTGCTAATACAATATACCAACAGACTACAGTAGTCAAAACATCAGAATCTTTATAAAATTGTATACAGTACTGTAGCTATAATAAAAAAGATCCTAATATCAACATGTATAGTGCACTGTACTGTACATGCTGCAGCACTATACACTATACAGTAGCTGCACCAATGAAGCTTTATTAATACTCCAAACTAACATTCCATACAGTATAGAATATATAGAAACTGATGAACACTACTGTACACTATGCCATGATTGTGTGTCGTTAACAATTTTAACTGCAAGATTTATCATTGAGACAGGTCTAGCGTAATAAACGGAACGTGTTTCAAATTCCATGGGTACATGTACAGTATTTGGAGTTTTCTATTCTGGGAGACATTAGTACGTAGTATCTATACTGTAGCTGGCGAGACTACTATGTACATACTGTCCATACTGTACATACTGTAATGGGTTGAGCCAAGATTCATAATAACCAATACTGAACATACAACATGAGCCAAGAACCATAATACCCAATACTGAATAGACAACATGAGAGAAGGAATCATACTGTAATACCCAATACTGAACAGACAACATGAATCATAATACCCAATACTGAAAAGACAACATGAGAGAAGGAATCATAATACCCAATACTGAAAAGACAACATGAATCATAATACCCAATACTGAAAAGACAACATGAGAGAAGGAACCATAATACCCAATACTGAAAAGACAACCTCAGTTATCATATAACAGCTACAGTACCTGTACTGTAGTATAAAACCTAAAGTACTACTGAATGTAGCATACCTTACAACAACTACTACAGCAAGTCCAGCTGACAAATACAACCACTATACTTTGCACATCCTCCTGTTACATCAACAAATAGCTACATAATGCAGAATGCCAGCTGACTATATAGCAGATATAGCTATGCTGCAGTAAGCCAGCTGACTATGCAGATACTATAGCTGCTGTACACTTCAATCAGCCAGTTGACTACAACAGATACTCCAGGGATACTCCAGTGTAGCTATACTCCAGTCGGCCAGCTGACTACAGTAGACTTACAATGTAGCAACAGTATACTGCAGAAAGGCAGCTGACTACAGCAGATACTATAGCTGTACTGCTGTAAGTGCCAGTTGAGTACTGTAGCTATACTGGAGTAGCTATCACAGATAATATAGCTACTACTGTAAACTGCAGTAAGCCAGCTGACTATAGCAGATACTATACTTTAAGTTCAATATTGAAACTGAACACAATCAATTACATTGTTAGTGTCATATCACTATTAAAAACTAAAACAGCCTTACCTCTGACAGTAAGTTACAAACTGTGTATAATGCTGTCATTTAAAGTCCAAGTCCAAATAAAGCTTTTTGTGTTATAGTAGTGTCCAGAGTTAGATCTTTGTGTTAGGTCCAGATTTTTATCTTGGCATCATACCTCTACTAGAAGCAAATCACTTTGTACCTTTTCACTTTTCTGCAGGCTACAACATCATTGATACTGCTAGCTAACAGAAACTACATACCCCACACACAATACATTGTATAGAACCTAATTAACATACAACTAATATTTTAAATATAAATGTTGTATTTTGGGAGTCAAAGAACCGACAACATTACAGTGTTAGTGCAATTGTTAGTAATCGTAAGTCAAGCTTTGTCATTTCCTGAAAAGTAACATTTTAATGAAACTAATCAGCAACGATGCTCTTCAAGTGTCATAGTTACTCCTTTAATTACAGTCCTCTGAAAACAAAAGTGAAATTAATGAGCTGTCTGTTCTTAATAATTGATATTTAAAGCCTGTTAGCAGAGATCCAGTTCCTTGATTGTGCACGCTTATGTAAACTGTGTGCATGCTTCCTTAAACTACTAACCTTGCAAAAAAAACCAACAGTTCCTGAATAAATACTACAGAACAACACAAAAACTTTGAAAAGAAGGAAACTAGACAAAATAATAAGGACGCTTCCTTCAGCATATTCTCCCCCTCTTTTTGTCTGCGAACTTTGAAAACTTGTTGAGGTCACAGATGTACATGATGCTCTAAATCATACTTACTCAAAGCTACAGTAGTGAATAAAGAACTCCAAACAATGCACAAAATATTTATTTTTTGTTAAAAGTTACTAACGTTGTGGTGTTGTTGACAACTTTTGGTAAAGATTAAGGTATTAACAATGATTCTTGTGGTGTTACTGTCAGTGCATAAGTTGAAGTGTTTCTCTGATGATCTTTGGGTAACAGATTGTGGTGTTTACACTGATAATCTTTGGGTAAAAGATTCGGGTGTTTAACTGGTGGTCTTTGGGTACCAGGTTGAGGTATTTAACTGATCTTTGGGTAACAGGTTTGGGTGTTTAACTGATAATCTTTGGGTAACAGGTTGTGGTGTTTACCTGGTGATATTTGGGGAACAAGTTAAGGTATTAAATTGATGATCTTTGGGTAACAGGTTGTGGTGTTGTAACTGGTGATATTTGGGTAACAGGTTTAGGTATTTAAGTGATGATCTTTGTGTAACAGGATGTTGTGTTTAACTGATAATCTTTGTGTAACAGGTTCTGTTGTTAAATTGGTGATCTTTGGGTAACAGGTTGTGGTGTTTAATTCATCACCTTTGGATAACAGGTTAAGGTGCTACTGATGATCCTTGTGGTGTTAGCAAGTGTATCTATTTTTGGGCACAGTTTGAGGTGTTTGACTGATGGTCTTTGAATAACAGGTTGTGGTGCTGGTGATCACCCTTGTGGTGAACCTGTGTGTATCTATGGGGGAGGCAGGTTGTGGTGTTTAATTAATCTTTGGGTAACAGGCTAGTGATAATCCTTGTGGTTTGCCTATCTATTTCTCTGAATAGTTTGTAGTGTCTTTAAACTAATTATGATCTTTGTGTATGAGACTGTGGTGTTAGCATTTTTTTTCAAACAAGTTTTGGTGCCACTGATGATCTGCAGGTAACAGACTTTGATGTTAATAATTTGGGGGCAGGTAAGAGGTCCCATTGATGATTCTTAAGTATCCAGATGGGTTATGGAACTTACAGTATAGTGACAATCTTCAAGTTGTGGTATACAGTAAGTGATGATATATGCTTAGTATGTATGTAAACCTTCCATGTAGTGTGCAAGCAATCCCATACAATGAGTTGATATCATACATACTGTAGTATTGAGTTGATATTAGAATCCAAGTTACCTCAGGTACAACCAAATGCATAGCAATGTCTCAATGCATGCACTGTAATAGGTCAGCTTCAACATCCAAGAGTCTAATGACAAATTCAATTTTTTATGGTGAACATGGTCTGTCCAGGCTGTGCGTACAGTATATACAGTATATGTGAAAATTGTATCGTCACAAACGTGCAAGAACCAAACTGAATCATTAATTTATACTCACTTGAAGCACTAACATTCACACCTACAGTATGTAATGGAGCACATTCTCTAAGTTTCACAATTTGCCATTATGGGAAAATTTTAAACAGGTTTGGGAAAAATAAGTCAATTTTGTGATCCATCATCCAACTCCATGTGCCCAATAATTTACAACCTCAGTTTACCACTCAATGAGTAGGTGGCATAAAACTAACCACGGATCAATTACGTCGTGCTTAAGGGGAAGATAAAGAAAATGACATTAAGCAAAATTGTGCAATGTTTGTGTTCACCTCTTTCCTTATTTCCTTGAGGGGAAACGGTGGGAGGAGCAACACAAATAAATTTTGTTTCTGGCAACAAATTGGAAGTACATTTGATTTAGAATGTTCTTGAAAACAGTCAGGCTTTAGAGTGAACATAATGAGTAATTATTACTCACTGACATCTCAATGTAAATTGCACGCAAAAAAAAAACATACTGTAGACATACATACATACAGTACAGTATAATGTCACATTGTTGTTGTACAGTAAGTACATCTTTAGTTAAGAGTCTAAGCAAATACAGCATTGTATAAGATACTGTACATGACCCTCTTCCTAGCAACATTAATAGTGGGTGAGATTCATGACCCTCCTACAAGCAACATTAATAGTGGGTGAGATTCATGACCCTCCTACAAGCGGCATTAATAGTGGGTGAGATTCATGGCCCTCCTACAAGCGGCATTAATAGTGGGTGAGATTCATGGCCCTCCTACAAGCGGCATTAATAGTGGGTGAGATTCATGGCCCTCCTACAAGCGGCATTAATAGTGGGTGAGATTCATGGCCCTCCTACAAGCAGCATTAATAGTGGGTGAGATTCATGGCCCTCCTACAAGCAGCATTAACAGTGGGTGAGATTCATGGCTCTCCTACAAGCAGCAGTAGGAGTGGGTGAAATTCAGCAACCTGACACTACAGTATGTGTTATGGAAGAACCAGGAAGTAATTTTGGATCCAGGTAGCAAAATATTGTGCATGTACCCTGATAGTTACAGTGTCCATGAAAAAAAATAATAACTTCAGTCACATGAAGCACACTTCTTTGCTTTTATTCCATCAAGTGTACTATGCACAACCAAGAGAAGGCCAGGCATTGATTCCTCCCCCCCAATTCCCCTTCCCTGATGCCTCCTTTCACGAATACTACCAGAGGATTCAATGGGATATGGGTTGATAATTACCAATATTACTATCCATGAATACTACAGGATTCAATGGAAATTAGTGTCTGAACAAATCTTTGCAAATCTTCAAAATGATGTGTAAAGTTGCCTGGACCTCAACTTAAAGCTTTATTTTCAGGATACTTTCTGTTTTGGACTGGGAACAAGTGAGAAGCTTTACTTGATGTTTATGAATATGAAAAGGATAACAAGATACAGTAACTGCCCAAGTTTGGGGCTTACACAATGCAACAAGTCCCCAGGCAGGTTTTATTCAGGAAAAACATCATATGGGTTATTCCATAAATAAGGGTACCAATGGTGTTTGGTGTCCCATTTACATTGTGACATTTTCTTACAACAGATTTTGTAAGAAGATTTACAGTTAACTTACCAATATCACTTCAGATACATCTATCTGTTACTACATTTCAAACAATATACAACATTTTTACTTCTTGCATTCGGACTTTATGTCACAATAGACTGTCATGTTTCACGTGTAAGCGGGACACCAAAGCCGTGACATTAAAAAAAATCAAACGGCACTGTGTTTTTTCTTTTGAAGTAAATGGAAAGCTTTATTATGCTTGTGTTAATGTTCTGCATTATTATAATGTACGATAATTTTGTCATTTTCTTGTGCTAAGATTGACTGTTACAATGCTTAGCTGAGCAAGTACATTGGAGCAGAGTTGATGTGTTTCACATGTAAATGTAAACCAAAATTTTGGAGTCCCCTTTTAAATTGTGTACATTGTAACATGTTGTGAATTACTGCCAACTGAAAAAAAAAGTAGCAAATGAAATTGTGTTGCTACACTTAACCTTTGCAATACCTATTATGTGTCTGGATTTGGAAAAGAATGAACAACTTAAACATAATAAGTTTTGGAAAGTCTTCGTGTCACAATGTAAATACTTTACCTGGGGACACCAAAATAGTATCCCCTTTAACACAAGACTGTAAAAATTGCAATGTCCCAAATACACCTAATTTTTGCAACTGATTGAAGTGTGTGAATGGGAAGAAACAAAATATTAGCTTAGATGGGCATGTGTCCCATAAACTGTATGATGTATGGCATGAAATTCTAAAAAATGGGCTTTGGTGTCCCATTTACATTGTGACACAAAATGCAATTAAAAAAAAAAAAACATTTATATTTTTATTTTCAAGATGCAATTATGCTTTAATTTCAGTGTATTTACTGAGGAATGTTATTATCTTTCAGTTAGCATATTACTTTTTTTACCTTCACTTATCCAATTTTTGCCCAAAATGTCATACATTGGACCCCTTATTTATGGAATGACCCATATCCATAAAATTTGGATTATATAAACAGCAGTACTGCATCCTACTGTGGGACAGGAATCGGATTATATCTCTACCATTCAGGACCTTTCAAAGTACACAGAATTATTCATTAGTATCAGAAGTAAATGTCCTACCTAATTTATTGTTAGAACAAATTCCTTGAATGATAGGAAAGAAGCTATTATCATTAACTTTGATTACAGTAAGTATTGTAACTGAAATGCAAATTTTTACTTTTGGCAGTTCTGGGTACACTATATCACTGTCATTGAATACAACCTGTCATTAATGTCAAAGGTCAGCTCACGAGGTGTACACACATTGAGTTTAATGAGCCCAGGCAGATGACAAGTAGAACATCACAAACAAAAAAAACCTCAACAAAAAAGCCTTTGAACAAGATATTATTCTAAGCAATTATTCTAAGCTGGTAATAGAAAGGTGGTCAAGGTATTGTAAGTTCAAGAAGTTCAAGGTTCAAGAAGTTTAAGCTTCAAAAGCTGTGGAATGTTGAAGAGACATTAAAAATACAGACTAACCCTGGAGGCTGATTCCTCATTACAGAAGAAGAGTCCTTATATTTTGGGTCATTGTGGTTCATGCAGAGTGTACAATATGTCAATATCAGTGCAATCAAGAGTGCAAAAATTCAGGAGATGCCCAAAATATGGGACTTGCATATATATACAAGTACTGCAGCATACAAGCACTGCAGCATGCAAATCTGGCCAGTATAGTGCTTTAATTGCAAAGGCAACTTTGTGGAAAATTGTTTGTTATAATGATAGCCATGCCCTTGGGTAGAGTTTGCAAGCCTTGGTAAACAACTTTTCACCTGAAGTGAGCATTCATAGAACAAAATACCTCTTAGCAGATCAGAAACTCATGCTCTTGAAGGCTGGTAGCTGTGCTGATTGGTGAGGTGGATTTTATATCCATTTAGTGTACAGTAATGTAGAGACAGCTCAATATCAACTAATGTGTTCCAGGACTTCAGACATCTCATAAACAAAGAGTTGTGATAGCATTCAAGCCTACAGCAGATTGTTTTAGCTTTTAATTTTTTAACCCGAGTAGCCCCTTCTTGTAGAATATTGTTCGATGTCAAGAAGAAATATCCACCTCAATGAAGTTGTTAGGCAATGTAATAGCAGTGTACAGTATCATTGTCTTGACATGCCAGTTGCTGTTCCAACATTGTGAAGTTCAGTGAGTTAAGTTTGCAGATGTTAAAACAATGAACACCTTTTCATTTTTGTAAAGTATTTGTTTTCAGTGTCTCATCCTTGCCAATTTTTCTCAGTCATCCCTTGTTTGTGCCTTTTTCTGCTTTCTTACCTTCAAATGTATAAATGAAGGTATTGTACCTAAATGTACAATTCAGTGTATAATTACCCTATACTATAATTGTCAGATTCATGGAATTTACAACTATAGATCTTTAATGTCCCAAGTGAGACATTATTTGGAAAAAATGTCTGTAGTGGGTTCATAATCATAAAATACTTGTCTGTGGTTAGGTTCAAGAATAAGGTTTTGCTCACTTCCGTGACAGTGGCAAGACAAAAGGGGGTCTAGGGGCCAATGTCCGAACCTTTGCCACAAGTCGGGGAACTGGCTTCTCGAGTGGATCCAATCAAGGATTAAAAACATAAACTGAGGAACACCAGATATTTTTGTGAAACAAAAACCAAAAAATAATCCAGTTATTGCAATTTATGTTCAACTGATTAAACTTGAATTGAAGATCTGTAGAAACGTTTGTACTTGAGAAGTACAATACTGTAGTTTGGCTTTCCATCCAAGATACTGACAGCGAGTGGCATTTTTTGAGTGCTTTCTTGATGAGGAGCATGGGAATTATGGCAATTTCCAGCGATCTGGGTAATACTGTAAATCTAAATTTTACTGGTATGCACCAACTGATGTGGCACTCTGCTTACTGTTTATTGTCTTCCCATTTGCTTGTTAGCCCTGTCCTACCCAGTCAAAAATACTGGGAGCACGATTATACGTGGGGGCACACTAAAGTTTCCATCACAATGTAAATGAGGAATTCCTCAGGCCCAGTCCTCATGTGCCAAACTTCGCACAATGTCCCAGGTCTATACTGGCGGGCTATTGACTCCGGAGTCATTATCTCAAACATTTTCTAATGTTGTTTCAAAAAAGTTCATTACTTTTCAAAACAAAATTTGTAAAAATGGAAGGGACACCCATCATTCTACTGAAAAAAAACTACAGTATGTCAGAGATAACACCATTTTGCACAGATGTAGTCTTAATTAAATTTTCAAAAGCAGTGCACAGGCCTAGAGCCAGCTCCTTCATGTCAGTTGGGGGAAATTTCATTATACAGGGGCCACTGTACTCCATAAAATCTGGCACCACCACTCATTCAACTCTGGACACACCACTGTTCTGTGTTGAGCAACATTGCCACAGTGCACTAATTACTGAGTTCTACTGATAAGTGTAATTCTTGGCATGATTCTATACTGATTGACTACATGCAGTGTAAGCCTTTTGATGCAGTAACTAGAGACAAAAACTAGAGCCATGACTTAGTCTAATGTCTCTGACACTTTTAAAGTATCTACAACTGTACAGTAGGTCTACCTCCCTGCTGCCACAGTGGGCCTTCTTGGATTTGGACTGATGATAAACAATAAATGTACACTGCACAATATTGAGTTCCTAACTTCATTACATGCATAACACTTAACAACGGTGTGATATGGGCAACAGGTCTAAACTTACTGTACTGTAGCTCATAAATACTTCAGCATTCAGGGATGGTACATCATGACAGTTGGTTACCATTACTGAGTACAGCCAGCCTACTACTAGCACAGTAACAAGTAACATCTGGCTACGGTACTGTAGGAGGTTCTTAATTTTAACAGTCATGAAATTTGGTTCGTAGCTTCTCCTTTTCCTAACTACTGTACTGACACTTTGTTCTCCTAAACGGTTAACTAACTTACACACGATGCTTAGGGAAACCCATTCCCATCAGCAATTCGAGTGGTGTCGTGGAAAAACGGGTGCTGGACTTTCGTCGTGATGACGTAGGTCGCACAAACGGGTTTCCGGGGCTGTGTGCCATGCTTCTCCTGCTCCTCTACCTCGCTATGTATGTGTGCTGTCTTCAAAACGAGTGAAACTGGGGTGAAAACTGACGTCTACTACACATGAAATAGCTCAAGAGTCTTCCTCATGCACTTCGCCTAACCCTATCACAAGCACACTCCACTGCACGAACAGTGTAACGTACTGTATGTATACAGTAGCTATCCTATTATTGTGTCCGACATAAGGCACAGTATCTACGTACAGTACCCACATACCGAACAGCGATAATCGGATACAGTATTTACTACTTGTGCAGTTCACCTGTACAAGGAAACGAGGGCACCTCAAAGCTGCTAAATATTCAACAGTCATTCGTCACGTGGCATGAGGGAACCACCTTATGATGATTCATCGATAAAAACTTTCAACCAATGGTAGAGGTCATTGAACTTTGAGTAACTATCAACGCAACCGTACAAACAGCAACGACAACGATCAGAGAAACTAAGAATGCGAAAACACCAGTACGTGCAGGAACTTACACCTCTAAAGGGAAACCTTTTGAAAAAGAGTAAATACTTTCAACAATTTTATTGGGTAGGCTCCTAGGATGGACAGTGTCATCACTCCCGACACTAGCGTGGGCGGTTCTCTTACCATAACACTTTTGCTTTCCTGTTTTTTTCATTTCTACCAGTGTAGAGTTGCAGTTGCAGGGTTGACAAACAAGATCGTTTCATTTGGATTTTGCAGATGGGCATATTGGTTTGTGTTTAAAGGCCTAGTGGTATGCCCGTGCATTGTAAGAGACCTAAGTCACATACATTGCAACCCATACGGTTGTCAAGCTTGTACAGTGATCACGATTTATAAATGCATAGTCTCACCGACTACCTAACATTTTATTGGACTTTACAGTACAACCCCAGTGTAAATTCCACTTAGAACACAGTTGAACTGGGTCACAAGTGGATTTGCAGTGGGTTTCAATATGGAATGTAGGCAATTCATCTGGGTTTTCCAACTGGTCAGACTTTCCAACCGTGGTTATCAATACTAAAAGAATCGAAAGAATCAGCATGATCCATAATCCAATTCAGTAGAGTTAACTTCCACAATCCCATTATTCATCTACGTCAGTATCAATAGCTTTTGTCATTAATTAATGTTAGTAGATTATTTGTATCTCGTTATTATGTGGTTAGTACAGTATTCCAAATTTGTTTATTGAAAGCATTACTATATTGATATTGTACTTGTTTTAACATTGACTTATTCATAATATTTATTATAAGCATTGTACATTATCATATACATTACTATCATACATTTTAGTGTTTCATATTGTTAGCATCATACCGTGTTTGTATTAGGCATGATTAGTGTTGTTGGTTGCTAGCATTGCGCACTGTTAGCATCACACAAAAACTAAGTCAAGATGTTACTCTCTCTCTCCTTTGTTCTTCTTTTTTTTTTCAGAATTTGCCTTTGGAAGTCTTTTCTTTAATGATCCGTCAACCTGCCATGATTTTTCCTACAAGATACGTTTTTAAATAACTTCTAATAACAATACGAGTTCTTCAAACCGTTGCACCCTTCAGTAAGTCTCGAAAAACCAAGTTTGCCAGTTTGGAGAAGAGTCAAATCACATGGATAATGACATACTATATGCCGATTAAAATTAATATTTCCTAATTGTCATTTACGTATAGCAGATTTAATCAACACACACCCTTATAAATTCACATATATGCCAGTGCGTGTATTGCATATCATCAATTTAATTTTCTGTAAGTCAAATAGGCACGCAGACGAACATGTATCTATTCCCTGTTATTATATTATATTATATTATTTAATGGTCGTGGGATCTGACATATTTCATTTCATACATTTTATATATATTATATATTTTATTTCATATTTCACTTGACTAATGAAGTGTTGTATATTCTGGTAAGGTGACTATTTAAAGGCTGAATTGCATCACCCTAAGTTATATTTTTACCTCCTGGAAAGCAAAATTCTCAACTGATTCTAAGTTACAGTACTCTTAGATTGACCGCAAATTCGAAATATGCAGAGCAGCTTGTATTACACAGCGTACACAGGGATCCATTGTTTCGATAACACATGTAGAGGAATTTAAGACAGGCTGAGGGAGGGACTAGATGTAGGTGGTTGGGAGAATTGAAACTGTCTGAGGTGATGAGTTTTTTGTCTTTAACGTAATATTAAGGGTTTCGTGGCTAATTGATACAATTTAAAAATAACAACCTAATTTTATTTTCTTAAACATTAAGTGAAAGTTATAGGCAGCATCTTCATACATGATTCACTACATAACAAAAACTCAGAGATCCACCAAACTTTATTAAAATTTCAGGTAATTAATATTGCATGACTACGAAACAATCACTTTTCACAAATTCTAGTTATTAATGTTTACAAACAAAAGCAAAACTAAAGCAAATAAAAAGAAAAGCTTTAAAAAATGGTATTTGCATAAAAACCACAAAACAGAATAAATTCGTACAGACTGTTTCTTCAATGTAGCTGTCTCACATTCCATGGAATGTTTTGTTGCGTAATAATCTTAACACTTAAGACACTTAAACAAAGGAAACACATTTAAGGTGAATGTTTACACCAGGTTTCTTCAAATAGCGGTGCGTGGCACAGAACGTAGTTTGACGTGTAACACAACAAGTCACTGGAAAGTGTTTGAAAAAAAAATCATATTTCGGAGAAAATGTATCTGCTCCAAATGTTTCACCAAAATTGAGATAATTTATCCAAAATGGACATTTTGTGGAAAAATGTGGCTAAGAGAATTGATTAGCTTTGCACCATCTATACCTGGTCTGGAACCCCCAAAGTATGACCCCCCTTACAGGGGGTCTCTCGGCCAGGGGTGGACGCCCTCCCTTGCCAAGACGGTGGCACAATAGTTGCCATCAGTGGAAATCACATTAGCATGCGTTTGCCTTATAGCACTTAATTATAAGGAAAAACTGGGTTACGCAATCGTTACTATGGCAATAGCAAGTACATATAATACAAACCAATGTAAACAATAAATACAAAATCGGTAAGTTATTCGTAAAAGAAAACTAAGGTGGAGATTTGTCCCTACGAACTCCGTAATGGTGTTTCTGATTGGTAATGTTGGACGTTCGCAATACTCGAAATGTTTTTTTTTTTTTTTTTTTCTGGCAATTGGAGTAAGTCTGTGGGTTAGGGGTGGGTATGAGTCTCTTTACGACAAGGTTTGAAAAAGAATGTAATACAAATACTACTGCCATAAGTATATACCTAATCGTAGCGGCAGGATTGTAGGTCAGGCTGGATGATAGCCAGTGACGTCACGTAGCCCAAGCTATATGATAGCAGGTGACGTCACTACAATTGAGCGTTATTATATATTCATTAATTGAATGCCTTTGTTGTTGTTCTTGTTGTTGTTCTTGTTCGTGTTGTTGTTGTTGTTGTTGTTGTTGTTGTTGTTGTTGTTGTTGTTGTTGTTGTTGTTGTTGTTGTTGTTGTTGTTGTTGTTGTTGTTGTTGTTGTTGTTGTTCTTGATGTTCTTGTTGTTCTTGTTGTTCTTGTTGTTCTTTTTGTTCTTTTTGTTCCTGTTGTTCTTGTTCAAAGATGTCCAATATATTAAGTAAATCAAGTTGGTAATTAGTAAATTATTTGTTAAAGATACAGTAATACCAGACATCCCTTTGTGGAGAGATTATAGGCTTCCCTTGTGGTGTGAAATCTATTTCAGTAAATGCGATGGTAGACCATGAAACAATAGTGACAACAAAACTAACGGTAACCTGTAGATTCAGTATAGTCCGTGGTCATTTGTGCTTCAATGAATAATCCCGTCTTTTGAGAAAAACTTAAAAACCTTTTAATTAAACCAGACAAGTTACAGAGTTTGGATTTCAAGCATTATATTGCGACCACGCCGACACCCCTTTTATATCCTGCCATGGTGTTACCTGAATTCAAGAATTACACGATTTATACTCCCCTGAAAAACAAGACACCATTGAAGTGATCCTTGGAGCTTTACCCCAAATTAAGGGGTTTGAGTTTATATTTCCTTTTTTTACCATTGAACCGTCGTTTTTTATCCTATATGCTTATAATTTTCATCTGGAGGCAATGACATTTATAAAGGCAGGTAGCCGGTTACGATAACAGGTAGCCTGTTACGATAAACGTTAAACTTCAAAACATACGACATTTCATTGAAGCAGATTCGCGTTTGTGTAGCCTGTATAGTGACTTAGACACAACCGTTCCTAGTGAATATTGAATACGCAGAAAACAATAATATATTCAAATACCATCTGTGTAAGCTCAGAACATCCCAAATAATATTCAGAGACAAATTTATTACGGTATGCGGTTACAAAAAATGCGTTGTCAAAGTAAAAGCCATTTTTTTCAAATAAAAATTAAGTCCCCCCACACTATTTCTAAAGAACCGAAAATTTCTAAACGGGTAAAAGACATTTGAAAGAAAGTGCCCTCTATATGGCAAGTAGTCCACATGTATGGACCTACTGCATGATGTTATGTTGAATTAGAATACAGGACACAACTTCAGCTAACATTGTACAGTCATGAGATGATAAAGAAAGTACATCAAAAAAAAAAACCTCGAAATTATGTCGCATGCACGAAAACATTCACCAATGGACATGATCATGTATCATGATCATGTAAACGACTTTTCAAGTAACATCGAAACTAGTAAAACAATGACAATATCTCGCAGTATCAATGATACACTTTATATCAAGTAATGAGAGTATATACTCGCCTTGGAGCTATACACCGTGGAAGAGAGAATGTGAGAATTGCAGAAGAGATGATAATGAGGGCAGTGTAACGATTTATAACAGGAACAAAGAACTGTTGAAAATGCGTGTGTCAATGTAACAAGTCACTAAATCAGGTGACGTGATTTCTAAACTATATGTCCTGATACTCCACCGGTACCGTGAGAGCTTGAATCATCTTTATCTTGTTTCTCGCCATCTGAATTGATCGACCGCGGGGCAGGAGTTGGTTTACCTTCATCAGCTGATTCAACTGATTCCTTTTCACCTTCTCCCATATCTTTTTCAGCTACGCTCGAATATTTGACTGGTTTGGCAGTCTTGGGTTTGTGTTTCTGTAGAGAGATCAATCACGTAACATTAGACAATTAATATTGGCTGAGATTTATTAGTTCACCAACAATAATATCTACATTAAAGAGGAGTCCTTGACCAGAGAAAAGATGTCCTCATGGGGGGACAAAAGTTTTCAAAGGGTTTCCAATAGAACCTTTATGCCTTAAGTAGTCCTTGTAATTTGTTCCCCCCAAAACCGAATGGTTTTTCTGTTACACAATTAACGAACTCTTTTTGAGAGTGAATTTTTGTTTCCTTGTGTTGTTAAAGTTTCTTAATTATGACCAAAGGAATCTCACACCCAGTTATAACATTATTATCAACGTTCAAAGAAAGAATGGTTCGTGTCATATTTCACCGATAGTTAACAAAATCACTTTCAAGAACGAACAGCATGGGGATCCTATTTTTTATTGTTTTTATCCAACTTTTGTAAGTAAACAACAATACAAGTGAAAGAGCTAATTCTTGCGATGGGTTCGACAGTCCACATAGTACCAATAATCATGAATATATGGTCACAGGTGGGTTTGTCCACAATACCACAATATTTATAGTGTAGTTGTGTGATTACCAGTGCTGTGTGTTTGTCACACATGCTCACACGGTTAGTATGCTACATGTGTAATTCAGCTACTTCAACTTTTAGAGGAGTGGCTTAATGAAACCTTTGTCTCTGAAGGATTGTAAGCTTGAAAATAATAATAAATATAACTAAAGAATTCCACTTACGTTTTTCTTCACAAAAATAACAACAAGGACAATGACTGCTACGACTATGACAACGAAGAAGAACCCTCCGATAGTACCACCAGCAACAGCAGCGGCATTGATCCCTCCAGACCCTGAAAGGAAAGGAACATGAATGTACAAACAGAAACATTAATGTAGTATAAAAGAAAAGTAGACATCCAATCGATAAAACAATAGTAGTACCATGCAGACCAAATATGTATTATCAAGGAAACAGTTTCCTCTAAACAATAACAGAATTAAAGGTATGTTTCAACTTTGAAGGAAGGAAAATATCATTTATGCATTGTACGTGAACATATTCAAACTTGCTGGATTTGTATGTAACTGTTTCGAGTATACAACATCATGAAATTTATTGCGTTGTTTCTAGAAACACCAATTGCTTGTTGGTAGGTCGTTTACTACTACACATGTGAACGTATAAAAATATCTGGTTATACCGTTATGTATCTTAAACTGTCTTTGCACAAAGAGGGCTCTAAAGTTTCATTGTTGTAAGATTTGGTACATACCTGGCTCTTTCTTTGGTTTATGAATGTCTTTATGTTAAGATTTTATAATTCTAAGGAATCCCAATTCTTAGGATCAACGTTGTAGTCCAGGATTGCCAGATCGATACCTAATACGTTTCAAAGATACTAGGATCATATTTATGGATTAATTAATATTACAAACAGGTAGGATATGAGTTATTTACTTTCACAGACAGATTTTCCTCCTGTCCAAGATCCGTCTACACATTCATGTTGTGATGCACCGGTCAAAGAATAGCCTTCATCACAAGTGACGGTAGCTAATGCATTGCTGCCCTCGCCAAACATTTCAATAGATATTGCGCCCCCAATTACAGTGTCAAGAGTCCCACACGGTGTTGCTGAAGAATAAAAGTGAAAATATATTAAACATGTACACCAACAAAAACATAAACTTCATGGGACGAGATTATCAAGATTATCAATCAGTGAAAGAATGGTTGTAACATTTATTTCATTGATATCATCAGGACCTGACGAGGAAAGGTAGTAACACTTACCAATATACTCATTGATGCACACGGAACCAATTAATCAGAATGGTTGTAATACTTTCCTACATTCATTGATACTCTCTAAACCAGAGTAGAATATATGTAATATTGATATACTCATTGCTAAACTTCGAACCAAAGTAGAATGAATGTAACACTCTTCTATACTGTCATTGATACTCTCTAAACCAAAGTAGAATATACTGATATACTTATTGATAAACTTTGAACCAAAGAAGAATGAATGAAATACTTACCTATGCATTCATTTATTCCCTCTGAACCAGAGTACATTCCATTTTCTTCACAAATTCTGTCTGCTGAACCTGTCAGAGTTAGATCATCTCCGCAAGCAAATATAATCCTGGTGCCAACAAAGTTGTTTGGATCGTCGGTAATCTTACCAGTATCGTGGTTCACTGTCACGTACTTCTTCGTACCGTTTTCAGGAGTTGGAATATATTTACACACCGTAACTGGAAATGAAAAATTAAGCACATTAATCATGAGTATTCTGTTTACCATAACAGCCAAACTGAGCTTTTTTTTCATTCAAAATAAACATTACTAATTAAAATGATAATCTAGTCGCAGATTTGGCTTTGATTATGTTTAAGAGTAAATTAATCTGACAATTACTTTCATTGAGTTCCAATTTTTGGTTTTTGAGAAATCGTCAGTTGAAGTTACTCCATTTTCTACCAACTGTCAACTTGAAGCAAACAAGAGTGACATCATCTCCTCACAATGATAAAGAGTCTTTCGTTTTCTTCATTATTGAATTCATTATATCAATAGGTGGTCAGCTTGAGTACTGGCTATGTGAAGGTCGCAAAACGCTCATACCCCTCAAACATTCACATTATGATAGCATTGGTTATTGAAGTATTAAATTTGGTGTAAATTTAAAGAAAAATATGAAATGATTTATCAATGTGGGGAGATGACGTCACCCCTCAAGCACACATCACCATACCAATACGGATCTTAGCAACACACCATCAAGCACACGTCACTATACCGATACCGGTCTTTGCAACACATCATCAAACACACGTCACTACTATACCGATACGAGTCTTAGCAATACACCATCAAGCACACGTCACTATACCGATACGAGTCTTAGCAACACACCATCAAGCACACGTCACCTAACCGATACCGGTCTTTGCAACACATCATCAAACACACTTCACTATACCGACACGGATCCTAGCAACACATCATCAAACACACGTCACTATACCGATACTGGTCTTCACATCATCACCGTTATCGACATTTTTATTACAATGACATGTACGGTAAGCACATTAGAATACAATTTAGATAGTGACTTAACTTTTCAGTGCAACAACATATATTTTCGACATAACATGACATTACATTTTGGTAAAGTGGTGTAAACTTTCGTTGTACAGTCGTATATAGCCTATGTAAATGTATCTTTTCGGTACAACAAGGTAACAAAAGACATCATCATATGTTGTGGATCTTTTAGCATTTCGTAAACATACCATTGCACTATGTACTATGTAAAGGATTGATTGCAATTTTGTGTGCTCTTTTGAGTCTAAGTTTATAGATGCTATTAGATAATTGATTATCAATTTGAGTATTATTTTAAGTTTCTTTTAGTCATTTCTATTTTTGATCTTTTTATTGATTATAACTTTGGGTGTTATTTTAAGTCCATTTTATACATGCTATTGGATTATTGATTACCATATTGTGTGTTATCTCAACCTCATTTTATACATACTATTGGATTATTAATTACCAGTTTGTGTTATTTAAAGCCCATTTTACAGATACTATTGGATTATTGATTACCATTTTGTGTTATTTTAAACCCATTTTATAGATACTATTGGATTATTGATTACCATTTTGTGTGTTATTTTCAGCCCACTTGAATAATTCGTAGTCTGCCTTCGTATCTTCTGCAATGTCCCTGTTTCTTGTTACCAGATAATCATATCGACATTGTGCAATATCTCCACATGTGTTTGCCAGAGTTTGCTGTTCCGAGGTTGTTAAGTCACTCACAGGAGGAGGTATGAGAACAGGGGTAAAGCTGCTTTCATTCTTGTACTCTTCAGGATAAGGATTACGGAATATGGTGGTCAAAGGGGTTTCCCCTGGTGAGAAAAATGAAAATTAAGTAAAATAGATATTAAATCAAGGAATTTAAATAACACAAACGACTAAAGGTAGGCCAATCACAATGGATTTTGATGGCGAGGTTACAGTTGAAATTTAAACATATTGAATTAGTGACCCTTAAGGGGTTTATTTCAACGCATTAGAGAAATGATTTTTGTTTTAATTATTGAGAGAAACCAACTTATTTTGTAGTTAGACGATGACATAAACAAAAGAATATTTACAGATTATAAATTAATTACCGGAACCTGTAAATAACGAAGTTCTAGATAATCGTCGTGTACAAAGAACTTAAAATCACGTGTAAACAAAAATATTGATATATTTTGGGGTAGTCATATGACTTTCATTCTGCATGGATTCCTTGCAATGAACTTGAATTGTAAATATCAGTGACTATATTGTCATTTGATAATTCATATATCTATAACAGATAAATCTACCAGCCTGCTGCTAGTATACTAGGTTTACGTGCTTTACTATAGGGTTGCTCCCTTCCTACATCGTCGGCTAGCTAGGATATCATTTCAGTCAACATCTCCACGTTCATTGACAGCCATGTTTGATCACTTGTCATTGCACATCCCGGCATGCATTGTTCGTTACCATGGATACCATTGTAGTTTACTTACATCTCATTCCAAACTCATATATTTGCTCCTCGTCTGCTTTCTCTAGATTCATTACGTCTCCGTTGGGATATTTCAAGTCATCTTTTGTGTTATTATTCCAATTACCAAGGAGGCCTTCTACTTGATTGTTATTCTGATTTATTCAAATAAATAAAGAGAAATAAAACAGGCCGTTATGGAAACCAACGTAAATAATAATAATTATAAAAGGAACAATGATTGGAATAATATTCCTTTAGATGGGATGATGAAAGGAATTTCAAAATAAACTCTATGTTATAGCTTTTGTAGAACAAGCAACATCAAAAGACAACATCAAACATAAGAAATAACAAAGTAAAAATAAACATCCAAATCCATTCAAAACCAAAAACAAACGTGAACACTATAATTTCTGCGGTGATGTAACAGAAGCTTAATGTATTTTATTTCACCTTTAACTCTGGCGGTAGAATGGGACTAATTCCTAAGAGACTTGTTTCCTTCGTTCCACGAGTAATGTTAACACCAATTCGAGATCCTCTGAAGATTACCGTAACCGATGTAATTCTTGAGAATCCTTCAACATTATTAATTGATACTCCAACGTCTGTAAAAGGCGATAATAAGTTAAACTACAATGATAAGATTTTAACTTCAATCTTATTATATTATCCTGTCAAGTTAAAATTAGAAGCAAACTGATATCTAAGTTCTCGTTTATTTTCAATATTATTCAGTAGACATTTATGAAAATAATATGCACACACAATGTAAGATATATGTTCATTACATTCATATACTTCATGCATAAATTGATTTTGTTCATTTCATAAACTTGCAGATGTTAGCTTTATTCATTTGCACCTAGCGGTACATTGAGAACTGAATAGTTACCGTCAAAGTCCAACCAATTTTGATCTCTGAAGTCAACAGTATCCCATTGAGATACCGTATCTGATGTTGATTCATATACTCCTGTTTGAATATCAATTCCTGTAAGTTCACTCGTCATTACTGCTATGGCGGATGCTCCTTCTTCTAGTAACACGATGCTTCTTAATCCTGTTCCTCCAATGTCGCCCTCTGTATGAAATAAGATATTTAAATAATATTAATAATCGACCAATCGGGCCTTTGTTCAGTAAAATCAGTTCAACAAGCAGTTATACATAATAGCGCCCACACTTATCAGAATAAACTTGTTACCAAACTCGTTGCCATGAGGAAAGTATTTCCATTATTAGTCATTAAATACTTTTAGGATAAGAATAAATCAAAATCTCGGAGTTACCAGAGATAGATATTCCTGCACCAAACAGATACTTCACAGTGTAACATACATCCTCTTTTATCCTACAATAAAAGGCATGGTTTACACAAGTTGTCATTTGACGTACAGTTCGTGCACCAATTTGGGATCAAATATATATCCTATCTGAATTAAACAGGAAATATTACAGTTATAAACTTAGCAAGCTTTAATATGAGCCAGAGAGACCATATCTGGAATATATCTTATATAATCAATTTAACAAATAAGTACTCACCGGTGCACTAATTCAATGGAATGAGTTAATGATTGTGACTGTATGGAGGTGTTTAAAATATTTTGTATTCATTACGTAATAATTACATTTTTGCACCTCTGCTAGTATATCATTGAAATGCTCTGAAATGATTTTTTTTTTTAATATTTTAAACGCTATACATTTTTCAGATTTATAACATTTCTTCTCCTTACCAGAGTCATAAGGTGCTGGATAGCCTGCCCGGACAACTTCAAATCTCCCATAAATGTAAAACTTAGAGCCTCTTTCATAACGAAGCAAGTTATAGTCTCCCTTTCCGTTGAAGGTGTAATTAGCTCCGTCAAAAGTAATAACATGGGGATCACCAAACAAAGTAGCTGTAAATAATGTAATAGACATCATAGATTAGTTATGGAATGTAAGGGATATATCACATTGTGACAGATTAGTTATAGTAAGGGATATATAACAAATGATGATAGATGAGTTATAGTAAGCCATTTAATACATGATAACATATTGGTTATAGTAAGGGATAGGATTTATGATGCTAGATTAGTTATAGTGCGGAATATGATGCATACTGATAGATTAGTTATAGTAAGGGATATGATGCATAATGATAGATTAGTTATAGTAAGGGATATGATGCATAATGATAGATTAGTTAGAGTAAGGGATATGATGCATAATGATAGATTAGTTATAGTAAGGGATATGATGCATAATGATAGATTAGTTATAGTAAATTATATGATACACGATGATATATTAGTTATTGTAAGGGATATGATACCTGATGATAGATAAGTTGTAGTAAGGGATATGATATACAATGACAGGTTAGTTACAGAAAGGGATATGATACATGATCTTAGGGTAGATATATTGAGGTATATGGTACATGACGATAGACTAGTTACAGTAAGGGATATGATAGCTGATGATAGATTAGTTGTAATAAGTTGTAGTAAAATTAGTTTGGTTGGACATTCACGGGAACTTGCGGAAAAACTGTCCATAAACATGTCATTTTTTTTTATCAAAAATGACACTTTATGACAAAAATTATAAGTTTATAAAGCATCCCATATAAAAGTCAGGGCCTTATCAAAGTCTTACCACTCTTTGGCGATTTATAGTTAACACAGTCAGCTGTGGGTCGTCTGTGGAGGTATTTCATGCAATTATCACCCATCAGACAGCAATGGAAAAATGGAATTAAATCTATCTTAACATGTGACAACATGGGGACCATCCCTGCGGTGTCGTACGGTGGTGATCCAGCCACGTGTGCACGTTGAGAGATACTACCAATGGCCATCTCACCAACTGTGACGTCACCTGCGTACATCAGATTTCCAACTTGGTCATAGCAGCACTTACTTCCCGAGTTATGGGCACTAAAATAGAGAAAAGTTAAACATGTTAAATTAAATGAGATAATAAACTTACATAGTAAGGTACATTTCTTATTAGTAATAATAACTTGACCAGAATTTTCAACAAAAATAATAAATTTAAGCGTTCACTCTTGTTTAGGCACGCTGAAGAATCTGGTGTGGAGGATTGTGTAATATGTTGGGTGGGGATGGTGGATGGGGTAGTAAACCAATTTACTTAATTGACCATTACTTGTCGTACTGTATGCGTACCAAATATTTTTCTTTTTTAAAATCAACTTTCAAGTAAATTTAATATACTCACGTTGGGAATACGCTCATGACACAATGTTTGGCTGTGCTATGTAAAACACATTGTTTGTCATTAAACATGTTGCAGGTTAGGTCTGAATAAAATCTACCCTTGTCAGCCAATGCTTGATCTAAGGTACATGGACAACTTTCAAGTTCCTTGATAAATTCTTGATCGAGATCTTCTCTTTCGACCCAATCGAGACATTGTCTCTCTGCCCATCCTTCTGGATCTTCTTGGAAAGCTTCCTCCAGGAGATACCCAAGAGGATGAATATCACTGTACAACTTGACCCCGTATCTCTGACTACAAATGTAAGAAAAACAGAAAACTATAGTTAAACCTAAAAAAAAATATGTATATATGAAATAACTGAACGATATAACTGAGTGAGCCACTTATAGAGTATAATGATCATGACGATTACAATTTAAATTAGAATAATCAATTAAGATATAGTTTGACACAATGTTATCTGCTTAAAATGAGGTAGGTGTAACCAGGCAACAACAACTTTGCCGTCGCATTATTTTATTGTATTAAATTTTCACATGTGTAGACATTGAAGCTTTGATACGGCTTCTAAAAGCAGTCTAAGTGAAGCTTAAATAATTTGTTATTTTGCAAGAGATTTTTTTTTTCTGTTACTCGCTGTTACAATGTAATCGAAGCTGTGCTCCCATTTGGCCGGGTGGGCTACCAGGGAGGGTTTTCCATTATACCATGCATGGTTATCAAGGCGTGGCTAGTGTCTGGGGCTTAGTAATATGGAAATAGTTAATTTCATTGCCCGGCAAATCCTCACATGATATCATACATGTTTATTCCTTCTCGAGAGGAACATACCCTGACAATTATGGTATATCTGGATATACGTTCGTGTTCTATCTTGCATAATAGGTCTTTTTCAGGCATGGCTACAGCACATTATTTGTATTTTTTGAGGACTAGGTGCGTTGGTCAAACTGTGTCTTTAATTAATTAGTTTTCATTGGCTGTCAATTTTGTAATTGGAAAGACGTTAGGAACAGTGGTTTATATGCGAAGGTTTGCTCTACTAAATAAGAGCGTGTCGCCAGTGGGCTGGAGATATATATATTGGGATGGTATGTCGCAGTAATGCACACCGTATAGTGTCTAGTTCGTTGTTATTAGTCGGGCGGCATTTTCTCCCACTTAGAAATTTTCTTGAGAGGTCCAAGGGGGCTTAACCGAAATATGATGTTAGTACGGCGATAGCCAGAGTGTTATTCTAACGGTGTCCCCTCTGTAACATAGGTCAGAATTTAGCTAGTTGAATGCATGGGCTCGCTCCATTGCATTACACCTAGTGTTTTTACTGCAGCCACAACTTAGCTTTGTCATCCCCCCCCCCCACCCCCCAAAAAACTCTGATTAATGGAAAGAAAGCCCTGCAAATGGTGCATGATATATGATTTTACGCGTTTATTCGGTGTATCTGAGCTGCATTTGAAATCCAGAGCGAAAGGGTGATGGAGAGGTAGGTTTTGAAAGATTTCTATGTACACAACTATCCGTGAAAGTTTGCCATCGCTCTGTTATAGCACGTATCACTGGTATGACATTAGTAAAGACGAAGGTCTTCGTAGTTGGGAACCATGACTTAGAAAGGGAAGTAAAGCTTCATCGAAACTTTCTTGCTCGTATCACTTCCAAATGTCTTAATCAAACCTCGTTTTCGCCTTCACAATTTAGCGAACAATAAACTTAAAACTAGCTCTAAAACTGGGTCTCTATGTTGCGGGACAAAAATATCGATGACGTCACTTTCAGCACAAGTTGAAAGCAGCCAATAACAATACCGACTTTGAGTAAACTCATAGCTAGTAATAATTTGGCTCAAATGTGAACACTACTGCTTTTAGCTAGGACTGTGTAAAAAGTGATAAGGCTGTCAGTTCACAAATTAAAAGCTTCTCATTGGCTGCAAAAAACGTCACCAATTGCAAAAGGGGCAGCCCGCTGGTGACTGTAGCACCAGGGTGGTGTTAATAACACCTGCCTGGTAGCACAATGTAACCAGATTAAAATGACTTTTTAGACAAAGCTAGGAATGAGTACCCGCGAAGGGGCTGCGGTCCGTCAAAGGAGAGAACCACGTAGTTTCTATAAACTGCCGTAGCTGGTGGACGACAATCACGAGAGATTTGTGGCAAGTCTAAATACACGTAGAAGAAGACTCGGGAAGTGCCATCGATGGGGAGGGGGGGGGGGGAGAGGGGAATTATAAAACCAAACGTTTCGTGTAGGCTCTGGACCAATTGATGGTGGCGCTACGCTTGGTATTCTCTGCTCTGAGCCTTCCCCAATCTTGAAACATACACCAGGGTCTCAATAAACATGACTTTGTACTTTGTTCCACCTTTAAAATCTGCCTGAATAAAATATGTTATCTTGAGATTGGACATGTGAACAGTGCCATTTCCTGTGATCTGGCACGTACTTATATCAACAACTTTCTTGTATTTCATGCTCCAACTGATAATGGTACTTCCCGTAGATAATGTAAAAGTGGCGTTTTAAATAGTCATGTATTTTATTCCCCCCCCCCCCCCCTCCACAAAAATCATCTGAAATTAATCTTTCATGTTAAAAATTGCCCTGCAAAGTACCATTCCTTGCAATATGGCAAGAAATTCTGTCAAAAATGTTTCTGCACTCAGTGCACGAACTGATGCTGACTCTTCGCTTAGAAGGTGACAAAGTTATTATCGTAATGAAGTAGATTTCCCTTTGTAAAACCTCTTGAATGAAATGTATGCCTCACAAGTTTAAAATTACAAACCTTTTTCCAGATGGTTGTATTCTTATGACTCCAAATGAGGTATCAGAGGTAACATTCGGTAACCCATGAGTCGTGAATGAATGTGATCCGTCATTTTCAACATTTGTTCCGATCGTAAAGACTTCTTGCCACCGTGGATTTGATGCTTCCTCTTCAACGTAGTTTAGTACGTGAATATCTACACTAGATTTAAACACATCTTGAGGCCAGGATATTTGAAGATCATTCCCTGCAGTGTACCAGACTGATCCCATTGGATCATCTCTCGTAACAGTCTGAGTAACATCAATCCGATCCAGATTAACTAAAAATAAAATAGAAATATCATTAATAATGGTAGCACAAGGATAAATCATTATTTATCGACAGTAGTCAATACGAGGCGTTGACATTGACTGTACGCTCCGTTACTATCTGTCGTATATAGTCTACATACAAGTGCCAAGACCCTCGTCCGATCTGGAGTGTGAGTAATGTAAAATGAAAATGCTAATGTAATGTCAATGCACCATGCAAATATAACGTTGCTTTAACTGGAGGAGGAACTTATGCGTTTTTATGGCTGTTGAAGATGTCACGTGAGCGGTAAATGTGGAAATAATAAATTAAAGTCTTATATCTCAGTTTACAAGCAAGACAGGTTTTTAGTTTACTCAATTATTTTGTATCGTGTTCAAGTTGGTATTTAATCAATGACGTCATATTTTATCATAATTCAACATATGTCATGACTATTGACAATGTATTTTCAACTCTGGCTGTAGGTGACACAAGTTCCGTATGAGTTGTTCATCAAAATATCAAATTATTACGAAAAACACAAAATAACGGTATCTGCAGTATTGAGATATATCAAGTAGTATCTACACAGTTACGATATGTAAACAGTTATCAGATAATATCAGCTAACGGGCGTAAGGTTGGCAGGGAGTGATATGCAGCACTGAATCAAGGGATACCGTAAAGCAGCAACACAAGATACAGTAATTATCAACTACAAGGTGCAAAAGAAATTGGAGTGATGTAGTATATGAAGGAATATTGTCGAGGAGAAATATTTTTCCCAAGATTAGCGTGGAAAGAAAGACATCTTTAGGAAAAAAGAACGTTACGTCAATGAAACAAAGCACGATCATATTCAATTTGAGCATGTTCATATGGTAACGTTAAATGGATTACAAAAGAAACGATATAGTAACTTTGAAAACAAATGATAATCAACAAAGCAAAAATAATATGCAATAAATCATCTTCTCTAAACATGTTTTTGATGTTTAAATTACTAGAACCATTTGACCTATGTGTATGGCATCATTTCAATAAAAGAGTAAGGTTATTTTGCTATTTTCGAGTGTCGTATATTAATAAAGACTACAGTTTGATTGGATGGTTGCTTCACACGTTAATGTGTGAATTGATATTTAAGAGGTTCAGCTGTAGCACAATTGTACAAAATGAAACACATATCCCAAATGCAACACAAACCGATAAAATAAAAAAATGTATATTCAGCAGGCAAACAAATTAAAGTAGCTGATGCGAAGTAAGAGAGGCATGCCAAAGAGTCTATATATTCCCTACCATTCGGAGATGGAAAAACTGGTGGAAACACCGAATCTGGGAAAATGGACAATGCTAACATTAAGTAATTAATTTCATCTTTAGAAATAATTCGTTAGCTTTCTCGTAGTAACTCCAGGCTTACTTATCATTTTTGTCATTTTTTTTTCAATAATGAATCGTTTTATGTACATCAGCAGTAGTAGAGTCGCAATAATCTGAAGTTGGGAATATCCTTCTTTTATTTATTTTCCGACCCTTGGCGATGGCCTATACGTTTCAAAGTTCATGTGGTGGCTATTTCCAGGTAGAAAAGAAGTTTTCTGATGAAAATGTTGAGGCCACTATGCATCATGGCAGAGAGATAGAATGACGAATGTGACATATTGTTTTAGTAAGGTAATTAATAAAACAAAAGACTGTTGTAACTAATGAATCGTTTCATACATATCAGCAGCAGCATCAAAACCATTTTAAGATTGGAACAATATCCTTCTTATCCATCTTTTATTTATTTTCTGAAATTTACGTAACAAAGCCTATGGCTATTTTACAGTAAAAAAGATATTTTGGATGAAAATGTAAAAACTAATATGCACTATGATAGAACTGGAATTTACGAATGCAAAATATTGTTTTACATTTAGTATAATATTCAATAAAACTAATCTAATTACAAATAGTGCTAACAATTTATTTTTACTTACGTATGCGATATATTCCTGATTGACTGAAGCTGCTGCCACCGTCTAGCGAAACTTTTATTTGGACCTCTCCTACTCTGAAAAATGGATCTGGTACACAGTATGCTGTATTTTGATTTTCAATAGTTCCATTTACAGTTTGAAGCCATTCTGGAGTGTCATGCATGGTCCAAAATTGACATATGAGATCGTTACTACCATCCCAACATGGTCCATACAAAAATATTTTCTGACCACCTAGAATGCTACCAAATGCTGGAAATGTCACAAAATCCGCCACTGTTTCATGAAAGAAAAAGAATGAAAAATTAAGTGAAAAGTTGCAAAAATTTGTTGAATATCGATTGAAGAAACATAACTGAAAAGGTAATGAATACTTAAAGTACCAATAATATTTTAAAGAATTAAAAATAATTCTTTGCTTAAGACTTCGGTCAATTTAATATTTGAAAACGTGGAGAGGATGACAAACTGATTAACATTATGGATGTTATGCAAATAAATTCATTTGAATTTTTATGAGAGAAACTCAAATAATTATTGTCTACCGGTGTATTTGTTAAATGCAACCACTCATCCCCTCAAGATAAATTTTGGATAGTGGTAAGCAAAATGCCCATTGGTTCTGCTCTTTGATTGCCAGCAAATGAGAAAGATGCAAGTAGCTCATAGAATGCACAGCTGCAAAGGGTTAGTGATTTCTCTACACATGGGGGGGGGGTAGATTACTCTGTGGGAGGGGCTAGAAGGAAGTGGTTGAGAGAATCACTTGGAACTGTCGTGGACGATGAGTGAGTGTCTGCTTTTAAGTGAACAAAAATAATCAACAAGAAGATATGAATACGTCACAACAGAATGTACTATAGCCCGTTAGATTAGGTTAAACTGCTTAACTTGCAAGTGCATCAGATACAACGCATACAGTGTGTTAGTGGATTGAATCAGTATTGTGAGGTACATATTTCTGTGATGTACATATACAAAAGAACAGTGTTTTATGCACAGATGTGAACTACAAGATGGTATTGTCCAGAATAAGACATGAGCTAACTTAACAAAGTGACAAAATGCTTCTTCTGGACTGAAAGGTACTACAAACTTCCAAAAATATACAATGTGATTTTTGTTGTGGATCACAATACATAGCGTATTGGGAAAAGGCCTACAAGAACTATCATGTCTTTGAAACGATTGGGGGTTACAAAATTATCACTTCGTTCCACATTAAATAAGATTTGAAGTAATTTATACCTCCTTGTGAACACCCTGCACTGGCAATCTGGTCTCCGCTTACTTGAAAAGCATATGATCCAGCTTCGTTAATGTTGGATACTTGAGGTAATTTGGTCTTATCTTCAGGGAATCCTTCAGTAAATCCTATAAAACCATCACCCTTGTTAAAACCAATCTGAAACAGAGAATGGAGAGGATGAAAGATGCAAGGAACCAGGAAGAAGGAAGATGCAGGTCACCAGCAGATTTAAAGTCAGCTGTCAACGACTTACCGACGTCACATTGTCGTCATAATTTTATTAGTTTGAATCTGAATATGGAAACATAGCATGGCACTAATTAGCACGAAATGCCTATGATGCCCGTTTGACCTATTTCGGCATACATTGGTACATCATCTAAACTAAAAACAAAATATTGCATATGTGAAATTATTTGAATAAATTAACATCAGAATCTCAATTCCGTTTCTCCTGTTTTATTCTGATTTTTACCTATTTATGAATAAAATGAATACACATATATTGACGCCCTAACATGTGGTAATCATTGCTTAAGTTTTCATTTATTGATTTCAAAGGATGGTCTTAGTCACAAATTTAGCTTTGATATGTTCTCATTCAATTCACTTCTCATAAGTGGTTCTCGATATTATCAGTTGAAGTTCCCTCCCTTTGCTAGCAGATGTAATCTGAAATTTTAATTTTTTTTGTGTATTTACAACTGTCTGATGACAGTAAGATAACCGTATACTTACAACGGCTTGATGAATGT
Source organism: Stichopus chloronotus (assembly GCA_021234535.1). NCBI lineage: Eukaryota > Metazoa > Echinodermata > Holothuroidea > Aspidochirotida > Stichopodidae > Stichopus > Stichopus chloronotus. Next base: position 7,418,941 of record CM037842.1, read on the forward strand.
TAGTATCTGTTAATCCTGTCACTGGATTTCCCGTTAAAGTTGTTCCACATGTCCATTGTACTTTATCGTAGTAAAAAAACACAAAAGAATCTTGTCCATCTGTGATCAAAACTGCCTGATAAGTATTTCTCTGTAACAGGTTAGGAAATAATAATAGTAATAATCATCATCATCATAATAATAATAATCATCATCATCAACATCATCATCATCATAGTCATAGTCATAATAATAATAATGGTTTTCTTAGTTATTATTGTACAGTGAAGCGAAGTTGGATGATGTTAAGCTTTGGGTCATATGCAAATTAACTAAAACATCACAATAATAGTAGAACGTAAACTCGTGGGAACAGAAACATCAACATAGTTAAACATCTACAGTAATGATTTTTTGTGGTAGAGTTAAAACTATTAACACGGATATTTGGGAACAGATACACCTGAAACAGCAGTATTATGTTGCTGTAATATTGTAAATGTAATAATGTAATGTTGGCATTAATTGTATATCTATGAATAGTTCAAGATTACATTATCTACCAATCGAAGTGGTTTCCTCTGGTACTACGTTGCGTTGCTTGTCATAACTGACAATCTTGTATGCAAACAGATTGGGAAATCCCTGTCATCATTGAGACAGCTAATTCTATGTTTCAGCATTCAATATTTTTTACTGACATGTATAACATGTAACTTGTAGGCTCAATAATCCCACATTAAATGATCTAAACTTACCGGATCTGTCTGAACCGAAGTATCGTGATTGTAAAAGGACACATCTACCCAAGTAGCGATTAAGACCCAAGTTGCTGAAAATTCAGGAAAACTTGGAAAATGTTTCTTCACCACACCTGAAGCCCGTGGTGTTTCTCTCGATGATTGAGTTTGGCGATAGTACACAGTACCTCGTTGATTTGAAGTGTCGGTATCAGCCCAAAATGGAGCAATCAAAATAGACGCTTCATTTTCTCCATCAGCCTATGGATAAAGAAATAGCAAGCTCTATTCAGGTCAAGATTACTTTGTATTGAACATTAAAAATGTTGATTATTCATCCAAAATTTAAACCAGTCAATAAACTTCCTGTACATATTGATATTATACTGAAATGGAATAATTTAACTACTTAAACCGTTTCAGAATATTTATTACCAGCAATCATTTCTATGGGACAACCGTTAATGACGTAATTTACGTTCATACGCAAGTACATTTATCTTCTTTTTTTCACTTTTTGCGCTACATATAAAACATGAGTTAGCATATTACGTTATTGGCATTTAGTTACTGGTATTGTGTGTACTTACCCACGTAGGATTTAAGGGGAATGAATTTAAGAATGTTTTACTCTGAGGTTGTGGCCATGCTCTTTCGAACGATATTAGTCCGTTGGTATGGACCTGAGAAAGAAATTCATGTGTAAGACATCACTTGTAGGATAAACGGGAGCGAAATCTCAAAGAAAAGTCAACTGCACGGAATAACTGTGAAATACTGGTAACATAACCCTCATTATTATATGCATTTGTTCACCTTTATAAATTTTTAGTGGATCTGAAGGGATTTAAAACGTCGTCTTGTTGTGACTTTGTTCTGTTTTTGATAGATAAGCCAGTGATAGCAATTCTGCTTCATTTTTGTCGTTAGTCTATGATTATTGTTATCAAAAAACTTTTTTTTTTCTGAGTTAGAGTTGGTACCAACAAGGACTTGCAATGTAATTATCTCGCTAATATGGTTTTGATAAGATTAAGTCCTCTTATTTTCATGACACTCGGTATATCTTACAAACTATTGGTCATAGTTTGTTATCATCTCATCGTGATTGTGGTTTGTGTAATCAATTACTCACAGTCCGTGTTTATTTTAAGCCTGATGTGCAAAACACACAGTTTTAGGATGTGGTCGGTTGGTCATCAGCTGATAACAATCATTATACTTGCAAATAATAACTATTGAAGCATTCAAATGTTTCTGGCTGAATGTTCTAATACTTATAACCAACGCGTTTAAATCGTTGACAATAAACTGGTAGATAAACCAGTAACGAGTTACTTTATTCACCATAAAGTATGTCAGAGTGCTGGACATCACCAATAATAAACTACAAAGCTGCATTTATATGATTTTGCTAGAAACCCAGCTTTATGTGTACTCTTTGAATTGAAAGTATTTGTTTCCAATGTTCCTTGCATTATATTGGTTGTTTTGTGTGTTTTTGTGGTGCAGAGTAGACATTTCCCTATTGTGTGTATGTGTATTCAACAGAGAACAGTGCTATATTTAACTCACATGCCGAATCTAATTAGTTTTATCCCCTCACTGCAAATAGTGTCTCTTGTGTACTTTAATCTATAGCAGGCTAGCAGCAATATATTTACAGCTAAGAGCAAAGTAAATGAATAAGCCCCTCTTTCTCTTTATCTCTCTGTACTGTGAAGCAAAGCTCATTCGAATAAATGTTCACTGGATTGTCATCCCTTATAAGCATCCACTTATTTGTGTTTACATCATTGTTATGGTTTATATAGTATGCAGGCAAAAGCAACCTTTCGTGTTTCATAAACATATTTTAACATCTTCAGGAAATATTGCCACCGCTGTATCACCTTATAGTAACAACCGTTGTCTACTTGAATTTTTCAAAACGAAAGCAAGGTGTCAATTGGTTCAAGATCAGAACATGCGATAAGTGGTTGAAGGAGTGTGCGAGCAAACGAGCAAGCGAGTGAGCAAACTAGATATTTTATGCGATACTTAACTTGGACTTTGGCTACTATGATGTGAAGTATTTATTCATTAGCCGCACACTGTGGTATTCGCGTGTCTCTTTTAGATGACTGACTCAAAACGAAAGAACCATTTTTTTTTAAATCTTATCTACATTTGAAGAAGCAGTATGTCTGCTTTAAATAAATTGCGACTAATGTTGACATTTCGGTTATATTAAATTTCAAGCAAGCAACAAAGCTCATAACTTAAATCGCGTTAGATCAGATAACTAAAATTTAGAAAAGAGTCTTCCTCGTACAATATGCAATGTATAAAGATTGCCATAATTAAATTAAATTGCTTAATTTAAAGGTAATATTTGTAACCTCTACAGACATGCACCACTAAGGTAAAAGAAAAGTGTGGTATATCTTGTTAGTAAGGTAATCATCTTAGGTCTTCTCCATCACTTTTGATGTTTCCATTCCAGGAGCAAACAAATTCATGGTCAATTAGTCGACATATATCTAGATTATATTGAGCTGTACTTTACATCAGGGCAAGCCTGGATATAGTTGGCATGTCCATAGCCAAATGTGAAGTGTATAGGTTGAGGGATTTAATGGTAAGAGAGATTTGAAAAGGTAAGAGAGATTTGAAAAGGAAGAGGGATGTGTGAATTTTATGAGAGCAATCCATCATGACTGGAAGTAAATCTTACTGCGCATTGCAATATGCAATGCATAAATATTAATGTAGCCCGGATTGAATAAATAGGCGTGAACATACTTCAAGAGACAGGTACAAACTTACTTTAGCGACAATTATATAACGATTCATTACTTCTGTGTCGGCAGCATAAACAGGTGACTGAAAATGTTAAACGATACTCCAGATTGCTTCAACTTTTGGAAACCTGGAATGTATGGATGACGTTTTTTTTTCTTTGTAAATTCAAATGTTCCCATCACTAATTCTATGTCAGTACTATATGTATATCATATTGTGCAAAGAAACCAGGCAACTTAAACTAACGTCACCAACTACATTCTGACAGACAGTCTCGAATTTGGACAGAAAATGAAAGAAAAGAGAGATATAATGAACATTACTGATTGGTTAAATCAGTTGGGACGATGACTTAAGATGCTTGCAATTAGTTGTAGAGAAGACATAGAATACACCTAACATTACTTTTGAATTTCTTTAATTTTCATGGTGTATTCTACATACTAAACTAAAGTATGTCCAGAAGGGTTATCTGCTTCCTGAATAATTCAGGATATGACTGGGGGAATAGAAAGGGAAGAGTATGAAGGCTCTGCTTCATCAAATTTACAAAACTTTTCAGACAGAGTGTACTCACATAAATCGTAGAATAAGATTCTCCGTAATATGGAAATACGAGATCCTCAGGCAGTACTAGTTCTGAGAACTCGTCGTTACCTTGAGGCAGTGATCTGTCTGCGTTGTCTGTCCCATAAGGGAAAAAGGTACCTATATCAAATAAGAAACAAAAAGGCATTACAAAACTAGAAATTTAAAAATAATTAGATGATCGGCTAATTACGATGAAAAACTTTCAAAATGGACTATCAGTTGGTACATGGGCAGATGTGTTTAAGTTGATGCAATGTGTTGAGATATTATGAAACTGAATAGTTCATGTTAGTCAGCCATTTATAACTGAGCACAGATTCCAAATTGGAAAAAAAGAGGTACTCCATCGTGAAAAGTTGTTTGTGATTAAATACGAATAAACGAAATACTCTATATCTGAGAGTGGTTGATACTGATTGGGTAAAACTGGAAATAGATAATCCATCATCATTTAGAGCAGTAATTAATGATTTCACAAGAATGAATGTGATATTCCATCTCGAGCAGTCTTTTATGATGAACACAAGTGAATCCGATACTCCTATGATATAGCGGGCAGTCATTTATGATTAACACAAATAAATAATTAATTAGTCAGGCTTACTCCTACTAGTGGGCAGTCATTAATGGTTGAGCACAAATGATTTACGTACCCTGTCATTTCAATAAACAGATCACAGCAGGCCTATTATTACATTCAATGTGAAAATGTGTGAGAAAACTGCACCATGTTCGTATTTTTGTTCTTTAGAAAAACCCTTTCCCTGACTGTACAGCTTTGAACATACCTTGTTGATTTCTCTATCCCCTTCGACAGGCTTTATCATTTGGAGACCGCGCCATTTTCATATGTACAGGCAGGCGGCTTAAGCAAAATAAAAGTTATTATTTAAACTTGACATTTTAACTCCATATGAACTTACCTTGTCCCTCTTGTATGCTTAGAGACACACAGGCGAGTAATATCAATACTTTCAGCATTGTCTAATGAAGGAAGTCAGTTAATGAAATGAAGACCATGTGAAGACCCAGTGAACAGTATTCTGTTACAACAACACACACAGAAGAGACTCCGCTATATCTCATGTGAATCAAAAGTTATCCCCTGAGAATACCCACATAGACGCGCGTTATGATAACTATCTCTTATACCATTACATGTGTCTGTATTGAAGCAAGTACTCGCCCCATGTTAAAGTTCCAAAGTCTTATTTGGTTTTTGCTTTTGTTCTTCTTTTTGTTTGGACAAACGTTAGTCAGTCTTTGTCAGTCAGTGAGTGACTGAGACATAGTTAATGATTTCCCGCTGTTTCGTTTTATATTACTGCCACACAAGACAGTTCCTACACCTAAAACCAGTTAAAGCCTGTAGTGGAGGAACTGCGTCAGTTTAACATTGAACCTTCCACAGAGTTAGTGATTTACAGCTCTGAACCAAAGTAGTGTACTGCTATGTTTGTTTTGATCGCTTTATTTCATACCATTTAAAGAACCAGATGAAGTTTAAGAGTATTTGTCTGATACTGTCTCTCGTGTCTGGTGGATTACGTTAAAACTGTCGCGGCCACTCGATATTCCAAAGCGAAGTTCAATCAATAATTAATAGCATTCTTAGCAATAGAGATATCAATAGAGATATATGGGACAGCAAAGAGGGTAAATTCACTGATTCCGGCAACTTTGGTGGGACTTTTTTACTTTATAATCATTCCAAATAGACGAGTAAATGCTACTCTTTCAATATGTTTTCCAATTTACAAATGCACATCAGTTACTGACATAAATGATTTAATGAAAAGAGAGCAATGTTACTGCTTGTGACGTAGAGTAAGGAATTAATCACTCTGAGCTGATCTGGTACACTTCGGTAATAAACTTTCATTCTAGAGTCGGGGCAGGTGGAGTACTCTCATATTAGGTTCGCTTCGTTTGTTTGATTCTCCACTACACATGACAAATACATTAAGACAAATATAAAACCAGAAAGCCAAAAGGCTTTGTGATTCCTTGCTACATGGTTATATTACAACAAGCATGAATTATCCACATGACAAGTATGAGATCAACTGCAGTTACGGGTATTGAAACACCACATTAATAAGCCTTTAACCTAAAAACCTTTATTTTGGTGACCTCAAATGACTTTTGACGTCCACTAAAAGCAACAGGGATCACCTGCGTGGGATGGAGAACCCACACACCGTGTATGACATCAGTCAACATTATGAACTCGAGATAATGTGTCAGCAAGGTTTCACCTCGGGTGACCTCAAATGACATCCTCCATCAAAAGTAATAGGGATCATCTACTCAATATAAACAACCTACACATCAAGTATGACATCAGTGACAGTCACAGTACTTGAGATATTGTGTTTACACGCTTTTTACAGTTTGACCTCGGGTAACCTCAAATGACCTGCGAACTCCACCAAAAACATTAACAATCATCTACTTAATATGACCAACCCACACATCAAGTATGACATCAGTCACAGTTACCATTCTTGAGATATTGTGCTTAGAAGGTTTTCACATTTTGACCTCTGGTGACCTCAAAATGACCTTTGACCTCCACCAAAGACAATAGGAATCATCATCTCAATATGACCAAGCCACACACCAAGTATGACATCAGTCACAGTTACCGTTCTTGAGATATCGTGTTTACAAGGTTCTCACATTTTGACCTCTTGTGACCTCAAATAAAACAAGAGGGCAATTCACGGAGTTGCGTATCTTATCGCCAACACGCATTGACTTAAATACAGCGCATGCACATAGGGATTTGTAAATAGTTCACTGCAACCACATCTCACAGAGGCCTAGTTTGGGGAACTTGTTGTAAATGAGTGGCAAACATTCTTCAAGCATAAACTGGTGGTAAGCACCTCAATACTGATATCTATACTGTAAGGTAGCAAACTTAAAGTTCTAGCCTGGTGCTACTAGGCTCAAGTAACGATAACTAATGGCTCAAAAGTATCTGTGTATATTACGCTACATAACACAATTGTAACATTGGGTTATTCCATGTAAGTTAGGCTGAGTGGTTAGAGTTAGGGCAGGATATAAGAGCATCCCTCTATGGGTATTTGCACAGAAGCCTCCTATTTACCTGTGCAGGACCTGGTTCTGCTAAAATTATTGTTTGACTTAAAAATAATGTTCTCATAAAAGACATTATCCACAGGGGCCAGTTCTGCTAAAGATGTTTTGGCTAAAGTTAAAAAGGTGGTGTCTAGTATTGACCCAGATGCAGGCTCGAAGTTTGTTACCAAACAATCATACAGTTTCACCAGTTTACTATAAGAGTAATATACTGTATCTTCATTATTGTGTTCATAGGAACAACCTTGCAAAACTTTGTGTATAATGCTTAATTAGCTCCCAAGATATGGTGGAAATACAAATTTTGGGGCAAAATTGGCTTTTTTCTGAAACAAATCAACAAATTTCACTCTCTTTAATACAAAAGTGATATACCTTGAATATTACATTCTCAAGTAAGTCCTTGCAAAATTTTGCATTAAATGTTCAAACACATCTCAAGATATGCTGGAAATACCAATTTTGGGACAAAATTGGCTTTCTTTCCTCCAAAATCAGCAACTTTCACTGGAATTACTATTACAGTAATATTATGTTGAACAGTGTGTTTTAAGGTAAGTCCTAACAAAACTTTAACTTAATTGGCCTAATAGTTCTCAAGATATGCTGGAAATACAAATTTTGGGGCAAAATTGGCTTTTTTTGTCTCAAAAATCAGCAAAATTCACTGGATTTATCATTACAGTAATATTGTGTTGAACAATATGTTCTCAGGTAAGTACTTACAAAAAGTTAAGTTAATTGGTCTAATAGTTCTCCAGATATGCTAGAAATACAAATTTTGGGGGCAAAACTGGCTTTTTTTTCTAAAAAATCAGCAAATTTCACTCTTTTTTCTACAAAAGTGATATACCTTGAATATTTCATTGTCAGGTAAGTTTTTGCACAATTTTGCATTAAATGCTCAAATACTTCTCAAGGTATGCTGGAAATACCAATTTTGGGGCAACATTTGCTTTTTTCTCAGAAATCAGCAAATTTGACTTGATTTACCATACAACTTATACATCCGCACATATTGGCATCATGCACAACCCTACCAAGTTTCCACTTAATTGTTCATATGCTTTTCAAACTCTTCTGGAAAAACCACAATTTGGACAGGTCCGGACGCACCCACACACACCCACGCACACACACACGCACACACTGGCACGGACACGTTTTCATTTATACCACCCACCAGAACCCTCCTGTATCCATGGACACTCTACTACGGGGTACCCCCGGGGTGTCGCTACTCATCCACTCCAAGCGTTTCCATGGCAACCATTCTCCCATGGGTGCACAGTGCAATATATAGCTCCACTAGCCAAGTGACTACAATATCTCTTCTTGCCCCTATAGGGCGATGAGATAACAATAGGGATCATCTACTCAAAATGACCAACCCACACACCAAGTATTAGATTATTCATGGCTACCCTTCTTGAGATACCGTGTTTACAAGCGAACGGCGTCACATACACACATGCACATACCCACGCATACATACACACACCCTACATCACCATCGCATAGATTCCTTTTGCTTCCGCAAGGAATCAAAAATACGTTATTCACACAAGGAGTGGAAGGAAGTAAACAGTAAACCCATTAAAGTGGACCTAAAGTCATCTCACAGGTCATCTCTCACCCTAATTATAATATCAATTGCCCCCTTGTGTTGGACGAGACAACAACAGAGCGCCAATTTTCAAACACAGTTGGTAGATCATGGAAGAAACCCGCTAATCGTTTGAGGGGATGAAAGGAGTTCTAAGAGATAACGAATACGGTCAGATGTCATTGTATTTTGACTTTAGGTCCACTTTAAGGCTTGGTGAAGTCCACTCCCTTAGGAAAGCCAGAAAATACATACAAAAAGACAAGAAAAGAGCAGAAAAAAAAAAAAAAAGAACAAAAAACCTCCCCCAAAGGAAACCAATCCAAGAGAACCATGTACTCAGGTACTCACGGTCCAAAGTCTGAAAAAATGGCTTCTGAAGCTGTTAGGAGTTCGATACGTAGTTAAAATACGACATTTGCTTTGTAACACTATGGATACTATATACGGGCATGGCAACAAAGTGTTTGTACTTAGGAATACACTATGAAGATTGTCTCACGTACAATGTACGATATTGAAAATCTGTATCCCCAAAGCAATTTCAGAACCTGATCTGTTCATGGTACAACTTACAAAGCACCGACAGACACAGTACAAACAGGTGATAACTTGCAGACTATGTGTAGCACTGCTTAACAATAGGCATATTCATCCTATTTCCAAGTATTTGTACAAAACAGATATGTAGTTCATTACTTCTATAGTATCACACGATCAACTGGTTGCAGTGTGTCAGATGTACAATATGCTGTAACCCGAAAGCGTTCTGTTACATTGTTACATAACATTGGAGAAAAGTTGTTCTCTTGTATCTGTTTTGTTTAGGGTTCTGTGCTGTATATAGCAAGCACTCTGAATTACGTAACAGTAAAACAAGTACTTTGAATAAAATGTAAGGAATTGATAGGTGAAGTTATAGTGTCCGTTTTGTCCATGCGACTTTTACTATGGTGGTCAGGCAGTCTGAGTGCTAACGCCCAGTCTTGCGGATGTAGTTGGGGGTTACCTCTAAAATTTATTCCCTCCTTAGCTTAGGTTCAACCTTACCTCGCTGTTATGCAGTTGAGGACTACGTTTGTTCACCCCTCGGTTTCGAAGTTAAATCAACTTCACATGAGGGAAGTTCCCTCAGCTCAAAACATGTTACCAGTATATTGTATGACGTCGCTAGTATCATGTTGGAGGAGCCGGTTATCTTTCCCTCAAGATTTGCATAAGTTTTTGTTCCGTTTATTTTCAAAGGAAAAGGTCAATTAAACTCATCTTTCATAAAAGATGTTGTGTTTATAGTCACATAACGAAGATAGTGTTACTGTGAGTGAAAACGCAATTTCTGTAAATAATTTCCATGTTTCTTTTAAGATAATTCACACTCGTGCGTCACCCGACATGACGGTTATATGTGCTAAAAGTTTTGTTTAACAGAGAAGTCTGATAATTCAAGGGGAATTCCAGTCAAGAAACATGTCTTCTGACTTATTTAAGACATTTTAAACCATTTTCATTCATATTCTTGGCGTTTTGAAATGAACTTCTTATATATGGGCAACGTGATATGTTCAAACTTCCCGCTCAACTGAGTTTCTATCACTATGCATGTATATGAAGGGCGCAGCCATTACAATGTAATTGACTGTGATCTCTGCGGCTTATTAAGCAGTCGACGACCAACTCTAATCCACGACGACCTACCTGATTGTTCTACATAATTAGTGATTAGATGACTTATTCCCCTGTCTCTGGAAAGATTTACTTCGTACTTACTAAAGATTACGTTTTCCTTATCTTCAAGGTAATGTTCGCACCGCCCTAAGCTGCGTTATGTGGCCTTTTGATGACAAATTCCTCTCCTTATGTGTTTTATCTCGATTTTATCGATTACTAATCCTATCTTGTGATAGCTACATTGAATACACAGTATGTCTAATTACAAATTATGTAGGTTAGTCATGTTGATCATCGTTGGTCGTCGACTACGTCACAAGCCACAGAGATCACGGTTGTAATGGCCGCGCCCTATATATACGTGCATAGTGATAGAAACTCAGTTGAGCGTTCATGTTGCCCATGAGAATTTCTTTTCAAAATGTCAAGAATATGAATGAAAATGGTTTGAAAATGTCTAAATAAGTCAGGAGACAGGTTCTTGACTGGAATTCCCCTTTAAGTTTGTTTTCTGCAATATTTGTACTCAATTACGTTCTAGGGTTCCTGGTGGATGTAAATACACTGGGTGGTAGAGCGTCTTTTACCTTTCTCTTCTGGTTATTACGTGTTTCCTTGTGTTCGAAGAGCGCTATACGAACCCGTGACATTTAGATTGGTCTCAAGTTTATATTGTTTTCATCTTAAGCCCTCTTGACAATGGAAAAGTATGCCTGAAATAGCTAAGAAAACATTCAAAGACAACGTTTTAAGACAACTATGTTTTGATCCTGGGTACTAATTTAGAATCAGTGACCGGAAGTGACGTACTCTTCCTAAAATCCTTGGTTTTGCCTTATTTCACCCTAAACTTAACTAACCGTAGCTCTCAATTTTAACCATGATTGGTAATTATTTAGGTTAAAGATAGGCATAAATAGCTTTTCTACACCTTCAACTTGGTTTATTCTCATCAAATACTTAATCCTGACCGTCATCAATAACCTTGACTTGTGGTCACTGATTCTATATTAGAGCATGATCCTGCATGGTCAGAGGTCCGAGGTGAAGACTGAGGTATGCATTACATCTTGATATTATTATCATTTTTGTTGGGCGGAGACGACAGGCCGACCGATGATGGTGATCTCCATAATAGGCAGCATTGTCTAATGTAAAGGACCTCTCAATGAGTGACAAAGATATTGTCATCTTACATGAACAAGCAAGTATTGCGAAGTACTGTCTGACAATTGTGGGGCACGTGCTACAAATTATACTTTTACGTCAAAATTTAGCTACTTTCATATGAAAAGGTCGAGTAAGGCGTAAACTAACCCCCCCCCCAAAAAAAAAAATTAGCTTGCGAATGCAGTTTTCAGTAATCCTGGGCGTGGTTGTCAGCCACAAATTTTCCAGTACGCACTGCCCCAACTTATGGTGGATTCAACAGGGTATTTAAGAGACCGATTTTGGATGCGCAGACGACAGTAATATCGTTTTAAAGGTAAACGTTCAGCTACCGAAAAAAAAGATCACGATTTAATAAGTGCATATATTCGAGACAAAAGCAATCAACTTATCACAGTTTTTAAAGTGATGTTACCCTCATTAAGAAATTGCAGACATGAGACATAGTTGCTGGTAACTATATGACAACTTAAATGGTACATATAATTTTTTGAACTTTTTAACAACGTAAATGGTACATTCCACATACTTTCGTTTGTACTTAATACTACAACTGAAATGTAGTTATATACCTTAAGCATACTTTGTTGTTGTTTTGGGAAGTGTCGTTTCAGGCCATGTAGGGGCTTTGTAAAGCCAAACATTTCCTTATACACTCTTTGCCAAACGGCTGTGACACTTCTCTTAAATAGTCCGCCCCACCTGGTCCCACCTGATTCTGACGTGATCGCAAAATGGTTTCGCCCTTTGACGATAACCTCCACCCTGCTGAAAGTACTTGACACGCGCCTGCCATGTCCTATCATAGACCTATGTCAACATGTGACCCCCCCCCCCCCCATTACTAGATCCTGCTTCAGTGGAACTTTTTACGTTGAATATGTGTCTGGAAAGTGACATTTTGTACCAGTACCTTTTGTCAAAAGGTCCTTCGTCCTCGTTGAATAATTACAAGCACTCCACTGCTACTATAAAATTCTAAATTTCAACTAGGATTCTGTCTCCCTCACTCCTATACTTATCAACGAGGAAGATATAATGTTTACCTTCATTCATTAAACATCATTTACATTAATAGCTGATGCGATTGCAATTATTTTATCGTTCAGTAACATATCAGTTTCTATGCAATAGTCTTGTTCGATTCCATCCAATTAATTGACCTTAAATGACCTCCATGATTTCTCAATTTTATGCCCCAATGAATTAACATCACTCTATTTTAATGACACCTATAATTTGATCTCCCTATTCTAATGACCCCATTGTTTGACCTGTCTCTATTTTAATGACCCCATTATTTGACTTTTTGCTATTTACTGACCCCATGATTTGATCTCCCTATTTTAATGACCCCATGATTTGACCTGTCTCTATCTTAATGATCCCATGATGTGACGTCTCTCTATTTACTGACCCCATGTTCTAACCTCTCTGTATATTTATGACACCATGTTTTGACATATTTCAACTCCTTGTTAACTAATTCAATCAAGTGACAATTCTTTGTTTTCTTCTGACTTCATTTTGGAAGGTACTTCAACTAAATAGTTATACTAATCATGCAGATTTCAAAGTTCTTTATTGATGTTACAACATGCAATAAGTGTACCTTTTAAATATTACAAAGCATTAGTTTCGCGACATCACTGTCTCATATTACTTATACAATGCATGCTGGGATTGCATATTTTATTAACGCAAAAGTTTGCAAAAAAACAGTTACCGGTATAGAATAACAAGAAAAGAAATCCCGAATAAACAGTAGATTTCATAAAGTAGTTGACACTTCATGTCGATTAATTTGGTTCAATAATAACAGAAATGAAATTTAATGTAAAGAATGTGCACTGAAATTAAATGGTCAAGTTATACAACTCTAACAAATCGAGTCATAAGGGCAGCAAGACACTCAAAGTCAATTATTCTGAAGGAAATTTGGGAATCAACTAATACACCGTAAAAGTCAAATACTCAATGACTTAGCAGAAACATTGGTATAGTTCATGAGCATGGTAAACAAGTAGCTATTCAATCTTCTGGCTTTATACTGCTTAGTTCTAAAACATCAATTAACTGACCCTAAATAATTGTTTGTCATATCAAAGATGCAGTGATTTGATAACATCAACATTGCTCAGAAACCGAGAGCAACTGACTAAACAAACATGGTTACACTAGTTGAGTACTTGACAACCATAAGAACAAAAGAAGAGGGGTGGGGGGGGGGCCAATATGTGTTTAGAGTTTAGAAGAGGTCGTCTTGCATCCCGGTATATTTTGAATAAGATCTTTGCGATGGATGATGAAATACAGTGAAAAGAAGTAAGAATGTTTAATGCTAATGAGAATCAATGTGGACGAAATGTGTAAACTGTACCGTAGTTTTACTGCAATACCATTAGTAAGTTTACCAAACAACGATAAAAATCCATTTATGGAAAATTCTTCAGATGTATACAAAACCTAAAATGAGCTACTGAAAAACATTTCAGGTATCAATTGATTAAGCAAGAATGCCATTTGTTTTTCTTGTTTTTGTCACGATATGTGTCTTTAATGTTCAAACGTGGACATGAAGGAGTAGAAAGAAAGAATGTCAGCTCAATTTAAATAGATCTAAGATATGTAAAGGCTGATGAAAAGGCTGAAGTCACCTGAACAGATTTGTTAATTGGTGAGGATATCTACAGGACAAAGTCAACATTTTAGTGATAAGAATATTTGGGTTGCCATTGACGTTTGAAGGTGAGGAATGACTGATAAAAAAGTAGCTTGTAGTCATCAGGATGTGTCAGTGATCAGGGGTCAGGAGGAATCAGGATGTGTCAAGATGTGTCAGGAGGAATCAGGATGTGTCAGGAGGGGTCAGGATGTGTCAGGAGGGGTCAGGATGTGTCAGTGATCGATTTACTAGTAAACGAGTGGCTGCTACCTTTAAACTATCTTTCTAAACTAAAGAGAGTTAAGCTATACTTTTCGTGAAATCCTGAGTACTATCTGAAGTGAATAAGGCGTCAGAAACCGGTCACAAAATTCACATTGAACACGGAAAACGAACATCAACGCAATTGAATGGAATCTAAAATGTTTTAAGAAAATTGAAGATAAAAAGACGTGAAGCCGCTGTGACAGCTTTGCCAAGTGGTGACGACATTCTAGTGCAAGGTCAACATTATCATGATAAGAATATTCGATAGTTTGTGGTTTGAGAGAGTCCTTTAGTAGAGACCGGTCTCATTAGGTGAGGAAAGACATATCTTATAACAAGATCTGTCAGTGATGGGTTTATTAGTGAACACGTAGGTTTCATTTTGGTGCGTTACCTTTAAAACATCTTTCTAGGTTCAAGAAAATTAAGCTACTTTTTCGATGAATCATGATTGCTATTTGGCTTAAATTAGTAAAGTAAATCGTGAAGGATTCAACAACCGGTTACAAATTCACATTGAACACCGAATAATGGAATAATAACGGAATGATGTCTTTTAATTTAAGATGTTATGTTGAATTGGTAAACACACGTTTGAAGATGTACGATATTGCAAAAACGTCATTGATTTTTTTTTAACATGTAATTACTTCCTTCTACTATTTCAAAACTTTTTTGAATTCTACTTGCATGCAGAATCAGAGCTTATCTCAAATGCGCTATCATAAATAACGAAGTCTAAGCTCAGCTAGTAGCAGTTAAGTATACTAAACTATACTTAATAACAAACTCAAAGTTAAGTTCTAAGACTAATACAATTAAAGTTGGCCTTTGATCAGAATTATTTATGTTCCGTGTCATATACACCTTACAAATGATACAAACAGTGCAGTTGTAGTTTGGGAACTGCGGTATCTGGTTGAAAATTAATAAAGCAAGATACTGCCATCTATTCGGGTTCAACAGTTCATCGTGGAGGTCAAACAGGGTACGATAGGCACTTTACGATCACTTAGAACTCTTCGGGTCAGAAGTCGATAATCCATTGTGAATTTGATGATAGAAAGAACTTGCTGCTATAACCTAAATTGTTTCACTTTCGTTTCATGTATCCTATAAAAGGCCAGCCAGATAAACTTCAGGTCTTTGATAATGATATTTCACCCTGAGCGTTATGGAGTGTTTGACATGGTTTGCTAACTCCGACATATATAATTGGTGGATTTCGACATGCAATTTGCTGCGTGTTGAATACCAGTGTGTGTCAAACACGCACGGTATATTCGAAATAACATATATTGTATTTGACCTCATTGGATTGCTAAATCAGACATAGGTTCAAAAGGTTTCTTCCGTAGACACCCCCCTTTTTTTTCGACATAAAATGAATCACTGTAGGAATCTCCCATCTCAGTAGTATCTTATTTACTTAGTTCTTTAACATGTTCATTCTTTCTGTAGTCGTTCAAACTGTAGTTTCTCATTTCTATACTTTTTAGGAAATTCATAGATAATAATTGCACGCTGTAGTTCAACATACCATAATTAAACTGTATTCGGCAGTAATTCGTTGGTTGTTGTTAAAGCATGATCGGCAAACAGAACCACTTGTACGGTAAGATATGTTTCATGCACCAGGTACTAACTGAGGGCTATCAAATTTTCAACTTGTCGGTATATAGGTGGGTTAGTTTCTGAATATTTACTTTTTTCTTTTTTAAATTGTGGCTGTTTATCGACATACTTAACTTGTTTGTTGAAATATTTCGGATCAGGAAGCAAGGCTAATTTAGGGACTTGTTAGTTATATAGTGATCTGAATTCTGTGATGATACTCACTGACTCTTAGCAGTTATGCAGTGAATCACAGATGTCAAATTTTGTGTAGTATGATGTCAAACCACATGTCAAATGCTAACTAGGCTACTATCCTTGACATTATTGTCATAAAGAAATCAGAAACTGTATTGAATGAAGTCATCCATCCTCTATAGCTGCTGCAATCAAAAAGAACAAACTCACAATCGCACCTGAAATAAGAATACGCCGTTACCAAAAATATTTATTTAATATTTATGAATAATTAAAACAATTATAGAAAAAATTACGTTCCTTTAATCGCAGACTTTTTTTACACCTTTTCTTCCACTTACGTAGTTGCATTCTTTGTGTTAAAATGTAAATTATTCAGTAAATTACTGAAAGAGTATTGCGTTATTCTAATTTTGTAGAAGTGTTCCACTTTCCAAGTTCCAATGATCCACGGAAGAGACCAGATAAACAATTAATTTCGATAATCCAATTCAGTTATTTCACTGCTACAGTAAAACATGCATACTTATGATCCTGTCAGTATTATCTTCACACAGTTGATGATGATGGTAGTGATGAAATGATGATGATGATGATCATGATGATAATTTTGAACATGATGTTGAACATGACGTTGAACATTTTGGTGGTGATGATAATGATGGTGATAATGTGATGATGGTGATGGTGGTGATTATGATGATAGTGGTAATAGAAATTACATCCTCACGACAAAGTTCAAGAACGAACCTTATTTTTACTTGCCTTTTTACAGCAAATTCATTTCCTTCAAGAAGTTTAAATCATTTATGGTTCATTGTTGCTGGTGCAGTCGGGGTCATTTGCAGTTTCTTATGTGTCGCATGCCTTACAGTGAGAAACGTTAGATGTAGGTATCAACACTATGATGAAACAATATTTTATGCAAAACTACATACAAAATCAGTTCAAGTTACCTGAGATTTATGTATATTTTATAGTTTGGTGTAATTTAGTATAGTTAAGAGATATCAGAGACCTTAGAATGGCAAACAAGCAGAATGTTGTAAGCTTTCTAGCTACATAATACAGTGTGTCACTAATAATACAAATGTAATGGAAACACCGTTTACTAGTAAAAGTATATTACTCATGTCATTAAAAGGAGTAAATGAAAGTAAATGAAGACTTGTATTGATATGATTAACACAAAACGTCAGTTGTGAAACAAGGAATTAAACGGAACAAAAACATTTCGTTTGATTTTTTCTCTTACAGTTTCACGAAATCGACAAAATCGGCAGGACACCGATGGGTATGTATTCATACTGAAATACTGAAATTTATATTGAAATATAAAACTCACATAAACTAAACTTTAAAAGATAGCATTCTTATGTTATTCCCTTTTCCATGAAGTTGCATATTACAATTTCTGTACACCTTCAATACAGTTTATTAAGATATAACGCTAATCCTGACTAGTAATGTTGGTGAAAAATAATCATATTTATGTTGAGTAAATATTCACCTCAGTACCCCCCTTTCTCGTGTTATTTGGTATCTTACATCGCAGTTTAATATTGACAATTAAAAACATATAATGCTGCTTCCTTTTCAAAACCTAAGATACATTTGTAAAGGTGGTAAATACATTGTCGATGGTTTTGTGTTATATTCGCATGGGTCATTTTAAGACATCAGACTAATACTAAAGTTAGCTATTAGATATTTTCTATAAAAAATAACCAAATATTGTACATAAGCATCAAATTATATCACGTGTAGTCAACAGATACGTATTATGTACGAAACTATTATCCAGTAATACAAATAGTAAATATACCACCTTCAGATTAGTAACAATTTGAATTACAATTTCATTCCTGACAGAAAGAGCATGTCTTAATTTAATTACTTGAAAAAATATTTACAAGGGCAACATTCCAAATTGTAAAGAGAAATAAACCAAACAAAAGAAAAGGGTTTATTATTTTCTAGTTTTTGTTTACTTGTTTAGAAATGAAGACATTTTGTATAGTCATTCCATCGAAATACTTGATACAGGGATGCCAAAGACTGACCAATCAAGTAAGTTTCATCTAAATTTATTTTGGAAAAATGAATTTCAAATGGAACAGTACGTTTTATAAAATACTGAACCAGATCAGTTAATTAAAAGCGAAGAATGTAATTTAGTGGATTTCATCTGAACACGACCCTTAAATAGGGACGCCCTCACAACACTTGAAAATGTCATACCATATTCATATAGTTCTAAAGTAGCTTGTAAAAGAATGTTTTGGAAGAATATTAAAAAAAAAGATAAAGCTGGAAAAATATTGCAAACTTGCTGGCAAGAGTTATTGTTTCGAAATTAGATACGTAAATCTGTTACTTCCAAAAACGTTACAGGCTTACATGCCGATGCAATCATTCATTTTTGGTCTTAAAATGAAGTTACTGTCCAACAACAAACGTTTAATATTTTACTTAGACATTTGGCTTGAAAAAATGAGCAAACTTTGTATCACTTCACATCTGAACGTTTCCAGAA
The DNA here is from genome assembly GCA_021234535.1 of Stichopus chloronotus. NCBI lineage: Eukaryota > Metazoa > Echinodermata > Holothuroidea > Aspidochirotida > Stichopodidae > Stichopus > Stichopus chloronotus. The sequence goes on from CM037842.1 coordinate 7,437,870, forward strand.
ACGGACAAATTCAAGGGATACACGGGGAGGGTTCACATGTCTTACACCCAACTTCTCGATTATCACCCATGCCGAACATGGCTAACATAATAAACGTGTATCATTTAAATCCTCTGTGTTATAACACACCAACATAAGTTACGATTTTGTCGCTTTTATAAGCCTTATGTGTTGAAACGCCACCGTAGTTATTACTGTTAATGACTAGGTTGAATTATACGCATCGCCGTCGTAGCGTAGAGGGTTATGTTTAAGACGGATGAGGCGACTCAGTTTAAGAGAGACAGGAAAGAAAAAATATCTAAAGCAGTAGACATATACACCCTATGCTTTTCTAGCTGTAACTTTTGTACGCACCCACATGTTATAACACATGGTTAGTAAAGATTATCACCGGTACGCATAGATGCATCTATATGCTCCGTAAGTGTTCTTATCGGCTGCTATCATCATAATAGTGGTGCATTTCCGCAAGAAAACGTTCACGGCGTTTCACGTCAACAAAGTTAAATCGAGAGAAGAATGTACTAGAATATACTGCAGTAAAGACAGAATACTGGATGCAACAAATTATTGTTTATTTCTTTTACTGCTAAATCAACAGGTTTCCAGTCTGATGGAAGGTAGGGAGATGAACGGGTTGGGAGCTAACCATTGAACCATTGGGAAATGTATTATTTTAATAAATTTAAAAATATATATATTTTTAGAAAATTTACATTTCTATGTAAAGGTACCAGTAACAGCACGGAATTACAGTACACCACGTTATAAATATGAAGTAATTTTCTAATATGTTAATTGGAATTTCAAGACCAAATATGAAAACAAAATGGAGAAGGGTTAGAAGAAGTTGAATTTCATGCAGCGGTTGATCTCTCTTTTTTGCGAGGATCATTTCTTACTTCACCTTCGCAAGTCTTTTTAGGTTGAGTACGTTTTGACAGTATCGGATTAAATAATGAGTTAAGTATTTATATGAAGATAAAAATCATAACAGATATATTTATATTGTAATGGACTACAGGAAAGAGCTACCAAAGATACCTGTTGATGAGGACGATTCTGCAAGCTCAGGAGGAAGTGACGCCAGTAAGCAAACAAAACAGTGAACAAGTCAAAAGTTAATATGAACATTATTTAACATTGGACAATATTAATACAATCACATTAGTTTTAAAAATGTGATGATCGCTGATTTAACATAACGAAATATTTCACATATATATTTTGAGGTTATACGTAGACACAGCGTTACTACAATGATAATTTTACTTACCTGGTTTTCTCTTGTAGATTACTATTCTACAGCAGATGTATGCCCAGGGAAAGATTCAAGGCTTGTAACGGGGAAAGATATTTCAATTATCACGAATGTAAAAATGGGAGAAATATATGTAAGGTGGATGGGATCTATCAATTTAGCTAATAAGACCACGAAAAGTGTGATATTAACAACACTGACAGGTTAGTAAAGGAAAAATAAATTTCAGTAATTGGAAAGCTTTTAATACGTCAAAACACACTGAATTCTGTTTCTTTATAGCTGTTTGTATATTTGTAGCGATTTACTATATCTAATATCACAAGTGTTTAAGATTTGAATGTAACAAGTAACACATTACCTTAATGAAGATTTTACCCAGTAGCTGAAAACTCTTGATTTAAATATTCCAAAGAAGCCTTAAAAGAGATAGTAGTATTAGATAATTCTTTCTTTGAATACTGAACTTGAATTTTCAAAGTATCGTTCGGGGTGTCAATTCAGGTATTTTTTTTTATATTATAGAACAAGTTTTAACCAAAAAAGGAATTCATTGGGAGAAATTCCTACGAAAGTCTCTGGAATTACCAACATCTAATTATCTAGCCAAAGTGGAGGCTGTCAGTATCAAAGGCAGTGAGTAGATGTCAAGTTCTTGTATTTAAACCTCAACTGTGTTCATAAAAGACAATGTCTTCCTAAACCATAGCGTTGGTCTTTTCAGTAACTTTGTTTTGTTAATTTTGCAGGTAAACTATATCTTATCAGTGAGCGTTTTGTTTGTGAAGATCTCTATAGTGTGCTGTCACGTGATAACAAAAGAGATCACAATGGTTACAGCTCATTGTCGGTCCCTGAGGTCATCAACCACGTATCAGGTGTTTTAGAAGGAATGGACATTCTCAAGGAATTTGGAGTATGATATACATAAAGTTCACATTTTGTTTGCTTTTTTTTAAGAGAGTAGATTGAAGTACACCTAGAATATATCACACTATTCTTTACCTAAAGTCTTTTAAATGCACGTCATTACGCTTTACCAACTCCGTTTGTTCTACTATTGCATCATCTTAATGTATGGTATGATACTATACACTACCTCTTTTATCTTGTGTTGAATAGTAACTTGCAGCTCACATCAACTTGACAATTTCAAATTATTTCGACTGTTGCAACCCGCAGTTTCTCCATCCGGGTTTGACGACCAAAAAGATTTTACTAACCAAAGGAAAACTAGTTAAATTATACGACTTTTGTCTGGCGGGTGATGCTCCAACAATTGCTACTTTAAAGAAAGCTCAGGTAAAAAAGAATAAACTTACACATTGAAGAACTCAAAGTTTACAATGTCTGCATTTCTTTACACGTTCGTCTTTTGCTCTTTCTTATATCCTGTTTATATTAATCGCGTATGGGGGGGGGGGGGGTAGTTGGGATATTCGTCTTACATAACTTCTTTCACTTTCTCGACTTTCGGGTATAATCATATTTCCTTTACCAGATTTGTGGTAAAAAAGTAATCTGCCAATGACAAATTCTGACAGAGAAAATCCGTTAATGTTGTTTTTTATTTTTCTTTACGTTGATCAAACAGTAGTAATGTAAACATTGATAACATTTAATCAAACATTTAAGAAAGGGAGAGCTATGGAACAAAAACTCATGAGCATTAACTATGGGACCGTCAATATAATCAAGATTCAAAAATATAGCAGTTTTCTCCCTCCTGGGGCTCTTCTGGCAGAGTATATATTATTGGCAGAATGATTGATAGTAGCACAAATCTGTGAAGGAGTTAAATTTACCATACTCGATTTGAAGCAACATGGTACAATTAGATGTTTTGTTACAACTACTTATCCTCTTTTCAAGGAAAACCGTAGCGCATCATTTCAACCAGTCCTGATATTTCTAACATCATTTTTCACGAAATAAGACGACATTTTTCTGTAGCTTTTGCGACTGTTTTTTAGTACTCCTGACATTTAAATTAATAATTGAATTTAATTTAAATACAATCATTTAATTTGTGCAAAGGTCACATTTTTGTTCTTTCTGCATAATATTCAGATGCAACGGGTTTCTTTGAATGAATTCCCACCGGAAATGCTTCTCCTTAGTGAATATAAAGACTATAGTGATGTATGGTCTACTGCAGTGGTGATATGGGAAATAATGGCAGCTGGTATTTTAATCATTATAATATCATTTCGAATTAATTTCATGAATTTATACATATTGCTGATTTGGTGACAAACGATGATGGAAAAATATTGATGGAGACAGAGACACAATCTTTTGTATCTTTTGTTTTTAATTCCGCTTTTTGTTGTAGTTGAACCATATTAAATAAACACGAAAAGTGAAAGGAAGTTGATTTAATTACATGCACATGACACAATATATCCAAAAATGCTTAAAGTCGACTGATTATGAGGAATCAAAAAAGTCGGGTTATATTTCTTTCTGATTTTAAGTTTAAGAAAAATAAGGAATAAAAAATCACGTCGATGGATAAATCTTCTCCTGTTTGAGATACTTAAAGGGGTTTTGAACGGCATGGGATATTTATCTGTACTCGTACACTATCAGCAAGACTGAACGTTATGCGCAGTGAAGTTATTGTGTAAAACACAATCAATGTTCTAATGTTGATTATTGCTCAGGCTAAAATTGGTCTTTTGATCTAAAGTCTCATAAACTGAAGAAGCTTCTATGAATTTTATTTTCAAATGCACTATACTGATGTCATAGAATAACTAACATTTCATATTACTTTAAATGACATTCTGATGACCGTTACCTTTTCATGTAGTATACCTCCCCCCCCCCCCCCCCCTAATGCTAGCATTCCCTTTTAATATGACAGGTAGTCCTCCTTTTCCTGAGGAACAGGAAGTTAAATTTAATAAAGATATGTCAACACCATCAGCATCCTGGCCAGAGAAGTACTTGCAGATAAGGTGAGCTTCACAGTGCGACATGATGAGTACTTGTAACTTTGTTGAGAATTACCTTGAAAAGTCAATTTACAATGTATCCTGATTGTCTCTAGTTCCAACGTATTGCAGTAATGACGTCACTTTAATAACGTCATTTAAGCTTCTCGTCTGATGTTACAGGAAGTAACTTCAGTTGATCATTTAATGCTAACCTTTCTTAGATATTTCACCGGTCTGTGATCTGACGCATACTGTAATATGCTAACTTTCAGTGACTCTACCTCTTAATATTCCTTTCACTAGTCAAAGATAGCAACTCTTGCATTTATTATGCCATTTGTGCAAACAAAAGGCAGAGTACGTATTCTCCTTGGGAGACAGAATAAGTAAAACTTTTAGAGTAAATAATTACAATATTATCGTTGATAAGTTGTTTGTCGTCGCTTTGACGTAATTCAATTTATAGTAATATGTTTACCTCTGTACAGAGATAAACTCTTATTCGAATGCTGGAACCATAATGCCACTCTCAGACCTTCTATTCACCAGTTGAGGCAAACATTTGTTTCGGTAAGTAACCAAATTACATTGTGATTTGCTGAGCATCTTTTTTCATAGTTATGGCATTAACACTAACATCAAAACCTTCATCATGATTTGTATTTTATATGAAAGCGAAAGTAACTTTACGATCAATATTCTTATTTATAAATAAATGAAAGTATGACTATTCTTACTACTGATTGACAATCAGTGTTGCTATTTTGATTGCATACTGTGCCAAACTTAAACCGAAAAGCCCACTTTTAATACGTTCGCCTATCTTTTCAGCTAAAAGTTAGCATAACACAAATATGATACAAACGATTAGCATGCGAAGCGGCATGTGTCTTGTTCATTGCACACTTTTTTGTATTTCCACACATAGTCATATGCTATAATCATAGGCTATGCTGTGAGTGAAGATATGCACGAATTCAACCATTGGACTAAGAATGATTTGTAATTGTGAATGAGTGAACCGATCAAGCTTACAAATACCAGAGAAAAAAAACACACACAAAGAAGAAATTAAAGAGATGCTTTAGCGTACTTTCGTTTACTAGTTAGCTTTCATGATCATTGAAATTGTTGCAACAATTGTCAAAACTTTTATTTGGCTATTTTCAAATAGCGTATAGTTGTACAAAGTATTATTTAAACCTCTCCAATAGATATTTGAGAGATTAATCACGGACAGTTCTTATGAGATACCGATGCCAACTATGTACCTACCAATGAGAGCCGTGAATGCTACTCCCATTAACCAATGAGAATGGACTAGATCATACTGGATACCAATACCAAAGATGTATCTGTTTAAGAGATCATACAGTGAATGCCACTCCCATTACCTATGGAGAACGAGTTTACTATGCTAAGAAGTAAACATGAGACGGTTTCTGATCAGTCCAGATTAAAAATAATTTTAGTGTCAAATAATAGTTAAAGTTCTGTTTTGATGTGATCATGTTCATCAATATCTTGACTATTATCACTATGCTGATTATGTCATTGTGTGAATGCGTGCACTTTTACATGCGTCAGTTAAATATTCATCCTCTTGGTTTGTAATTTTTTTTACATTGTAATGCATTAAAAGTGAAATGAATAATAGTAATCGCCGTAACTGTTTCACATTTATTACAATTTATTCAAGTGTATCTAAATCGTCTCTCTAGCCATGTTTAGATTTATTTGACAATAACTACAGATAGTTATCTGTTTAGATGAAACACTTAAATTGTACATTTTCTTTGTTTGTATCATATTTTAATCAAATTCAAAGTAATCAACTCACTTTGATGGGTATGTCACAAAACCAGAATTTTGCTCAGAAGTAACAAGAAAGTAATCGATTTTCTTTTTTTATTTCAAATATTGCTTTCAATATGTCTTATCTTTATTTGACAACCTACTTGCTTTTTCCCAAGTAAGGCATGCAGAGTCGCTGGTTGCAGTTGAAATGAATAAAACTAATTTTTTGTATCCCTCGTTTCTGCAGAAGTTACATTTGAGATTACCTAGGCTTGTAGATATTTAACAATTCACCGTAATGTGTTATATTTTGTTTACCTTTATTGCACGGTGCCTCATATTACGTGTTTATGTTATAAGATTCTCCTACCTTCTTGAGAAAGTTTTTCATTTACGCTAAGTTGTAATACTATACCTTTTAGTGCCTGTAACATATAAACGTCACCTTCATTAGGGTTCGCAGAATGCGTGTTTTGTTGGTCAATTGTTTCTACATGTGTGAAATCGGTTACTATATGCAGGACTGATTCGAGCCACTAGTTCAATGTCACGAAAAATGCTTAATATAATAATTACTCAACTAATGAACGATTTGTGACTATAACATGCAGCTAGAATATCAACTGTAATAAAAAGAAAGAAACGTTAAAAGTGATTGGTAGGTCTTATCGATATCTCGTGCGACGTCAAGTCTGTCTTTCATAACTGTCTGCAAACATCACTACAGTAGTTCATCGTCACTATACGCAAGTACCAGTCAGACATCGTTTATATGTGTATGTACGGCTTTGCTTCCATAATAGTATTTATCATGATCACCTTTTACAGCAGGATTTGATAATCTGTAGTCCGCATATTTGAATACATGCATGTCCACAGCAACTGAGCTCTCACACAGTTATGATATATTGAGTATACAGTATATGTAATATACGTGTATATGTGAAGTACAGCACTGACTACATTATCCCCAGACTAATTGTAGCAGGGTACTGTCTAAATTATAGATACTACAAGGAAGTAGCCTATAAATTTCCTGAGTAGCAAATTATGTTAATGAATTATACTAAAAATGAAAATGAAAGTAACACACTGCCAAGGAACACTCAGCTCTCTAATATCATTGTTTGGAAATTAATATGAACTGTGTTGTTTGTTTTACAGATCATTGCACACGAGATTTACCGGAATCTGTTAAGAAAATTTATATGTAATCTTTAGAAAATACACACAAAAATTCATTTCATTATACGTATGACTATACTTACGCTAATATGACAAAGCTCAACCAAGATGAAATGTATTTGTTGAACAAGAGCACATAATCTGCATGGAATTATAAATAAGTAAGCGAAAGTAACTATGCTATTTTGCTATTATGTAATTACGCTGATCATCCTATGTGCAACCCAACACTGACATTTTCCAATAATTAGGATATCCAGTTAACCAATGAAGAAAATATACAAACATTACTGACCATGAGAAATGAACACACAATTTGGTAAACTTGCGTAACTACAAAATCACTCAATAGTTTAGTGTTACATCATGTACTGCATTAGTGCTACAACAGATAAGTGTTACATCATACAACAGATTAGTGTTACAATGTGCAATAGATTGTGTGTTACATCATTCAATAGAGTACTGTTATATCATGCAATAGCATTGTGTTACCGGTACATCATGCAATAGATTAGTATAAGTGTTACAACATGAAATAGATTGACATAACGCCGTGCAACAGAGTACCATTATGTCATGAAAAAAAAATCGTGTTATATCATGCAATATATTAGTATTACATCATGGAATAGATTAGTGTTACATCATGTACTACATTAGCGTTATATCATGCAATAGAGTAGCGTTACGTCATGAAATGATTAACATTAGTTCGTGCAACAGATTAAATCTGCAATAAAGCATTAAATCATGCAATAGGTTAGTGTTGCAACATGGAATTGGTCATATTGCGTCATTAAATAGATTTAGGTTACATCATGCATTAAATCAAAGTTACATAAGGAAATAGTTTTCTGTTACATCATACACAAGTTTAAAGTTACATCAAGCAATAGCTTAGCGTTAAATAATGCAACAGATTAGTGTTACATTTTGCATAGATTAGAGTTACATTATAGAATCTCATGATTCACTAAATTAACTTCCTGATGTTACGTAATAAATGATAATAGTAAAGGTGAAACAATTTATTAGTGTGTAGCCTGAAAGACATACCTTCATTTAGCAAGTAATAAATGAACAAAAAGCGTGATTTTGAGTTAGATATAGGATTAACGTTTTATTGTCATTTGTGACGAATATGGCAGGTCGTCGACTTTTATCGAAAATACCTTGACGAATTTAAACACCAACGTGTTCAATTATGGTTAATAACAGAAACGTGTAGAGATTATAAGCATGTATCTACCCACAAATAGCTGGATGACATAAACATGGGGCAGTTTACATATTTACAGAAAGGACATCCCCAACTAACTAGACGGATACCAGCCAACCCATTTGCTTTACAAACGCCGAGAAATGAGTAATAATACGGCGTACAATTTTACTTGTCAATTCTATTCAATCAAAAACAAGTTATTTTGCATTACAATGAGCAATTGGCAATTACTTTATGACCAATCGGTTTACTTCCCTTTTTACCCTAATTCTCTGCACTTGTAGCTAAATTTACTCTAAGGTTGAAGATGCTTTGAATATTGGTAGGCTTAATTATTGTCTCTAGGTAACTTTTCAGACCACTTTCAGTTTCTTTCAGGACACAAACAACAACAAAATGTAATCATAGCATATTCTGGGTAACCAATTGGATATTAGATTTCGTTCAGGAGTTACTTAATATCAGTTTACTAATATTATATTATTCATTAAAGTCTTTGCCAGATATTAAACTTATGACCAACTACCTTTTCCAGTAATTTACGATTAAAATAAATACTGCAGATTAGACCATGTTCTACTTTTGATATATTTTCGTTTAACATATTTGATGCATCGTATTAGCTTGAACGAGGTTCTAGCAGAGATGTTACTATTGGATAAATATATAGGATCCAGTGGCGTATTAATTTATACATGTTGCATTATATGAGAAGTACTTGTAGATAAACAATAGCCTCATAATTTGTGTACTCTATCATTCAAAATAATAATGAATAGTTTTTTTTTTCAGTGTCGATAGCGTCAGCTACATTAATTTCCTTTGTATTAAAGTATACAAAATATGAGAAACCGATGATTAGCGACAATTGTTGTTTCTTATTTTTCTTGTTTTAGCTATTTGTGTAATTAGAGGCACATAAAGACTCAATTGTACACTAGTTAATGTAATACTGAACATGCGATACTCCAGGATCTGGTAACAGAAAACATTGTCGTAAGCTTGACATGGACGTAAGCAATGTGATCCCTTCAATTGTTCTCTAATTACTAATACTCCCACTACAAAATATCCCACTACTAGTGGAACAAAATGAGTTTATGATCCTGTCAAACATTTAAAAGCCTCACCCTCAAAACCCTCACTAGCTGCTAAAAAGGACAAAAATCAAGGATAACTGGAGGATAAGCAACAGTTATAGGCAAAATAGTTCTGTATTAGGGTGTGATTAGATTCTGTTAGGGTATAATTGGCATACACAGCTAAAAGTAATATACTATGGTGAGAGTTAAATGTTTCATAAGAGGTGGTAACACGTAAGGTCGGGAATAACAGAGGTAACTGAAACTTCTTCTGTTGCTTACATCACTCCTAACGTTTTCCTTGAATGTGGTAGGACGTCCGCCTTTATCTAAAAAAAACGAAGTTTGATAAAGTTGCATCAACGCAATCAGTGCCCTGGACAGAGAAGTACTTGCAGATAAAGTGAGTACATTAATTAGCCAATTAGAGATGGTCAAGTTTTCAAATGGCATTTGCTTTTCATTTTGAGTCTGCAGTTTTAAACTCGTTCTGTCGAATGTGCTTTGAAGTCTATAATAGATACACATGCACTGAGCATAATAGCACATAATGATGACGTAACACTCATTTGTATGTCTGAAGCTGCATACATTGGTAAAGAATAGAAAAGAAAGTGAAAGTATTTACAATTGCTACATCTTTTTAATTATAGTTATTCCTACTTGTTCTTACTCGTTACTTCATTGAGATAAATATTATGTGATTGCTGGAATCATAACGCCACTCTTAGTCCTTCATCAACTACTTGAGAGGAACATTTGTGGCAGTGAGTAAACGAATTATCTTGAATTTATTTTCATATATTTGATGGGTGTGTTTGAGACTATCTTACGGAAAGTCACACTTTTACGAGGTGAAAGCTACTGGTGAAAACTTGTTCAAATGTAGACCTATAAGCTCTTTAAAATTACTATTTGTCTGAGGGCAAACCATGAGAAACTCTCAAGAACGGTGAAGATGCAACTTTAGTTTTTCTTTGATATATATTTGGGAGATTCCTCACCGTCCTTTCTTACGTGATACCAATGCCAATGATGTATCTGCCAATACAATTTCATATACAACACGAACTACCTACTCAGACCTCATATATTACGTTGGGAAGTAAAACTCTATACTTACTGTTACATGAAATGAGATTTAATATCTTAGAACAGTGTTTCAATAGTAGGCCTATGTGGAATTCCTAGTTTGTCATATTCATCTCTGATAGGACACTTCTTAATTGTGATTAGTAATTGTTTGAAATGTTAGGTTTCTGAGTTGCACACTTCAATCCTGGAAATAGATTCAATTTAAACAACTTCCTGTGGATGCAAGATGTTTTGTTAATACATTCAGCTGTTTTGTCAATCCCAACTTACAGGTTTTGTGTAATTCATCTCTGGCCTGCTTGTCGAGAGGCCACAGATGAGGTTAATGAGGACATCGTTTAAAAAAATTACCCTTTCATATCAGGCTTGTTTTGATTGTTCTTTAAGTTAAAGTGGACCTGCTGTAAACATTAAATTTTGTAAAAAAAAAATACCAATTTTGTAACAGGTGTTATGTTAAGCCAATAATAGTGAAAGAAGAGGAATCGTTTTAAATTTACCTTCACCTACCCCTTCAATTTTATCTGTCCGTACCATACAGTACAGATACTGAAATATACAGATACAGACACTGAAATTTTATTTGTATTAATTTGCTCTTCTATTATCGTTAATTGTTAACTTTTCATTAATTTAACGACGAAATGAGATCACCATTATTTAATCTCACTAATTGTAATATCTGCTAAATCGTTGGTAGCATCCATTAAAGATAAGAGAAATCTTTAGCATTCTAGATCACTGGGTATATCCTTTTTATTTAAATGGGATTAAAATACGATTTGATTTTAATTTTGTCAAGTTTGTTGTGATTCCATTGAGCCATGCTTCATTTTGATTTGTTCATAACTTCTTCGTTGTGTATGGGAATTAGGAGAAATCAATCATATAATACCTACAGTGTTTAATTGTATATATGGCTTAATATAGTGCAATGACAACCTAATGATGGAATGAACACTTAAATAGACTATTAAATGGTTGCCGTTGTGTTTATCAACATGATGTAATGAATGGTATATGGTATACCATTCATGGAATGAATGGTCATCAAGTTTCTTTCTTTTTCATTTTTTAAATAAACATCTTAAGTTTAATGATTATCTGACTGAAAAGTGTAATGATTAAGGTGATTCTGGTTACCTCCAACGTAAAAAGAAAAAGCACACATTTCGTTATATTTTGTGGTAGTCAGAGATTGTATGTATGCTGAAACCATGTCACAGTCGTTTAACATATCCAGAATCTATATTACAAGAGCATTTCTGAATACAACACCACACATACACACGCACACACACGCGCTAAATGTAGCATTCTGTATGTGTTATGTATACTACTGGCAAGTACCATACAACTACACTGAACAGAAATGATGTAAATGAAATAATTCCGAAAATAAAAAATGAACAATTTAAAAGAACACAGTAATCTAAAATTGATATGAGCAGCAATATTTATTGTTTTGTCTTCAGATAAGTATACGTCATACGCGAGATCTATAAAATACAAAAGTACATGTGAATGCAAACGTTATTAAATACACTACCGTGTCAGTTCTTCGTTATAATGAACATATTTATATCGATACGTCACAGAGTCCCCAAGATGAATTACAGGTTTAACAATAAAAAAAAACTCAATAATTGACACGACATTACGCTACGCATAATATGTGGAACAAAAGTCCGCAATGACAGAATGTATAGGCTGGACCATTCATAAAATCCGAGAATATCATCAAACCTAATAAAAAATATACCCTTATGACTGGCAAACATTTTTAATTCAGATATGAATACATAGAAAAAACAATTAATAATAACATTACTTTATTGAATAAGAATAGATTATTAGCAGCTTAAACACTCTGGTTTCAAAAGTTGCCAATGTTTACACTGAGCATACAATGAATCTGTTCATAGAAATTGTCTTCGAGATAAAATATTAAATACAACAGAAGGAGGAAAACTGTGTAGGAGATGTTTCGACACATGTACCTCTCACTTAAGTGGAGACATTTTAAACAAACAAAATGTCTGATTAGGAAGAATTCCAAATTATTACATGTTTATGTCGAATTTCGTAGTAAGTCGATTATCACGTATAATACCCTGACGTAATATTCACACTACGAATAAAATATGATTACACGGACGTCAAATGAGGGCGCAGTGCATCAACATAAAGCATAGAATAGAAAAGTCATAACAAGCTTTAATGGTGACATTGTCATATACACATCGTTGTAAGTTAGATAAGTTGACAATATCAGCAAGAAATTATATCATGCAAAAGATAATGCTAATTTATATGAACACTTTTAACATTGGAAAGGTTTCTCCGAAATTACAACGTCTCCAATTGGAAAGGGAAACAAAAGTTAAAATTTTTGACAACAAAACATTTTTTTCCACGAGAGACATGGTATGGGCAACTTGAAATTCACAGGGAATCAATCTCGATATGCGATGTCAAAAATTTTTCTTTTTTTATATTTTTTGATATAATTGTTTTTTATATAATATGCTTCCAAATATTGTTAATACCTAGGCATCTCTGGGCACAAGTTTCTTTGTTTTCATGGAATATATATGTAAAGAAAACGAAGGCATACATTAAATTACTTGCAATCAGGGACTATGTGACATCATACTTATACTTACATGATCCAGACTGTTTACATTTAACTCAGGCAAAAAAGGCCGCACTCTTGCTTAGATTTCAAAAGTGTTCAACTCAACTTGGGAAGGAAGCAGTAGCTTTGAATGAAATTTGTTGCTGAAACACTTCGTCATAAAAAACATAGCTAGGGTTGTCTTTAGAATAATTAGCTATCAACCATAACTTTATGGAGACGTGATAATAAATCCCGTACGTTGGTACCCCGATTAGTAACAGTATTCAGTGAAAACCAACATTTGTTGGCATATCTGTTAATAAATCTTCATTCCCAAACTCAGATTTCAAAGCTGTAAGATTTTCAAATTCAAGAATCTATGTATCATGTGTCGTAGGTTATTCGTTATGCCCAATGATGGTCTATGTTTTCACTTTCCAGAGGAATAGTTTTAGTGATCGTCTTGCTTTCCAGTCTTCGAAACCTATATTAACCAATGTTTGCATTGTGTGAACAAGGAGGTTCTTGGAGGTTCAAGGAGGTTCTTCAAGGAGGTTTTTGTAGAACCTCCTTGGTTAAAGTGTGCATTGAGATATTGAGCTACTTAAGTTTTCTTTGTGCACACTTTAATATGGTAGGATATTCAAAGTGCGCGGTTGCTCGTGACGTTTACGAGTCAACAACATAAACAGTATCAGAGCTATTTCGCTGAATTTACACTAATTTCATTACATTGTAGTCGTCCGCTTGTGATGACTGTGTACGTTGAGCGTATGCTGATGGAGTTGTGGATTAACCAATGGTGATGTGTGTCTTTACCCATGGTGGTGTGTCTTTACCCACGGTGGTGTGTGTCTTTACCCATGGTGGGGTGTGTCTTTACCCATGGTGGTGTGTTTTTACTCATTGTGGTGTCTACATTTACCGATGGTGGTGTGTGCCTCTACCAATGGTTGTGTAGTTTTTTTTTGTGATGAGTAAATTTTTATTGCAAAATGAGTTATTTCCCTTGAATGGTGCCAGTAGTGGGGGAAGTGCCGTGTCACCCCCCCCCCCCCCGACTTTTTTTCGAGTATCCAGCGACTCGTTTTGGAGTATCCAGCGCCTCGTTTTCGAGTCGCACTTGGCTCACTCCCGCCTCGTTTTCGAGGCGCCTCTTTTGATGTGATATTGATTTTGGTAGACACCCAACTTGAAGGAATTGAGGAGGCGCATTTTTTTTTTTTTTTTGTAAATAATTTTTAAATTTCTTTTATTTATTTATTTTTTTTTAAATTTAGTAAAAACAAAACGTTAAAATGTTAAAATGTTGCAATGTTAGGTTGGAAACAATTGAAAAGGTACTTACCAATCGAGAAGAGCGAAAGAGGTGAAGAAAATCTGACGCTAGGGTAACGTGAGGGTCCTAAACAAGCCCATCAGCGTAAGAGCCAACCGATAAAAATATTCCTATACAGAACCACCATCTCCACCGAAAGGAAAAGAGAGCGCGACTGTTGAAAGCCTGATACAGCTAATAGCGTTTGTCATATAGGTAGGCCTTTTTAGAAATGATGAAAATATCGACACCAACCTCTCGTCTTACAGTGAAAATGAAAAATGTCTTCTAACAGAAAGGAAGGTGGAGAATGCACATGTACTAGTTTTTTCTTCTGTATGACATTGTGTAGTAAAGTTGCATTCGATAATAGCTTTTAGAAAGTGTCGTTCCATAGAAGGTTATAGCAAATGACGTAATCAAATTTGAAAAGAAACAAAGATATTGCGAACGGAAAGTGTCCTTCAAATAAAATCATTCAGTCGATGAAGAAAATAACAGGGTAAGAAACTCTTCCAAACGACCTTAGTTGGAAAGATAAACAAGATCACTCGATGAAAACAAAAGAAAAAAAAATATATATATATATTGCGAACGGACCGACCGATGAAGAAAATAACATGGCAAGCGCGTCACAGTGATTAGCAATAAAATGACGTCATAGGGTCGTGTCAGGACACGCACGTGTATGGATGTCGCAATCATCGAAAGTTTGTTTACCGAATTTGATAGAAACGAATACAGCTTAAGTCAATGTTAGGTTGGAAGAAATTGAAAACGCACTCACTATTCGAGAAGCGTGAAAGAGGTGAAGAAAATCTGAGACTACGGTAACGTGACAGGGTCTAAAATTACACTCATTACAAGAAATCAAAAACAATGATGCAACGTTTCGAGTCGCCAGCGCCTCGTTTTTCGAGTCGCAATGGTGTCGCCCCCCGCCTCGTTTTTCGAGGCGCCCTTGGATCACCCCGCCTCGTTTTATTTTTGGTAGACACCCAACTTGAGGGGATTGAGGAGGCGCATTTTTTTTTTATTCTTATTATTTTTTGGGGGGCTCACTTTTGGGAATCTCCATGATACGTGTTGTTATGGATAGACACAATATCGCAATGTTAGGTTGGAACAAATTGAAAATGTACCTACTAATCGAGAATAGTGAAAGAGGTGAAGAAAGTCTGGCTCTAGGGTAACGTGAGTTCCCTCAATTAACACGCCCATCGCCGTAAGAGCCAACAGATAAAAATAGTCGAGTGCCGCGAAACCCGAGCTTGGACGGTTGTCTCCTACGGTGAGGGCCCTGGCTAGGAGAGGCGCTACCTTAAGCTATGAGTTTGCTAGCTCTGTGTACACAACTTAACTGAAAGCGTACGCAAGCAACTTGTCAACAAGCCACGTCAAGTAGTAATTAGCATAAATTAGTAATAATTAGAATAAATGTCACGCCGACATGTTAGTTACAGAACACTTCTGTATTCCTTTTTATTTCTTTATTTATTTCTGCAAATTAACATTTTACAATTTACGTTTTTAGCAGTGTTTACATTTAAACAAGATTTGCTTTTGTTTACCAAAGCACCATTCTTTCAAATTTTACCGAGACCAGAGAGTTGCTACGACGATTTTATACGCCGAAGGAAAGAGCGGCCCACAGGTCACGGACGCTAGTTGTTGGCACACTGGCATATTTGTTTATACACAGATTTTGAGGACCGTGAATGGACGCAGACTGATTTACCTTGAATGAACTCCTCCTCTCCTTTCAATTACCTACTCTACCCATGCCTCCCGTTCTTGTACAACCTAACTTTTGAGCATAACTCTAGTCCCGCTCTCTTCCTACTTTGTAGACATGAGTGTCAAGAAACGTCGTGTGACCAAAACAAGGGTGGGCAGACTATGTATGGTGCATTGTGAAACGTCCGATAATAAACTCGCGCAATGAGTGTATGCGTATTTTTGTTCTCATTTGCTACCTTTCCCTCTCATTTACCCTCATTTTGTTCTCATTTTATCATTTTTGTTAAACTTTCCCTCTCATTTGCTCGCATTTTGTTCTCATTTTATCACTTTTTTGTTACATTTCCCTTCATTTGCTATCATTTTGTTCTCATGTTGCTTATTTTTCTCGTTTGCTTTCATTCGGTTCTCATTTTCGCGCATTTATTCATATCTAAAATATTTCTCTCATTCTCCACTATACACGTTCTCTTCTCATCCTCCTCTACACATTCCTTCTCTCCTCTTGACCTCCCCCTCTCCTCGTGTCATCATTCGCCTAACGCCTCATCCATGGGTATATAACAAGGTGTTTTATTTTACGAATCTCATTCTGCTCTTTGTCTGAGAGAGAACGGACCATATTCCTATCATGGCATTTCGTTGTAGGGTTTGTAAAAAGGCTTTTTCCACTAATTTCAACCGTCGCCGACACGAATCCACGATACATAGCTCGAATAGGTTTGTCACTGACAGCGAAGAAGGAGGTATGGAGGGTGAGAGTGACGTCTTACGTCGTGAAATTGATTCGCCCTCAGACAGCGGTGGAGAGGGCGATGACTCACGGGACAGTGAGAGAAGCAATGACGGTGATGATGACAATGAGGTGAGTGACAGTGGTGATTCCACTAGCGTCAGCGATAGTGATCTTGATGATGACGGTGATGACGATGATGACGAAAACCTGTACGACCCGGTAGAGACTTGGATGCGCCTAACCAAATTTAATAATGCAATGTCAACGATGTTACGCAAAGGACTAAAGCGTAAAGAAGAGGGTGATGAAGGCGACGATGAAAGGATGGAAGAGGATGACAAGCCTCTGTACGATGCTTTGGAGACTTGGAAGGCTATGATTGAACTCAATGAAGCAATGTCAATCATTTTACGTCACGGATTAAAGGTCAACGAAAAAGACGAACAAGACGAGAATGATGAACTCGAGAGTGACGACGGCACCGAGACCAATGACGGGGGAAGATGAACACAATTGAGATACTAGAGAGTGACACGAGAACTAAAAAAAAAACGCAGAGGTCATGGATCTATACAGGAGACACTGGATAATGACCAAATAGACCAAATAAAACTGAATAATGGAAAAATTCTATTATAGTTTAGGAAACGACTGCTCTCTCTGAAATTATCGGAGACTATTTCCTTAAGCCGAGTTTAAATGGTTGCACGCATATTTGTATTTCTCATACTAACATATATCCGTTTTAATTTTTGCTGAATATGAGGTCGTTTGAATAAATTTTAGTAAACTCATACTCTTGTGTTTTGTTATTTGTTGTTGTCATTTAGCCAATCCACCTATATGCTAATCAGTGTAACACCCTATTTCTCATTATCCATCTTGCAATATACAATTAATGGCGTGTTACTCAAACGATTACGTAAGAAGAGAGGGGGTTAAAGAACCTGGTGGGAAGAGGAGGTACGAAATGTGTAGAGGAGCGATACCTGTAGAGGAGGATGAGGGAGAGAGAAAGGGGGGTGAGTGCAAAATGAGAACCGAATGTAAGCAAACGAGAGAAATGAGCAATCTGAGAACAAAATCAGAAAAATAAGAAAGCAAAATGAGCAATCTGAGAACAAAATGAGAAAAATGAGGACAAAATGAGAAACTGAGAACACAAATGGGATGACGTCAGTCCCTTCCGTGATGTATTTCTGCATACGTCACTAGTTTATGGTTATTAGGTTACTATTTATTAGGTAAATTTTTAAGTAGCATTGAAACATTTGTAGATGGTGTGTATGTGTAGGCTTACCGTTGAGTATACTTGCAAAGATCTATAATACAACAACAACGCTTTCAGTTAAGTTGTGTACACAGAGCTAGCAAACTCATAGCTTAAAAGGATGGTCTAACCACGAATATAGCCTTGATATGTTGAAGAGTAAGTTAATCTGACCATTACAGTGAAACTTCCATTCAATTCCCATGTGTGGTTCCGGAGATATGAGCAGTTGAAGTTGCCACATTTGTTACCAACAGTTGACTTGAAGCAAGCAGGAGTGATGTCATCTCCCCACATTGATAAAGCATTTTATGTTTTTCTTTAAATAATACACCAAATTTAATACTTCAATATATAGTGATATCATAGTGTGAATGTATGAGGGATATGAGAGTTTTGTAACCTTCACGTAACCAAGAAGGAAGGCTGACCACCTGCTGATTTCAAGGTCAAAATAATTAATTAAAAAATGAAGAAAACAAAAGACTCTTTAGCAATGTGAAGAGATGATGTCACTACTGTTTGCTTCAAGTTCCGAGTTGGAGCAAAGGGGGTAACTCGAACTGATAAAATCGCGAGAACCATGCATGGGAACTGAATGGAAGTTTTACTATTAGGGTCACATTTACTTACTCTTAAACATATCAAAGCTAAATTTCTGGCTGGACTATCCTTTTAAGGTAGCGCCTCTCCTCGCCAGGGCCCTCACCGTAGGAGACAACCGTCCAAGCTCGGGTTTAGCGGCACTCGACTATTTTTATCTGTTGGCTCTTACGGCGATGGGCGTGTTAATTAAGGGAACTCACGTTACCCTAGAGCCAGACTTTCTTCACCTCTTTCACTATTCTCGATTAGTAGGTACATTTTCAATTTGTTCCAACCTAACATTGCGATATTGTTTCTATCCATAACAACACGTATCCTGGAGATAATAAAAAATAAAATAATAACAATAAAAAAAAATTGCGCCTCCTCAATCCCCTCAAGTTGGGTGTCTACCCAAAATGGGTAGAGTAGGTAATTGAAATTTAAAAATTATTTCCAAAAAAAAAAATATTGCGCCTCCTCAATTCCTTCAAGTTGGGTGTCTACCAAAAATCAATATCACATCAAAAGAGGCGCCTCGGAAAACGAGGCTGGAGTGAGCCAAGTGCGACTCGAAAACGAGTCGCTGGATACTCGAAAAAAAGTCGGGGGGGGGGTGACACGGCACTTCCCCCACTACTGGTGCCTGTTAACTACGAATCTCGTAGAACTCACTGCCGGATTTAAAAACAACTGAATCGTTTTCTGTTGCCACTCAACTTCCTAGACATATGGACAGTAATGGACATATGGAGAGTAATGGACATCAATGTTTATGTTCCCATGGTATTTTTGTAACTGTTAGTAGAAACGCAGAAGGCTGTTTGCATAGGTGACAAAAACAAACCCACAATGTGGATTATGCTCGGTTTACGTGATAGATAAAGAAATACCTTGACAACTGAGGTAGACAGCATCTACTTCTTCAAAAGAAACTTGTAACATCCTACGTCAGATAAGCTTGCAATACGCTCTGTTCAGTGATGGATAAAAATTTCCTTGACAGTCGAGGAAGACAAATACTTAAAAAGTAAGCTTGTAATTATTGAAAAGTCCTGACAATATATATAATATATATTATATATATATATATATATATATATATATTATATTATTATATATATATATATATATATATATATATATCTATTATATATATTACAATTATATACAATTTGTAAGGTTGGCAGGAATCTCATGTTCAAAAAATAGTATTATGGGGAAATTTCACAATAGCTAGTATTTCAAGCAGTATTTTTTTGTATCTGTGTAAGTATTCATGAAATCACGAAACTTCAATGTAGTAAATGTTAAACTCTAATTAGGAGTACTTGTAATGTGAACCAAGAACCAATGATGTAACCTTCAATATGTTACGAACATTTTCCCAAGCTGACATAATTGATAACGCTGTTAAAGTGAGCATTAGAAAGACACAAAGAAAATAAATAGGTACCGTATATTCCCTAATAAACGCCCCCCTCTAATAAACGCCCCCATCAAAATTTTTAACAACTGCGTAGGCCCAGGCCTCCTTGCGCTACAGGGATAAACAGCAGATTAAGCCTAACGTTAATGTTACAACAGTAGCCTACTGTACAATGTCAAAAACGTTTACCTTTTCACACGTAGATCCAGGCACGACACGACGAAGTTTCCGACACACAGTTAATTTTTTATTAAAATATCCCCTTAAATAAACGCCCTCCCCTTTTCAATAATGTAACCCTCCGGGGCGTTTATTAGGGAATATACAATATATTGTGCTTTCGTGGAAGTTACATTAAAAATTTTGTGGATATTGTCTCTAAGTTATCTCTTCTTACTTGAATGTGTTGACAGAAAAGAAACAATAAAAGGTGCAACCTTGTATTCCTGGATTGATTCTATTCTATACAGCACTGATCGTTGAATAAAATTCACTTATTGCATTGAACATTCCCATCATTCCACAAAAACATGCATGGTGACCCTGTGAACGTTTTCTCTTGTAAAATCTCGGAAGGTAATGTAAAGAAGTGAAAGTAAAGTAGAAGGATTGCATTCTATTTGTAATTGCTATAAAGATAAAAGGAGAAGGGATTTAGATTAAAGCCATAACACTCCATTTTCTCTCACCATAGATTGTAAAACAATAAAAAGGAAAGTAAAAAGATCAGCGATGGATTCGCTCAAAGGTTGTTATTCTTAAACATAGGACATCACATCCCTCAGAATTAACTCTTTATTTGTAACTCAGAGATATAGCTACAAAGATAAAATGATACTTTCTTGTTGGAATCATATTGACACTCTTACACCATCTATACAACATTTAAAAGGACCGAAATGTAGCATCGGTGGTGGTAAGTAACAAACTTAGCTTAAGATTGTGTGCCTGATGGAGCACTTAACATTATTACTACTTTGATTTATTGTAGCTTCAGTGACATCTCTTGAGTGTTCTCTCAGTAGATAACTTTTAATCTCAGAATCTGCATTTTCGTTATGAGTAGGCTACGAACCTTATTGTTGCATTTGAATGTAGTCGAATAACTGGTGCACAGATCTAACCTACCAATGATATGCATATATTGCACCAATGAATTTCTTAGTATAGTTTTAGTCACGTAATACTTTTATAGCCTACCATTAACCTACCACACTACGATATACGAGATACGATATTAGCATTCAACGATGTTTTTCACACATCTTTATATTTTTGTTCATTGATAAAGCGGACAACATCAGAAAAATGTATTTGCTCTCATTCCGTTTTCAGAGCCGATTCTCAATCGAACCTAAATATTTAGCCATAACTTGTTCGAATCTATCTACGTTTTCCACCACAATACCGCATTTTAATTAGTGGAAGACAAAATATGAACAATGCAATCAATTTTAATAAAGTACGTTTTGAAACGTAACCTATTTTTATGCGCATGCCGTGATTAGTTAGTTTTACCAAAATATATGAGACATGCTTGTTATAAATTTCAAACTTCAAAATGAAAACCTATCACTGTTTGTAATATACCGTCAGTACCTATAACTTAATTCTTGAAACTCTTTCTTACCCAGTTTTTCTTTTGTATTTCAGTGGTTTTTGTATGCTGCCACCTATATCAGGTAAAGACGTCATACTAAGGGCAGACAAGCTGTAAGTTGTTTACGATCACGATAGCATTGCTGAACCTAAAATAATTTGCTATTGATTTGAGGTAATGTGGCTTTCTTGTAGTAGATAAATATCAACATCAGTAAGGTATTGTTTACCAACATGACGTAACGATCTTGCAAGTCTCGGTTAACGGAGAAGACAGTGAATTTCATGGAGGTGTGATAAGAGCGATAGCTTTTAAACGACACTTTAGTTTGATATGTTAGAATGCTAAATTAAGATAAAGATTCACACCATGATTTCTGCAGTGTAGGATCTTAGGCATATCGTTTATGTAATTTAAATTAATAGCTCCGTGTTTAAAGAATTAGTTCCTTTCATTTCATATTATTTATCGGTTTTCTACACCTAATATTACAGAAGAGGAAATACGGTAACAGAACAATAACAAACAACAAATCATGTTTCGTTTATGAAATAGAAATCCTCTGAGAGAAGGCCAAGATAACGCCAGTCTCTTCTCTTGTCTCTTCCCTCGTCTCCTGGGAATTCTAAGATGGTGAACACATGGAGTAATCACCTGCTGTGAGAAAAAAAAAAAAGGATAGGCGTTGATAGCCAAACCACCTGAAAAGAAAACGAGTAAATGTAAAGTCATTATTTTTTTACGGTGACGTGGTTTCTAATACATTTATTTTATCAAAAAAAGTGAATCAAGTCGATGGTGGGGTCACAGGTAAATCCCTTGATTAAGTAAAGCTGCAATCAATAAGCTTGTTCATTGTGAGCTTTGACTAAAGTACTTAGCTGTGTTTCTTGTATTAAAATACTTCGGTTGGATTGTATCCTCCGAAAGGTCCACTGTCCACAGCCTTCATCATAACATAAAACGTAAGCATTGGGACTGAGATACTTTTTGTCTAACTTGGGCCGTAATTGCTCCTGTTTGTTTTGGGGTTTTTTTCTCTATAATATTTTTGACCTGGTCAAATATCTAGTACGTTGAAAGTAATTATTTAGGAACAGCGATACTAAAGAAGTAATAGTATTCCTAAAATATAGCTTAATTAATTTAAAAAAAATGTTAAAAAGCATAAAAGCATATATGAAAGCATAGATAAAACCATCCGATTCTCACTACTTGGTCCTGGATTCTGGTGTCATACATCATCTACTCACAACCATCGGAATATTAAACACTTCCTTAGGTCTTTTGCTGCAATCTACAATTACGTGTAATTTGTTTCCGTCAAACTGAAGATACTCTTTAAGCCTCAATCAATAAGGCCAATAGGGTATTATGCGGAGTTTACGATCACTTGCAGATTTTAAGCATTTTTGTGACAAAATGATAAAAGAAGCTTTCCATTTGTACTTTTATATTAAACATGATATGTTGTGATTTAATATGATGAGAATTAAAATCGGACACAAAATCTGTAATATGTTTCCAAAGGGCATTAAGCAGATTTAATCGGTGTACAATAATTGACATGGTATGATAAAATCGACCCCATTGGTATGTGAAATCCGGTCTAATCTGTTCTCCGCGCTTCAAAAAGTAGCGAACTTTGGTTGGCTCTTTTCGACATGTACTGGCGAATTTTGTGTGGGTAATGGTATAGCTCTCTGAATCGAAATACCACTTATTGGCAATTTCAACATGTTGAAATCAGCTACATTCGATACAAGTTAACTGTGCTAAGTTTTACCGGATATAACATTGAAATATGCTCAATGATGAAATGTTAATTTTGAAGAGTTATAAACAATGTGGATGCTTTTTATGATACATGTAGTAGCGTTGCTTGTAGGAATACTTTTCTTGTCTTTTGTTAGTGGTCAAATTTCGACAATGGTCGTATTTATAACATGCGTACGTTGACAGTATTCGACTCGTTCTTTTGTTTGTTTACCGATAAGATCATGAAAACATATCTGTTCATAATTCACCCTACAACAGGCTGAGATGTGTTATTGGTTATCCAACAATAAGAAGCCAACTATTAATCCATACGTTCTGACGCTTTCCACAGTTATCATTCTGCGCACATATCATTTAATCAAATATCAAAAGAAGATAATAATGCATAATATATACACATCTGCGTACATTTTACATTTGCTATACCTCTCGCACAATATACATTAGCTGCAGAAATTACATTAGCTACAAGAATTGCCTAAATACTTTTAACTCACTTAAGTCCTTATTTTGTTTTACAGGTGATTTATTTGGGAAGATAATAAAACATTTACCCTCTATTTTGCCAACCTTAATTAGTGGAGTTACTTGTTTTGTGGTACTTTGTGCGTATATCAGAAACAAGAGAAATGGATGTAAGTAATCTCACTATTTCTTATGAAAGAGTTAATTATGAACCTTATGTTTCCTTTATGTTAAATGTATACAAGTATGCCAATAATTTGACAGTTCAAATTTTTCAAATCATTCATCAGACTTTATAAACAATTGATGTTAAATACTTAAAATGTGAAGTGAAATGTTTAAAATTAACCTGAGGATATCAAATATAGTTATTCCCCTTTAAACGGTATTCACACTTTCAGCAACATCGTTGTCTGGCGCAGTACAAGAGTAAGTTCCCCGCAGTCTTTTCCATACCTGTAAGTATCATAAATCATAAGGCGTGTGATATTACAGAAAAGTGCATTTGATGCGACAATGATAGCAATAAGTCTAAAGATATTTGCAGACTGTCATCATTTTGTATTTGACTATTTATCGTCTACGCCTTTCCGTTTTAAGTCCTCAGAGAAATGATGTTAACCCGTCATCTGAACTACCACTGAACATCTCATCAAGGAATCCTCAACAACCTGGTAGACATGTCTGTCTTTTTAGATATGAGACGTAATATGAGTGGTTTAATAAGGCAGAACAAACGTTCATTTGAAAACATATTCACGACATTTGAAGTGTGTGCTAACGCAAAAAGAAAACTAGCGATTTGATTCCCAGCCATATTACGTCCCTGTACGGTCTGGTTACTTACTAAAATAATGACAACAAATAAAGGTGGATGTAAAATTCAGTTAGCAGAATGAGAATATACTTTGGATATCTGCACTCAACATTAGATCTCTCCCATCCTAATATGCAAACTTAACTTTGGATTTGTTCTCAGTCAATTAGTTTGACCAAACAAGATAGGTTTGAACAAAAGTATGTTAATTAGTTCAAAGTAGTATCACATATTATATTAAATATTTGTCAGGTTTAAATGCGCATAGATCCATTACTGGTCCAATACTGTTTCCCAATATATAAAAATCATTATCATTTAAGCAGAAATAGATTTGCCTGACTGCAGCAATATATTGAATTAAATACAGACAAGTAGTGTATAGTGACGTTATACCAGTCTAATGTAAATTGTATTTAAATAATGTCACGTTACGTAGCATGATAGTTCCGATAGTAAGCTCCGATTTTGAATAATTTTTTTCTTGATATGCACACTTTTAAAGGATAATAGATTCCTCATATGCACAATTAAACTATAATTTTCGTTTTCTTTTTCTTTCTTTGGTTAATATTTTTAGTATTGCTGCCAAGCTATGAGACCTGCTCAGAGTGAGTAAATTCTTAATAACTTAAAAAATAATTTCATCTTCTCTTCAATCACTAAATTCAAAGCTAAATTTTTTCCTTAAAATTGTATTTCAGACGGGAAGTACTGCCAGTTTCGTACAACGCTGGAGAAGCACGTTTAAGTACCTCATCAATAGATGAAATCAGTAAGTGTCTTACATTATACGTTACAACTCAAGTCCCAAAACTCATTTTATAACTGCCTGTGATGAATTCCTGCAAAGTGATTGACTGAAAAGCATTAGAAAACAGTCTCTAATGGAATTAGCAACTGGTTAGAGTTTCATTGAGGAAAACGGTACTGAGATCAACTGCTATAGTAACTCCAATAGTAACTAGGTAACTCCATAAGCTAGCAATTAATCATCACCATGGAAACCACGTCAATGTTGAATATGAGTCATTCATCACCTCAAGTAGCAATTTTTTTCTCCAATGTTCGTTTTAGGCAGAAATTGCTTACTGTGCAAACGTGTTACGATAACAAACATCTACAAATGTGTTATGATTTGTATATAGCCAAATAATTCACTAAAGGTGTCAGGAGAAAGGGCTCCACGTTCATGCTTATGATACGTGTTGGAAACAACCCCACAGCAGGTTACGAGAACTGAAGTCAACTATCAATATTTCGTAATTTTCGTCAACGAGTAACGTTTTTAGTCAATTGTTCGTACTCTTATATAAATGGAGATGAATATGATATTGTCCTGACACTTAGTTGCATTTAGACCAATGAAGACGTCATCATAAGAGACGCAGCCGTAATGACGTCATAATCGGTCTTAAGTAAAAAAAAAATGACTTAGCACCTTCATTGTTATCTCCTAAGCTTGACATACTAATTACATAGCTTACGCTATCAGACATGTAGATAATATCTTTGCAATAGACTGAGTATTTTAATGTTCAGAGTTGATTGATGGTACCGACATCGGCTTAACATCTTTCATTCTTACACAGATCACTATGCAACTGTCAATGAAGAGCCATCTAAAGACCATCGAGAATTAGATGGCAAAGACATCACTTTTATCAAGATCATTAGGGAGGGAGGAATATACAATAGATGGCTAGGATCAATTCATCGTCCCTGTGATGTGATAAGCAAGCATGTAGTTCTAACGACATTAACAGGTAAAATCAGTGGCAGTTAAAACATTGTTCAGTGGTAGTGACAACATGTCATGAAGGAAATGATACATCCTGGTACTATCTATCTTACTGCGAAAGGGGACGTCACTGGTAAGCGAAACAATTGAGTGAAAGCCGCCACGAATATAAAAATTGGCAATCAGTATTGAATACACTTGGTGTATTAATACACTTGGTGTTTTAAAGAAAACGATTTTTGTTAAATCTAAATTATTTTTACATTGAATGTAATATCCATCATACTACTGCTTATAACACGTTTGACTGCATGGATTTGCTTTCTGTTCACAGACAAGATTAAGAGGAAGAAAATGATAAAATGGGAATGTTTTATCCAAAAATGTCTGGATTTGCCGAAAACGGAACACATAGCTAAAGTAGAAGGTTTCTTTACACAAAAAAGTGAGACATTTTACCCATTCAGTGTCATATGTTATATAGCTTTAAGTCTTCCCATTGACAGTATGTTTTATCAATATCATGTTTTGTTTCTTTTTTTTTCAACTGACGAAAGTCAAGTTTTCTTTACTGTTTTTGATAATATTAATGGTATTGATGGATATCTTTATATTTCATCCCTTTCTTGAAAAATTTAGAGAATCTTTATCTCGTCAGTGAACATCTTTTCTCTGAAACCTTGGATGTTATATTGACAAGAGAGCACGATGGTTCTGGAGCATCTAATGATTCTCTTTCGGTGTCCATTCCTGACGTCATCCAGTTTATAGCTGGTATTTTAGAAGGAATGGAGATTCTAAACAGACTCGGGGTATGCTATCACATTTTATTTTTGGCTTAGAAGAAGGAATCTATGCGATGGAGATGTATGTATGCGTGTGTGTGTGTATGTAGCACTTTCCTGTAAACACAATATCCCAAGAAGGGTATTCTTGATGGATCCCTCACTAGGGGTATCCTTAATGTATCCCTCACTAGCTGTATCCAAGTTGATGAGTCCCTCACTAGCGATGTTCCATCATTAAACAGATCATCGCTAGTATTTTTTCTTCAAGGTCCTTATCAAAGTCATTGGTTGTCATAAGTGGTATTAATAAGTTAAACTGTGACTACATTCTAAACACGATACTTCAAGGAGAGAACCTGGCTGAATCTCATACTTGACGTGTGCGCCCCTCATATTTGGGAGAGCAACTGTTTTGAATTTGGATGATGTAAATAACATGAAGGACATTGAACTAGAATCACCGAGTGAAGGAAAGAAATACTTTGGGCTAACTATAGACGCCATATTAGATGTTAGATCGTAAAGTATTAGCAGTAATTAAAGTTCCTATACTTTCTTCATAAATATTAGCAAGGAATCACAAATAAATATTAGCAACGAATCATAAAATCTCCTTCCATTTTCTAATTAATTTATCTTTCTTGAACTGTAAATAAGCTATATCATTATTTTCAGGTAAGGTGGATCTGAACTCTCATCATCAGTCAGTTATGTAATATCTGTCATTATTTCAATTTGTAATGTGCTATTATTTGTTACCTTATCGAAGTTTCTTCATCCTGGACTGTCAACCAATAAAATACTTATCACTGAACGGGGATGTATTAAACTCTATGACTTCTGCCTCGCCTATGATGCCCCGAAAATAGCAACTTTGAAGAAGAAAATGGTAATATTTTACACTATACTTCAGAAATTGTTCTGAGCACTTAACACCTAAAACGAACATTTCTACTTCCTCCTGTCACGTTCTTAAATCTTGGTATTAATTACATTTTACTTACAAGTGCAATGTGGGCTTTGTCAGTGAAAGTACATTAAAATATTTCAATACTGTTAATTAATGAGCTGATAATACTTTTTACCTTATGATATGTATCAAGGCAGTTTCAACATAAATTGCCATTTTGAGATTTGTACATTGGATCTGTACATATTCCTGTTATTAATTTTGATGTCATTTCTTTTTTCAGTCAGGTTCGATTACTTTGAATCAGTTTCCCCCCGAATCGATCTTTTTGGATAAATACACAGATTATAGTGATGTTTGGTTAACGGCAATAGTCATATGGGAGATATTGTCAGAAGGTACGTGCTCGAAGTTTAAACTTTATAACTAGGTTTCTCACGTAGAGCATTCGTATTTCTTAAGGGTCTAAATGTCATCAGCAAATCTTCAAAATCAAACTACTAATGTAAATCACTGCAACAATAATTAGCATATACCAATACATCGTTTAGAGTCACTGCATCCTACATGCAAAGAGTTACACAATAAACATGTAAAATCTCTTCTTGTATGAAATCAATAAACCCCGAGATGTATCAATACTTAGTATAACAACCTGAAGATAAGTCAGAAGTAATGCGTAATATTTATTCACTGATTTTTCTTTATGTAACTTTGAAGGTCAGCAACCTTTTCCTGAGGAAATTGGTTCATCTAAAGATGTAACTGAGCCAATGATAAATTGGCCCCCAAAATATAAGGATTTGAAGTAAGTATAATATAATGTGGTTCTGTAGGTTTGTACAAATTGCAATTCAAGTAAATGATGTATACTACCCGACGTTTACAGTAGGATACATTAGGTATAATGGATGTTGGTTCCTGTAATGAGTTTGCTCTTTGACCTTATTTGGTACAATGACAGTTGATGCTGTAGGGTAAAGTCTTATGAACAACGTATGATACCTTCAGATTGACTGACTCACTGAAGTTAAAAGAGCAGTAAAAGTAACTGTTTTATTGCTGTACGGTGAATGGTATGGGTTGTCATTCGACAAGGGTTCACGCATAGTTCATACAAGCTCAGTTTAGGTGAATACAAGAGTTGATCAACCTTTCCTTTGTTCCTCTCAGACAATTAGTGCACACAATAACAACACTAGATATGTGTTGGCCAAACACTGCTACGTGGAAAGATTTCGCAATAATTAAGGAATAGGTTGATTCATGGGTGGCAACGATTTGCATATAGATTGTATGATTCTGATTGTTCAACGTCATCATCAACCTCGTGAATCTCAACCTCAGAAGTGTGGGTTTAGCTCTCTGCAGCCACGAGGCTCCGGACTGCGAATTGTGTCGTCAAACTGCAAACTCCTTTCTCTGTACACTATGTAGGCCTGTGTCATTGTATCGTTTTTCTCCTTTTAGTCTACGTCATGTAACCTAACTGTATACCACTCTATGATTCTCAATCATCATCTTCAGTTTAATCTATAAATTTAATTATTAGTCGAATCATCAATAAAAGGAACTCTAATCGACAAAATCAAATTGGATTTTTCTCTCTGGATCTTCTATTCTGTTCTGACGTCTCTCTTTCAACTGCAACGTTTAGGATATCGGCCGCCGGGGCAGTCACACCGTAAACTCTCAAAAGTCAACCGTACATAACATGGTGGTCGGTATCATCTGCTACTATAAACTCTGACTGTTACATTACAGCTGCATAATGTTGTCAAGTCACAGTGTTGTTGGCATAATACATTCTTGTGCTGCATTAAACGGCTTAAAATCGAGTTTCATAC
Organism: Stichopus chloronotus; assembly: GCA_021234535.1. NCBI lineage: Eukaryota > Metazoa > Echinodermata > Holothuroidea > Aspidochirotida > Stichopodidae > Stichopus > Stichopus chloronotus. The sequence goes on from CM037842.1 coordinate 7,468,105, forward strand.
CACACTTATCCAAAAGTGTGGTCTATGCCATCCTCTTTGCCTTATTTCACTTTTTCACCTCATGGTGATTCTATGCCACTCAAGTAGAAAACAATTACACGTCCGATGTGACGTCTAATGTGTATGTTTTCTTTGGCTGTTCTTTCATCTACCGATAGGCACGACAGGTTATCATGCCAATGGGTAAAAATGTGTGATTGAAGAGATAGGAAGCTTTGTTTTACGTTAATCTTTGATTTTTTTATTCTTTCGTAAAGAAATGAAGTTCTCTTCAAGTGTTGGAACCAGGATTGCTCCCTCCGTCCTTCTATGATTCAACTTAGGGAGACATTCGTAGTGGTAAGTAGCGTACTCCTTGTGATACGTCAAAGAAGAATTGCATGCTGCTCTTTCTTTCTCGTTCTCATTCAGTAGGTGCTCTTCATCACTTTTGCGAAGAAGGTGTTTTATTGCAGTTTTGGGACCATAACCACATGATGTTGATGACACTTATATGATAAATTGATGTTAACCAGGAGTAGTTTAGTGTTAGTGCAGTACAATAGCGCAACTTATGACGTCACTTAACATGTCAGATCAAGTTTACAAAACATTTCTTCAAGCTACATTTTACTTGCGTGATCACGTTATTCGTTATCATTTTGCTAAACATGAAATATTTAATGTCTGTCAACAGATGTTTGAAAAACTAATTGACGATGGTTCTTACGAAATACCCAAGCCGACGATGTATACTCCTATTGAGGGCTGTTATGCTGGATCTTATCAAGAACATATATATCACGCTTCGGAGTAGGTTACAGCAAGACAAATTGTGACATCACAGGAGTATCTTTACACAACCACCTATGAAATACTTGGGATTTTAAACTTCTTAAGCACACATCAGCACACATGCTTCTTCAAATCACAATGATTGTTGAATGGGACGATGTAGTTCATAAGGCGTACTTTCCAGGCACGGGAAGGGGTCGATGGCTGGCACCGGGGCCTAAAACCAAACATTTCCCAATAAAAGGACTTTAATTTTGTAATGCAAACACAGCAAGGAAAGATGGATATCTTGCACTATTTTGCATTTAGAATTCTTCAATAGGCATTCTTTCGGAAGAGTCCCCCCACCCTCCAGGACGGGGAAACGCCAACAACGATTTCCCCCACCAGAAGAAATAGTGGTTAGTCTGACTACGGTCGTGGTACTTTCTAGGGAAGCCAAAGACCAGATTCAACTGAATCGATGTTTCCCAACTAGTTCTTATACATATTTATCTTATGGTCAAACGGTTAAAAATATCACTCAATTATTTTAGATAGTAAAAGTGGTTCAACTGACGTGCTCATTCTTTGTGATTTTATAATAGTAAAATCTTTTTGTTTTTTCTTTTGTTTTTTATTTTTGAAGACTATTATTCATATCTATTCTATTTTGGTGGACAATTAAATCAATGCTTTATTACAATGGACAACTAAATCAATGACCTATTACATTGCACAATTAAATCAATGCTCTATTATGTTACACAATAAAAACATGCTTTATTATGAGGTACAATTAAATCAACGCTGTAATATGTTGAACAATTAAATCAATGCTCTAATATGTTGGACAATTGAATCATGCTCTAGTATGTTGGACATTAAAGTCAATGCTTTACTACGGTGGACAATGAAACCAATGACTTGTTATGTTGGACATTAAAATCAGTGGTCTCCCATGCATTTGAAGACGTGATTTGAAGTCAAGATAGTGACTGAAATATTCATTTCTGTTATATTGTATTACTATTTCAAACTTTCAATCTCTGAGAAGAATAATGAAACGAATTAAAAGACTATTTTTTCAATCTTTTTTAATGTTTTACAAACAAAATTGGACGTTATGTGACGCAATACGTGGTGTGTGCTCAACATGTTAACGAATTCTCTAATTTCTCTCTGTGAACTGTTTGTAGCCACTTACTATTTCAATGACAAAAATAGAAGTTCATACTTTGAAACAGGTTACAAATATAATTACATCAGAGGAATGATAAAAGTAAATATTTACCAGGATAAATTATTTCAATATGTTCAGACCCAACAGATATTTTATAGTCTGTGCGCACACTATGTCAATCAATAAATACTTTCCTTGTAAATATTCTTCTTTATGTTCTGCAAGTTTTATCATTCATTAAATAACTCTATTAGTAAATTATTAAGAAACCTCTATATACATTGAAATATAATGAATTAATTATCATCGCGTGATTGGCGTAGTTGTGAAAACCTGTCTACATTTTCTGTGTCTTCGAAAAGAATATATTTTAACTAAGCACGTTGAGGTTAAGGTAAGCAGGATTTGAGTTAGTTATGGGGGGGGGGGTACGTTTTTTGATGCATGAATTTTAAGTTACGGCCTGTAATACTCTGTACAATATTGTTAAATTGCTCTGTAGTATGTAATATTCTGTAAAGTATTTTTACATTGTTCTGTAGGTTTGTACTACTCTGTAAAGTATTATCACATTGTTCTGTAGGTCTTTAATACTCTGTAAAGTGTTATTTCAATGTTCCGTAAGTCTGCAAACCTCGTTAAAATATTATTACATTGCGCTGTAAGTCTGTAATACCTACAACGCAATGTAGTAATACTGTAACGTAACGTTACAGACACGTAACGTGTCTGTAACGTAGTTTTTTTTATTTTCATGAAACTAAATCAAGATCTCTAAAATATGTGAGATGGTCGTTGACTATATAATTTATCAGATATACCTTACCTGCTGTGTGTATGTTCAATGTAATTTCATGCATTAGATACCCGATGTGTTATAATGAAAAGCAAACAATTCATCAGATGTCGGATGTGTATTACGTTTAATAGCACATCAGTGATTACATACCTGCTGTGTATTATGTTTAATAGCACATCAGTCATTACATACCTGCTGTGTATTATGTTTAATAGCATATTAGTCATTACATACCTGCTGTGTATTATGTTTAATAGCATATCAGTCATCACATACCTGCTGTGTATTATTTCTCAGTACATTATTTTAACGTACTGGCACTCAATTCTGAAAGCTTATGTGAAGAGTCACTTAAGAAATTTTGTTGTGAATGTGATAAAAAAAAAACTTTCCACAAACTCACTTTTTTCTACTCAGTGTAGTAAAAGTGATACCAAGTTTATGTCCTGTATTGTAATGGTAATGCAGTAAACATTCCCATTGCTATGTAATAATAATTTCATAACATCACAACATAGAAATTATGAAGTAATTGGAGAAGAAAAACCGACATGATTTGTTAATCTTAATATACATTTGACTATGAATTAAAAGAAGCTTTCCATAGATGGTAGCGTGAGGAAGTTTTCCATGTTTACTCATTGATCACAGTACTCTGGGTCTTACATCATGATTGAATAACAAATAAGTCACAGTATGTACAGCATAGTCTGTATTAATGTAATACAACACTACCAGCTAATGGCTAGTCATTATAATTGGTTTATGTAGAGATTTTGATGCAAGTTCTATTGAGCTACAAAGCGTCGATCTTAACGTCATACGGTAGTAATGTATACACACCCTGCATGGAGTTTATATAATGTTAACTATACAAGTTGTAGTGCAATGTAATTACCAACAACAATCTACTTAATGTAAGCGATTCATGAGGTTATTCTACAAGTTGCAGTTGATGTAATGGGAGTTTCGTGCCCAAAAGGAATTTTCTAAAAGAGCACTTCCTTCTACAGCAATCATTTTTCGTGTTTTCCTTTACACCTGTTCCCTTAGTATTCATCTACAATATTGTATAAATACTCCGTTTAAACTGATTAATTTGATACAAGCGACATATTTTACATATATACCATAATGTTTACCTCTACAATGAGTAATGAGTCACATGACATGTGTGCATGTATCCAAATAAACATTCATTCCAAACTGTTTCATGGTCACTAACTTCCAAAACAGTAACTTGAGTGAGGAGTAGTTCAGCATTCTTAAATTGGTTAACCATTATTGCAGAAGCTACACATTTTTCTAATATTTTGACACTAGTTAGGCGTAAACATTCTTGCATTAGTGAGACATTCTTGCTGCGGTTGAATAGTCTTGCAGTAGTTGACTCTTGCATAAGACATTTCTCTTGAAAAATCCTCTTCTTTGTCAAGCGTATTTACAGGAACCTCATGACCTGACCACTGTTACAGTTTTACATAACCTGACTACTGTTACAGCATAACACATATTGTTCTAAGTCGGATAGAAGTCAACTGCCAGAAACTTCAATATCCCAACTGGATCATGACGTAATTTGGTAATGATCGTAAATGAAAAGTATAGAATTACTGTATACTCAGTTGGTATTTCTGGAAATATATTCAAAAGAAGGCATGATGTGTATAGATCGGAGTGGTACAATAATTCAGTAATGTTACAACAACAGATTCATACACGCATATACATAGTACATTATGCATAATACATACACACATATGTACATACATAGTACAATATATCAATGCATAGCATAATATATCATTGCACACAAGGAAGTAAACATATGGATAACAAGCATAGAGTTTATTATGTTACTTTTATTAGGGAAATGTTATTTATCTGATGAAAGCGAAACCGTAGGATGTTAAAGGAACACAATGAAATGCAATGGTGACATTAAACAATCATGGGAAAAACAAAAGTTGGTAACTTAAAGCTGGTTTCTCCAATCCAATTGATGAGTTCCCTCCCACCAAGTTTTCTGTTTAGATGACGTCATCAACTTGTTAGATGAAATATCAGCTGATGAATCTGTTACATGAGAAATTAAATTTTAAACTTAAAAAATCAATAACGTGAATAACATATTGAGTACGTTCCAACGGTGTTTTATGCGTAATGAGCTAATGTCGAAATAAGGATAGGACGAAGGGAGAAGTGATGTGGAATTCGTCAAGACAGAAAAAATAAATATAATCAACACATATAGTCAAATATATGTATGAACAAACGGAGATAATACTATTAATGAGCAGTACTTTCTTGTTTATTGACAGCCTGTATAAAAATCTGAGAAAACTTCATTAATGATACTGCCTATTTAACAAGGTTAGTTAAAGTTACCGTGAATCCATACAATGAAGCCAGTCATAGAATCAATTGTGGAAACTTTTATTCGAAAACAAAAACAAAGTAAACAAAACTGCTCACTGTGTAAACAAAATACAGTTATCACATTATCTTAGAAAGTTTATCAAAACATGATATTAATTTGGTATTAAAATGTATAAAAATACTATTTTGTCGAATATTGTTTAGGGTCGATTATTCCTAACAATACCCTGGCAAAGCAATACACGAAGAATAAGTAAACAACTACCAGGTGCCAAATGAGGGCGCAGTTGGACTATGTCACACTGTCTTCCATCTATACACGGGCATTCATATCTATTCCTGTTGAAACTCATGCTCTTCACCACAAAAAAAAAAAAAAAAAAATCATTGCATACACCTTTCTTCGTATCATTGTTCATGGACCAGAGTAAAAATGTAATAAAATGTAATAAAATTTAGCCATGTACTTTCAGTCAGTGGCAGAATTCAACCAAAGACCGTCGGCAACAGGCCCCTGCCCGATTAGTCTGAACTGAAAGTATTTCTCTAATATGCTGTTTGTATGAAATGAAGGGTGAATATCACAAAAAAGTTTGTTTAAAGACTCCTTAAGAAATACAAAGAGAGAACAGTCAAAGGCAAAGTATATTTTCTGAATTTACATGTGATTTTATAATAGCAACAAGTTGTAAAGATCTGGTTCTAGCTGACAGACAGTTCGGACAGTGAGGGCTTGTTGATTAAACGAGAGGTTGATTACTTCATATAGCAGGTAACTTATCCTGTTAACAGTTACATTGGACACAAAATATAAACACACACATGTAGAGACAAGTTAAGGTAGGTATCGCGTGAGCGTGAAAGTTACGTTTTTTCTTCTTTTTTTTTGCGCTGACTCTAGCTCGATCCATGAATACTGAGTGACGCGTTCTTGCTGAGTGTTGCTTTATCCTGTATTACACAGGCCATTCCTTGTATGTACTTGTTCCTAGATGGTGCAAAAACAGAAGATGCATAATCTCGTCAATTATTTATGGGGCGATTATGTGATAAATTACTTGTTGGCGTTATTGAGCTTAAGAATGTTTATATTTGACAGTTTTATCACCTTTTTTTGTAGAAACTGTAAGACTTCAAAATATTTGCCCCAAGGTTGAATTGCAGAACTTACGCTGAATTTTTTTGCAAAATATCTTAAGCATACATTTAGGTATAACAAAGGAAAGAAATTGTAGATTTGCTTGTCAATAGAAAATAGTTGACTTCCATTCGATAGAATTAAATATGCTTTTATTGCTGATAGTCTTCAGTTGTATGCAGTGAAACTTGTTTACTACATTGATGTTAGTAAATGTGAAATGTGCCTTCATATATTGTTGTTTAATCTGCCTATATATAACGTTATTTAAATGTCCTTCATTTGGGGTCAGAGTGAACCTGATATGGAGACAAGTTTACACTGAAGATAATTTACTCTCATATTAATATGTCTAACTCCGATTTTTTCATCAGGAGCGTACACATTGTATTTAAATGACAGGGTCAGCTTTTAATTCTAGTCACAATTTTCTCTTTGATTTTCTCATATTCATTTCTATTCAGCCTCATTTTAGCACAGTTCCTAAACAGACACAATAAAAACTCTGACTATTACCTTCGTAGACATTATCTACTATACGCATTGTGTATGTTATTTTTTTCTTTTCTTTTTCTTGCAGTTTCAAATTGTTTAAATATAATATGTTGACCTTACAATGCCGCGGAATTGCTATTTCGAATGATCACCTAATATGTTTCTCTGTGAGGACCAAAATTACAATGATTCTTCGATTAAAAAGAGATGGGTTTTTTTTTAAGTCTTCCACAAATCTCTTGGAACCTGGAAACTTTGTAATATTGAATAAAAGTAAATTAGAAGAATTAATGGCAAATAATGATAGGATATAAATATTTTGTTGTCGTTAAGAGGTGGTAGGAGTAGAATTCATTTATTTTGTTACCTTGTTATAACTGTTTTAATTACTTCTAACGCTACAAGCTCCTTTCCCGTGTATGGGAGTTTTTGCACTGTTGAAAATGCTCTCATATTAGATATGGAGTATTGTATAACTTTGAGAAGTAACACTGACATTTCCCTTGAGAGTTCTGAAGAAAACTCCTCTTGTACCGTGAATTATGAAAAAGTTACATAGCGCCCTTAATTTAAGAACTGCTACAGTACTGCTGACAGTATATAGTTGCTAGTAGTTCTTTTGTAATGACTAAATGTTAACTATGATTAAGGGGTCGCACACAGTGGGACAGAAGCAATGGAGTCGAGGTAACAGGTATGTGACACGTGGTGACGTATATGTGACATTATTAGGTGAATAAAGTAAACTGCATTGGCTATGTACATAATTTTTGTTCTATTATTCACTTTTTTCGGGGCTCTTTTAATAACAGCAGCATTTTAATGTTAATAAAAGTGAGTTTAGGAAAATGTTGGATATTCTAAATGTGCAGCGCTAGGCATTAATTACATCACACAGTTTAATAACACTTACTTATACATTTTAAACAATATTGAAAGGGATGATAGCAGACCATGACAGTAGATCATCTTTCTTCTTTCTTCCTTTTTTACTTTTTTAAACTGTTTCTTAGTCAATTAGTCAATAATTAGTTATTAAATGTTTACACTGATTTCTTATATTTTTTACCTATCTGCAGTTGTGTGAAAAAATGGAGCTTCTAATTACAATAGTCATAATCATATGCACGGTGTGTATTTCTTTACTGTTCATCTGGTGTTATTTCATATACCAGAGATGTAAAAGTAAGTATATCAGGAATTTCATTTAATGATATAGACAGGACCTTTATATTGTAGTTAAAAGAAAGTTGGAATGCAATATTACAACTTTATGATAAGAATGATGTACATTTGTTAATATTGAATAGTACGATTACACAATGGTAACAATGTACCTTAGGTAATATTGAAAAGCACAAGTAAACAATGGTAGTAGTAAACAATGTACATTTGTTAGTATTATATCGTACTCGTAGACAATGGTAACAGCTTGTAATGTACATTTACTGATATCACAAAATATCAATGAGCGATGGTAATAACAATCAATGTACATTACTTGATGATGCACAGTTTGATATACTACAAACAGTAATTGTAGCTATTGCTAGTTAATAATATTTAGTAACAAATGTTAGTAATAATTCTGCTATGAAAAGTAAATGATTAATATCATGACACACATACACCCATAGAATAGCTTGTTCTTTTATGTACCATTACTAACGATAACTGACATGGCCTCAAAAATCAATGAACCTTTCCTGTTTTCCTATGAACTTACATGACGAGGACTTTATACTGTATCACATGACTCTGACATAGCTACAAGCAGACGGTGTAATTATTTCACCCATTTCTTTCATTTTAATTATTGATACAGGATTTAATGGACATAGGTAAGTTATTACATTACAATGGTAATGTCTTTTTGGTGTGTATGTAGTTTCAGAGAATATTTTTATAGCTATCCCAACTACTTAATGATCTCGTTCTTTCTGCAATCTGTCTTTAGAGCTAATCAAGTCTTAAGCAAGGACAGAATATCACAGTTTTGGCGGACATATTTTGGAAGTACCACCCTCATCTATTGCAATGTTTGATGTTGTAATTTATCGTTTATGATAAGACACTGCTTGGATAAACGTACATGAAATACTAACTCAATTCGTTCTAAATACCAGTAACATGAACTTTAATACTATGCTAACTAATCAGAAACCCCAAGAAATCAAAACAAGGTTTTTCAATGGTTCAATTTTTAACAGTAACTTCCATGTAGGATACTAGACGTGTCAATTATTTGTTAAAGATGTAATATACTTAATTTTCTCTTTCTCTTAGAGACATAAACTTTGATCACCTAAGACGAGGTGAAATGGAAATGAGCGATATCAACACAGGTTTGTACAAATTAAATATACACTAAGTTATATAGTAGATACTAGAATAACATAAGACCATGATTAAACCGAATAATACTAACACGCCTGATAAATAAATGTGCCGTTGAAGGGGGAAAAAAATGATTAAATCGGATTGTACAGTGTAAACTGTGTTTTTAAATTGGATTGATTAAACTGAAATCTATATTTGGTACGACCATCTAATGTTTCGCTTTTATTTCGTATTTTGTACATGAATCCTATTGTCCATTAATATTAAAGTTGGCCATACGTCATGCAGATAAGAACTTTGTTTTTACTTATATGTAGTGACACAACTAAAGACTGAATCCTTCAAAACGTGAGCATTTTACTAAAATTATTTCATTAAGCTTTTAACAATTTTTCATAATTTTGTGTACAATTTGTCTATTTCGAAGCATTGAATATTGTTGGTGTCATTGTTTACTATTGTTTTACCTCTTTCCACAATATTCTTGTTGCTATGTCTTTACTGTCATTGTTTACACGTTTTTTTAGCTCTTTCTTTAATATTCTTTTTAAGTTGTCTCTGGTGTAATTGTTTACTACTTTTTTACTCTTTCCTAATATTCTTTTCACTAAATCTGTACTGTCATTATTCAAAATTTTTTTAACCCTTTCCTAATATACTTTTCGCTATCATGTCTTTACTGTTATTGTTTACATTTTTACCTCCTTCCTCAATATTCTTTTCGTTATGTCTTTACGGCTGTTTCGTGTAACACGATGAGCGTTATTACTTACGATGGGCAAAAATATTTCCTTCACCATAGAGCTAAATCATATTCTAGTTATTATTCTAACTCAAACCAGTTTAATTTGGTTATACTCTACATGTCGAGGGTGTTGGTTGATTCGTACAATTTTATCTCCTTACATCTTTCATTTGAATTTCCTCCTAAAGTGCAAGTTTATTATTTGAAGTAGACCTTAACTTAATTTTCATGTTGGTGTTGAGATATTCTGTGATACAGTTATGTTTTTATTCATCGGTTCTTTTTCTTTTTACTTTAACAGAATTTTACCTCTTTCATTTTTTTTACTGCTTTCACCTTTCATTTGAATTTTTCCTTGCATCTTAAACTTAACTTCCGGCTATCGTTTGAAGTTTAGTTTTTGTTCATGTTGAATGTTTACTTATTCTGTGATGCATTTGTGTTTCTCATTCATCAGATCTTTTTTCAAATTTCTTATTTTAGCAAAATTTTACCGCTTACGCCTGATGAAGAAGACAGTAGTTGGAAAAATCATATTCGTTTGTACGAAAATATTATTGTAATATTAAAATATAATTAAAATATTAACTATACATATATCACTGAAAATATGTCAATACCAGTAGGTTGCTTATGTCACCGTTGATAACACGTTTGTCCCGTCGTTATCATTTTTTCTTTAATATCGGTTTCATTCTTCTTTAATTTTTTCTTTTGTTTTGTTAACGCTGCTGCATACACAGATACATAACAAAAATGCAGTAAATTGATATTTTCTAAGGATATTTTTATTGTATTAATTGACTTTAGAAAATCTCTAATTGATCTACTGCAAAATGTTACTTAACTTATATGTTTCTTGCCCTATTATTTATTACATGCCTTTTATTACTTGTAGAGTATTACGCAACCACGAATGACGTCATATATGATGAGACGAGGGTACTTGCAGAGGATTGTGTATGTCTTATAATGGTAATAAAGATGGGAAAAATCTACAACAGATGGATGGGTTCAATTACCCTGCCCAATGATATCGGAAGGTGTGCGGTGTTGACAGATCTTACAGGTATGTGTACATGTAGGTGTGATGATTGAAGTCTACATTTACTTATCACGTTTGCCAAAGCACACACACACACGTACAAACACAACTTTGTTTTCCATTCATTCCGAGGACCTCATTGTGCTTTCCTTTGTTTTTTCTTCCTCAACCCTAAACTTAACAACAGACTGTCTATTGTTAATCTTGAGAGGACAGGAGAAGTCTATTGAATTTTCTACAGGGGACCTAAAATCTATTGTTTCGGTCCTCGATCCCACCCGAAAACAAGGGCGCACCTCCACACACACGCACACTGCGATGTTATCCATAAGTAGCGATTAACTACTTCTGTTGTTATTAGATGCAAATGTCAGTTATGGTTTTACGTTCCTTTTATGTATCTTTGATATTAGTTATTGCTGATGTTACTATAATTTTACTTAACGATTAATGTTACCTAACGATCATGACTTTTAAAATTACTGTTGTCAATTATTGTTCCCTATAAACATATATTCTTTAGTTATAAAATCTATTTACCTTTGGTGTTTTTCATTGCGGTCGTAAATTATAATGATTTCCATTGTAAGTAATTAATACTTTATTAAATTAATGAATAATTAAAAATATACAAATTGTGAGTTACTAGTAAACTTACTAACTGTTAAAATATTCTACAGATTCTGGTGTTACCATATTGAAAAGAAGTTTCCAATTTATCCACTTAGGAAAAATCCATTTATATATCCCTCTTTATTTTATAAGTCGTTCCATTTTACGTGTTTGTTTGTTGCTCCTAGAAACTGTTAAGAGACAAAATATTTTTCACTGGGACGCTTTCATCCGAAAATGCCTATCACTACCAAAGTCTCAAAATATTGTGAGGATTGTGGGTATTTCTCTTCAAAGTAGTGAGTTGCTTTTATCATGTTTATATTCTTTTTGTGATATTACATCTTAAACGGAACAACATTCTATTTTTATCAGAGAAAGTTCGCTCTTTTGTATTCGTTACAGTAAACCAAGAGAGGTAATCTTACACGTTTCTGTTTTTTACAGTAAATCAGTATCTGATCAGTGAACATCTTGATTCTGAAACTCTCAGCAGCATCATCAAATGTGATAAAACCAATCAATTAATCTCGATACCTAATCTTATTAAATATATATCTGGTATCTTGGAAGGGATGGAGACTCTTAACTCCTATGGGGTAAGAATTCCACTCTTAATGTAAATTTTGAAGTTTAAAGCCGTGCAACTTTTACAATTCCTCAACAAGTTCTAACTTTTGTTGCAGCAATTCCATTTTTTGCTTTATCATCTTTAAACATCAATCTACTTGAATTTAGATATTCAATAAATTATCTTATTACATTTCAGTTTCTCCATCCTGGACTATCATCCAATAAGATTCTGGTCACACATGAAGGAGATTGTAAACTATACGAGTTTTGTTTGGCTGATGACGCATCAAAGGTAGCTGAACTTAAAAAGTCAAAGGTAAATAAAATAGATTTCAGTACTGTTAAAGGGGTTAGAAACCCAGGCAATACATTTATCAAAATGAAACAAAAGTGTTTGACAAGCATCTTCCCAAGTTTCATACAGAGATATTTTTTCCTATTCAAGTTACACACTTTTGAAATTTGGAGAGACGGTGCGGTCATTTTTGCCAAAGTTGAATGTAAACCAACTTCAGTAAGTCGAATAATGATGTCACATAACCACTGATAGTATCAATTGTTTCATGTGTTTTTTTGTTTTCTTTTTTATAATTTCAATAAATCGGTGTTAAATGTGTTAAATTACTGAGGTCTATCATGCAATTATCAAATCATTAATACTCTTATTTGAATCTACGCATAACTTTTAAAGATATATTGACAATGAAATATAAGAAATACAAAACCTTCCCAATCACATGTGGTCCGGTGATGTCATCACAATCTTAAAGTGGCAGTTTCCTGATTGATTTTTTTTTAACATTCAAATTGCAATATCTTTTAAAGTAAACAACATGTTTAAAGTAAATGTGGTGATGGTATTCAGCAAATGTTAGTCTCTCATTTCACATTGTCAAAAGTAATGAGTTTCATTTTTCTTTAATTGTTAAATTTCTAAAAACATACAGGAATATACACGATAAGACAGCACGACACAACGCACACTTACAAGTGACGACAATAATAGTTATTGGTAGCTAATACATACCGTACACATATATAGATATATACTGGATCTACACTATCAGATAGCACGACACAACTTAATACACAATTGTAATTGAAGAGGTAAATGGAAACTGTGTAAACACTGATTTAACTCATCACGTTCCCATTTCCATTGTCTGATAAGACACAATTAAGACTGATAAAATTGTCATAAGAAGTATTGCCTTAACATCTAATAATATTTCAAGTCGCACTATTCCCATGAAGTGGAACTTAAAATCGTCAAATTCTTGTATACTTCCACCAAGATTACCTATTTTATGGTCTTTCTTAATATTACATAAATTATCTTACTTATAGATAGGGTTTGCGTCTTTGAACCAGTTTGCACCGGAGACTTTGTTCACAAAGGAATATACAGGATACAGTGACGTGTGGTCGACAGCAGTAGTGGTGTGGGAGTTAATAACAGCTGGTAAATAAAACCCATACTTGTAACAGTAAGGGTGTGGGAGTTAATATCAGAAGGTAAATACGATCGATACTTACAATAGTAAGGGTGTGGCAGCTAATATCAGCTGGTAAATAAAATCCATACTTACAACAATTAGAGTGTGGGAACTTAAATCAGAAGGTAAATAAAAGCCATGAGGTAAATAAAGTCCATACTTACAACGGTAGGGGTGTGGGAGCTAATATCAGAAGGTGAATAAAACCCATACCTACGACGGTAAGGATGTATTAGTTAATATCAGATGATGAATAAAATCTATACTTACAACATGTGGGAGTTAATATCATCTGGTAAATAGAATCCATATTTACAATGGTAACGGTGTGGGAGTTAATATGAGCTCATAAATAAAATCCGTACTTACAACGGTAGAGGTGTGGGAGCTAATATCAAATGGTAAATATATAGTCTATACTGACAGCAGCAGTGGTATGGGATCTAATATCGGAAGGCAACTATAATCCACACCGACAACAGTAAAGCTGTGGAAGTTAATATCAGATAAATTAAAATGATACTGACAGATTGAATGGTAACAGCATCTTTTAAAAATTAATTCCTTTAAAGAGGCTTTAGATTAATATGACTTTGATGATATGTGTTTTGCAAATGTTCATGTATTCAATTAGGTGTAGTCTCAATGAAACTACATAAGCCAGAGATAAAAACTGAAACTGAATAGTTTACACACAGTTGATGAACTTTGCTTAATCTCTGTCAGAATCAGCTTGTTGGGCTTAGACAAGTTTATTCGAATATGATCATCATATAACATATACATCTATCACCTAGATATAAATGATGTTTCTTATTGTACAAGTGAACTTGTGAGACTGTTATTAGTCTCATATGTAACTGTTGTCCTTACTTTACTTTTTTTTATTTTGTTGTACAGGTAACCTTCCTTTCTCTGTCAATAACTTGGTCAATTCTGAAATGGATGTGAAGATCCCATCATTATCTTGGCCAGAACGATGTCTAGAGATAAAGTAAGGAACGATAAAAATCAATATTTTGAATAAGATCTATTTAAAGCAAACAAAAAGCCACATGTTAGGAAACAAAGTAACACAGTGATTCAAATAATGTGTGTATATTGTAAATATAAATCCGTACCCATAACGTCATAAACATGCTACAGAGTACTGTGTCACATATAATGCGATAGATATATCCCAGTGTACTATGTCACATATAATGCAACAGATATATCCCAGTGTACTATGTCAAACATAATGTGCTAGATATATTTAATGTGATTGATACATCCCAGGGCAATTAATTCGACGTGATAGATATATTTGCTCCTTCATAGGAGTATGGAGTGCCGAAGGGCCACATGCCCCCTTCCCAGTCATTTTTTTTTTTCGGAAAGGGATTAAATTTTTGGGACAGAGCGGAAAGCTGACTTAATTACTTTTCATGGGGAAATTAGAAATTCCAAGAGAAAATAAGTGCATAAAGAGAAATTGATAGGCAAAATAGATTAAAACTAAATTGAAAGACGGTGTCATCTTTAGGAGTTTTCCATGTTGTATTGTATTTGGCTGCATAGAAATCATGACAGTTAAAATTTGCCACTAAATTATGAAAGTTAGGTCAATCACAGTTATTTCATAGTATACCTTCAAGTGTTCATGGAAAGTTCATATTCAGTTGTTTATGATAAATTCACTTAACAATTTTAGTCATTGACTATATATTCAGCGGTGACGACGGAACTGGACTTTGGAGGGTTATCCTTCTCAATTTCTTCGAAACTTTAATTTTAAAAAATTTAAAACCACCCTCTCGAACTTGGCGCCTTCAACGCTTGCGCAATATATCGAAGAAAAAAAAAATCCTGTGCTCTTCTCACAAACTGACGGTGACAATCAGTTCGATAGTGCCATTACTTGCCTCTTTCTTCAACTTTTTGTCCCTTTCATCCCCTCCCTATGACTAAAACGTAAAGACTTCTAAGCTGAAATTTGCATTCCAGAGAGACAAAGGAATGCCATTTCCTGACATCTGAGAGCATTATTACCTCTTTTCTCTTTGCACTACTCTCCCTCCAATGGTGGGGTTTGCTTTAGATATACAGAAGTGTAATCACTTAAACCCTACACTCCATTCAGCCCTCCAGCCTTTGTGACAAAGACTGTTTTTGTTTACTTCCGGGAGTAACAAATCCCCTTGATCTGATCAACAGACAGTTTGATTTATTCATTTTGATTGTTTTCTTTTCTTATCTGTGGAAGCCAGTGTTCAAGGATGAGTACATGCAGCTCAGGACAACCGGGAAATGTCATTTCTGGCCATCTGAGGTTTTGTAAAAGCCAAGCATTTTCTTGTAGGTTCCGGGCCAACTGGCGTTGACGTTCCGACAATCATTTTTAACGACCAGTTATCATTTTCTTAATACGATTAAGTCTAATTAATTCACAATTCTAGTAAAAAAATACTGAAGGTTGTATTGTATAAGGTGATGTTTAACCAGCCTTAGGACTGCCCAGCAAACAGTTATCGTAATGCTATGAGTTTATTGCTTTTCCAGGAACAAGGTATTGTTTGATTGCTGGAATCATAACTGTTCTCTTCGGCCTACAATCTACCATTTGAGGGGATCATTCTTAGAGGTAAGTTAAACAACAGCCTGCCTAGCGCCCCTTGGCGTCACTATATGTGGCTTAGCGCCCCTTGGCGGCGGTCATCATGTGGCGTAGGGCCCTTTTGGCTGCCGGCCTAAAGAGTCTGCCAGCGATAGTCAATCGTTGGTCAAATGTCTTGTCCCCGCTTGCCTCAAAATGAAATTGGAAGGTGAAGACTATAGGCTAAAATTTGTACAAGGTAGAAACTTTCCAATTGGTCATTGGAAGTACGTACTTTTAGCATTTGCATGGAAAAGACTACTGCCAATGGAGAACTATCGATTTTTTTTTCTACGACAGAATGCATGTATGCAACATCAATAATGACTACATAGAAGATGATAACATATGATAATATCCTTCAATGAATTGTAAACCCATGGAATGTTCTTATCACTCCCTCTACATCATTCCTTGTGGACATTTCCGAACCCATGTTCTATAAAAAAAATTTAAAAAAAAAATGGTAGATGAAACTCACTCACGCCAAAGAGACTTGAAGTGTCATTTACTGCAACTAAGAGGCATCCTTATAATGAGATTATCAGTACACTACACGCTAACTGATGGTAGCGTTCCGCTTAGAGTGTCATTACTGTTACCGAGCTCACCTCATCTCTTTGACCCCTTAGCACCCCCACCCCCTTTCGATGAAAAAGTCTGATGCCGCCACTGAAGTCAAATCAATGGTTCTAATCTAATGGTCTCATTGCAATCATTTTAAGTAGCTGCTCTGATGATTGTTACTTTCATATACTACGTTGTTGTCATGGTTACGTATCAATATAATTGATACATCTTAAATGACAGGCTACGTAAAATTAGTTACTTGTATATCTATTGATCAATGTTTAGGTTATGAACAAATGATATAAGCTAAGTGATCATTCTTGTTGGCGACGACACAGATTTAATTAATGTAACTTTCATGTCAGCTGTTAGGTATAATGACTTATGTAATGAATATATAATCAACTTCAGAGTTCAATGTGTTAACCTGAAACCAAAAATGTTGCACTGAATACATAAACTAAAAATGCTCTTCTAAAATTACCAACGAGGTTACGATTATGTATTAGATACAAGTGAGATGATTGAGACGTATACAATCAATGAATTCTACAGGATGATGAAAAGGGGATTTTATCTGCTACTATTGCAATGCTATAAGTAACCCTAACAGTGACATCAGTAAAATAAACATTGGAAAGCATGCATGGTAAAGATAGTGCAGTTGTTTCCATTACGTATTTACGTTACGTTAAGTATTTACTTCTTTACATATGTTTTTATAGGTTTTTGATAAGTTAATTGGTGACAGTGACTACGAGATACCAATTCAAAGTGCATACACCGTAATGAGAAACACCAAACGGAACTGAATAGGATGCAGCAGCAGATATGACCTTGATAAATACAGAATGATACTAATGGTATTCCTTTGGAAGATCACTTCATGGCATACTACATCTTATAGGATTGATCTCCGTAATTGGTGTCCTCTGGTACAAAACCGTTGTGTTCTGGTATCTTGCACTGTATCTCTTAATGTTATAAATAGTAGAATAACAATCTTGCAACGGGAGAAGTCGATTTAAAGCCATATTTGAAATTAGTTTGTGATATGTATCTATCGATTTGACTGCCTATAATTATTGATAAGCATTTGTTACTGATAGCACCGATAATTATTTGTAATTGATATTATCGATAATCATTTCTTATTTATAGTATTGATTATTATTTGTTTAATCACCATGTTCTATGCAAGTGTCTTGTATATGATGTGATTAATTTCAATTAAATGTTCAGAGTATATGTGGTAAATAGATCCACGAAGATGTGCAAGTTATGAAATATAGAGTGTGGGAATCTAACTCTGATATTTATTCTGTTCTCAAATGAACTGAATTCAGTGTTACTTGTTAGGTTGATGTTTGTAAAGGCTTGCAAGGTAAAGATAAAGTCGTCATGTCTTTCTGTATTGTTTTAAGTTTAATTATTAGGTAATATATATCTTCAGACAAAAAGCCCGACATGATTGAGGTGTACCATTTCAATGCAACTTTTATGTTACCATTCCCATTGATCATAAACGTTAAAAACAAGTCAGACACGAAAACAACATATACATGCCTGGGAATATATATTACATATTAGTAACATTACGCAGCAAAATCCCAGGTTAGCTATAATTAACTCTGTATCTGTTTTTGCCATAATTGTAACCCATTGACTAAATAAAACCCTGGGAGTATTGAACTGAAGTGTTTGTCTGCTAAAAAAGAAAAGTGAAATCCGAATGGTTCAGCTTTCATATCACTACTGATGTACTTAGTAATGGTATTAGTACCTCAGTCTAGTTAATTATTAGATATCTATGTAAGAAAGTATCTGTATACTCCTGATTATTTAGAAATGTCATCATTATATTCAGGCTGCATATTGATGACATATCTTCCTACTTGGATGAAATATAAACTATCCAGCAGCATCCAGCTCTCGTTGATATTGTAATCTTGAGAATTAAAACAAAAGATGGTAGAAGTTTATTATCACTGCCTGGTCTCTTGTTAAGCTATAATGACAAAATAATAAAAATTAGGTTACTATATGTGGTTTGCAATAGAGTGATTGCAGTATTACTGCTTTGCCTATAATCACCAGCTTCTCTATGGTGCATAGCTTTTTGTCTCCAATTTGTGTAACTGGAGATATCTGGAGATATATATGTAGATTTATTGTAACATTATATAAGGGCCATCATTTAATCGTACAAACTTACAACATAGGAGATAAATGTTAGAAAAAGCATTGCCCAAGGTGACAATTTCATGTTAGTCTGATTCAGTGTGCATAAAATTGGTTTACGTGTTTAATTTTTACTTTCGATCTTGACTTGGCTACACTGACTGTATTTCAGAGATGTGTATTTGTTTTACTGACAGTCGATGTGATTTTGAAACTGGGATGGGGGTGGGGAGGAGGGTCGGGGAGTATGCCTGGCCTAAACCTAAGAGTGGCATAAAGCGACGTTTACATGAGGGGTGGGGAAACATTTAAAATGGAGGAAGCAGTAATAACTTCATCAGAGTCGCCTGCTTTCTCTGGACACATGTAGTATTCCTGTTTAGAGTGTTCTCACTGAAGTAACCCTAGACACCATCTGAGCAGAGCGCCATCATTTATTAGCGTGTACATAGCCTGCGTACCGAGGGTGCGTTTTGATGGCAATTCCTCTCAGATTGTAGGGAATACCACTTCCTAGTTTCTCTGGCCTTTAAAAGTTCGGTTTTATATTCTTTATACTGTTTTAGAACAAAGACTTGGAAATTCACAATTTCAAGGGTAACGATAGAGGGGGGAGGGGTTTCAATTTCATCCTTCACTTCATATACATCTATTCATAAGCAGTCCATGATCGAAATGGTTTTATTTATGTATCGACTTCTGTCTAAATAATACTTCAAATTATTCCCCGCCGTTGTTTCATGGCGTGTCACTATGTTCTGAAAGTATGATGTAGTACATGCACCTGCGCTACTACCTGACGTGTTGAGGCGCATGCCGTGTGACGTCACGAGTCATTTAGTTTCGCAACAAATGGTGACTTCCGAGTGATTAAAACTGCAGTATATTCATAAAATGTTTGTGCTTTCTTAGACGCGCATTTGTACTACTACAAGACAGTGTCCTCTTGTTTGAAAACCTGCATTTCAGGACTATTAGGAGGGCTACATAACGGTTTTCCTTTCACTGAGAATGAAGTAGTCTTTCTTTTACATTCCAGGTTACATAAAGTGAGTGAGGACTAATGCGTCAGTGCGCCCTCAATTATGGGTAGTATGTGGTTGCGATTTTCGTAACCGAAATGTTGAATACCTTCCATGCATTAGAAGGTAATAATTTACATCGTTGGAAACGTAAAATAAAAGGATTCTCCCTTGATCAGGCCTTGATTTGTTTTTAATGGTTGCGACTTCTGTTTTTTTTTCAACTCGGAAAACGAAACGGAGGTTCGATGTTGCTCAAACAGGACATCTTTCAGACCAATGGCAATCACTTATAATGTTTGCCAAAGAAAACTTGCCTAGTACTAAGATCTTGGTTTGAGAGCCAAACATGTCACCGTACTAGCCTCAGTTCACCGAAAAGGAGGAAATTAATGGACGGTCATAAACCAAAATTACCTTTAAGGTAATTTAATGGACGGTCATAAATCAACACTCTAAGAACGTTGGTTGAAAAAGTGAACCAACACTGATCACGTATGTCAAATAAGTCATATTGGTTGATACTTACCAAACTTAATGTTTTAGATTCAGCAATAATGGTTGCTGTGCTAAGTTTTGACTAATATGTGACTACGTTTGGCCACCGTGTTGGTTAAATATTTCACCAGTATGTTTAATTGGACGTACATGACCAGTGTTGGTTAACTTGTAAACCAACGTTCTAACAGTGACGATTACCTTTAAGATAATTTATTGGATAAACCAAGATTACCGTTAAGATAATGTATAGCACTGACATATAGGCGTGGGTAAATTCATGAAATTACTGTTACATACAGTGTTACATAATTGCATATTCATATTTATGATAATAAACCATATATAAGTATATGATATACCATATCAGGGCATGGGGAGACTAATTAATGGAAAACTGACGAACCGGACAATCTGTAGTTGTGAGAGGTAATACATTATGTAATCTACTTAAGTTTTGTAATAGTCGATGGTAATGGATTTATTTATGTTGTTCCCCAGTGACATCCCTTGCTAACACGAAACGTTTCCAGACTGAAATAAAACATATTAAAACACAACTTAACACGATTTAAAACCTTTCGTTCGGGAAGGAAATTGATGAACTAGCTTAAATGAACGTGATTTATTTTCTTCCTACGCTGCAGGTAGAGCATACTTCAAACCCTAATCAATATATTTCTAACTACAGATATTATTATTTGAAGACAGAGAATTCTGTCCAAATGTAAGTCTCTGTTATTGTTCTTTAAACTTCTTGTTCTGCAGTAATTTAACCTTTCAAATTTGACATCAGTAAAGGGTTCTTTTTGTTACTTGTTGTGGAAATGAAACATCACATCTCATTAACTGTTGCAATGTTTCTTTTAAGGTACGAAAACTATTGTAGTAGTGTCGTGTTATGTCCTGGCGTAACAATAATGTTGTATACCACGGTAAATTTAATTTCTTGCCCTGTCCATACCTTTTGACACAGAATTTCTATTAAAGTATGGTTCTCACCCTCTCCCATCTAAAATAAAAAAGGAAGAGAAACAATCTTCTGATATTCATTGATTATTCTTCAGTCAGTGGCCAATTCCCTCAATCATTAAAATATAGGCAATTGAAGGTAGATGTAAAAGAATGAACAATATAGTTGAAATATATTATTGTCGATATTGTGGAGGGGGGAAGAATTCGAAAAGTCCTCCCCCTCCCTCCAGAGCATATTTTGTATGTTGTATTATTTCCGGTATTAGCCTTATTTTTACTTAGTGGGTCTACGATTTTTGGCCATAGAAGGCCAGGGATCTGACCTTTCCAACGAACATGGAGGTCTGATTTTAATTCCATATCTTGTATTCTTCTACAGGTGTCGCTCCACCTCAACAATTCTAACTACGCACTTGTGAGAGAGGATTCTGTCTACTCACATGTAGCAGTGGATTCTTTCTGTTCACATGTGGCAGTGGATTCTTTTTACTCACCCGTTTCAGTAGATTTCATCTACATCTACTGACCTGTAGCATTGGTTTCTGTCCACTGACCTTAGCAGTAGATTCTATCTACGCATCAATGAGAAAGGATTCTGTCTACTCACATGTAGCAGAGGATTCTCTTTGTTCACCTGTAGCAGTGAATTCTGTCTGTTCACCTTGGCAGTGGATTTGTCCACTGACCTGTAGCAGTGACTTTTGTCTACTGACCTGTGACTGTAGATTCTGTCTGCTGATCTGTGGCCTTGAATTCTATCTACTCACCTGTGACCGTGGATTTTGTCTGCTTACCTGAAGTCGTGGATTCTCTCTACTTACCCGAGGCAGTGGATTCTGTCTACTCACTTGTGGCAGTGGATTCTGCTGACCTGCAGCATTGTATTTTGTCTACTGACCTCTGGCTGTAGATTAAGGCTGCTCACCTGAGCCAGTTAATTCTATCTACTGACCTGTAATGGTGAATTCTGTCTACTCACCTGTAGCAGTGGATTCTATCTACTAACCTGTGACAGTGAATTTGTCTACTGGCCTCTAGCTTTAGATTCTCTATACTGACCTGTGGCAGTGGATTGTCTACAGAGGCGTCACCAGGCTTTTTATTTTTTGGGGGGGCACATGGGGTACAGCAATTTGATGAGGGGCACCACCATGGGCGGCGGATCATCGTCCTGGGGAGGGGTCTAAGGAGGGGGTGTCCCCTCCCCTTTGGAAAATTTTAGTTCACGTAGGGTAGGCTAGATGCAAAATGGTGCTACATTTGTTTCTGAATTTGAGTTGAATATATCTCTGGGAATTCTTATTTTTCAGGTGATGATTTTAATCTTCTGAAAATTTTCCCAAACCAAATGGGGGGGGGGGCAAATGTCCGCCTTACTCACCCCACCCCTACAAAAAAATTATGCTCAAACATAAACAAAACAAGTTGCGCCCATCTCCCCCTTGCGGACACCCATGGTCACCGCTCCACTAGATGGTGACTGATGCAGAATTTTCCAGGAAATACAAACCACACACTGTTAAGACAGACTATGGTCGGTTCGTCTTACCCTACACCCTTCAACAAAACCTACGTATTTGACGTATTAAATTATGAATGTTCCCTTTCTCGATCCTTGCCCTTTTTCTCGTTTTTCTGTTACTTCCACAGTGACAGATCACAGGTTCACTGTCGAGTTTGACATTCGGGCGGACACCCAAGGATCTTGGATCTGTGTCTTCTATCAGCCTGTATCAGGGTCCTCATTTTGGGAGAGAACAAACAGATGTTGGGCAATAATCGAGTTAGAGTCACCAACACGGTAGCCATAGCTCACAGAGGGCAATCAGAGCATGAAATTTTGTATTATATTATAGACCTTGAATGAGCTTTTTGAGCTATACATACTTGGGTAATAACTGCTATACCCAGTCAGCTTATTTAACCTGAGTGGTGAACATGATCTGAATTTGATTTCTTATAATCCTGTTTAGAAGCACTGCAGGACTATCTGCAACTTGTTTGAAAATTGGACACTGCACCCAAAACAACAACATTCACTGTTTTGATCAATCTAACACACGGGGCGGCCGTGTATTATCCCTGCACTATATAGCTAGGTACACCATTAACAGATTAAGGTATATATATTCACGCCTGTTGCGAGGACGAGCGTTACGTAGCACCAGGACGGATGCTCCGAGCTTCCGATACAAAACCTATGAATTGATCACCGTGTTTTCTGAGGTGGGCGGCGTGGGCCATGAGCGATTTAATTGTTTTCGCCACTCATTCAGAAAAAAATTCAATTTGTTGCCCTTTCTTGTCCTAAGAACTAGAATCAAATAAGATGGAAACCTTGGAGTACAATATTCTGACTGAGTGACTGTCTACAAAAGTTCAATTTTTTTTAGCATCACAAATCTCAAATGGAGGGGCATACTGGGGGCACAAGATTTTCCAGGGGACACGTGCCCCTTTCCCTTGGCGACGCCACTGATTGTCTACTGACCTGTGGCAGTAGATTCTCTCTAGTCACCAGGAGCAGTGGATTCTCTTTACTGACCTGTAGCGGTGGATTTTGTCTACGCATTTATCTGAGAGGATTTAAATTGAGGATCTTGAGAGGATCTCAATAATTGTTTCTGACACAGATAGACACACATAGGGGACTCAGCCCAACAAAAACGTATGTTATGACAAGCTACAGATATTTAGAGCAAAGTGTCCCTTCTGATATTTTTTCTGCTCAAATTTCAAGACTTAAATATAGAGCCATATTCGGTATTCACCACCCATGGATAGCAGCAATCAGTATTGAGCGAGTAAAAACAAAAAAACCATTTGAGCAACGTTTTGAAGATTCCGGACTGATAGACGGATTTCATTTTTTTTTTCAACGATAATGTAGTCTACGAGATAATTAAGGGACATACACTAC
The DNA here is from genome assembly GCA_021234535.1 of Stichopus chloronotus. NCBI lineage: Eukaryota > Metazoa > Echinodermata > Holothuroidea > Aspidochirotida > Stichopodidae > Stichopus > Stichopus chloronotus. Next base: position 7,492,464 of record CM037842.1, read on the forward strand.
CTTTGATTCAACCTTACCCAAACTTTGAGTCTTTGGTGAGAGTACTACATTCTCATGATCTTATGTTCTCAACACTTTGTTATTTAAAGGCCTATTCCTTGTGAATGCATAATGGTCTGTGATTCACGCAGGCTATTCAGTTCTTACAGTCGCTCATAGATCCAACTCACAGCCGTTTAATTTGGCGGTTTGTTCTCTTTGCAAACCGATAAAACAACCCATAAATCAAGCGACCTTTGTATTTAGCTGTGTTAATGGTTAATTTCGTTCAAACGAATTGTGCGGTGTGTGGTATATGCTGTGTATATTCTCTCATGTTGGTATTTTGGTAACACCTAGCCAATGACAACGTTGTTTTTCGGTCGTAACATTTCAAACTAGACCTAGTAATAATCTAAAGGAACATTCATTGTTGTAACTCCAACACGTTTATCACAGCTATAGACGTTAAGACCATTTTCAGATGAAGCTATTTCAAACAGGATTTTAAGGCTAAGTTGTTCTTCATCGTTTTAAATCCTGCAGTTGTGCTCTCGCGACAAAGACATCCGATAATTGGATCCAAAATGATTCTAGTTTTTATTCTCGTTGGCATGGTATCAAACTTTGCTGTTGGACAAAGTAAGTGTTTACCAGTAACGTTACAGTCACCAATCATTTTATAATTACCAATAGATGTATTACTGCACTATAACATTAGTGTAGTTCTGAATATTTTCATTCACTTTCTTCGTAAGTATACTCCCCTACAAATAGGCCTACTCCATGGACTACACCTGCATATGACATATACTATATTGGTATCTTCAATGGAGTCTATTGCACTGCTTCAGTGATTAAGCCTGTCTACATTTTATTGATAAAACAGCAGCTCTTTCTCACCTACTTTGGCAGACCCTCACTGGTTTTCTTCATGTACAACCTGACCCTGTCCTACACATTACGCCCTGTCCTCTCGTAAAAGATAAATTGTCAAAAAGCTGCATTTAATTTGAAACTTGAAAGTAATTTCATAATTCAATGCATAATTAGCTAAATCGTTATTTATTTCAAAAACAGTGTTGTTTGATTTTCTTCAGTTTACAATTTCACAGTGAAAGTCCACATTTCCTAGTGCATTTCACAATGCAGACTTAAGTCCTGCAGATAGATATTACTTTTAGTCTTCAATTCTCTTGAGGTTCTCCTTCACAGTTTCGTTACTTCCTTTAGTTTAGACCAACTGTAGTGGCACAAAGTCACATATGCCGTCCTAATCCATCTTTAATGACATTAGCCCTACAATCTTGGACAAAACTCGTTGGGACATGCCATAGCATCTAATGACATGTGATGATATGATACTTAAAATGGACCTGGGGTCCGTTCCTCAAAGATTTAAGCTCAATCTTAAGCTTGATTTATCATGTAAAACGCCTATAACTTAAACTTAAAATCGATCTTAACTCATCCTGGAACAGGGCCCAGGAGACACTGCATAGGGGTGCCTAAAATACAATGATAGATTTCTCTAGATAGATTTTGCATGTAACATTGCTGCGTTAAAGCAGTTTACTTTGTTCTACAACAATTGCTCATTGCTGTTCCTTACCCCAGCCATGTTCTCATCGTCATCTTGCCCCCCTCTTTTTCCCTTGGGTCTCCACTCTTTTTTATCATGTTGATCACAGGGAATTGTCAATGTAACCATCCGGCATCCGGTTACTAACATGAAATATCAATACGATGTCATCATAGCCTATATGTACAATCTACAAGGACATGTAATTGCTAGTACATTCTGCATGTACAATCTGCAAGTTTTGTCTTCCTAGCTAACTAGTTGTGGTTTCATATTTCGGAACATCTCTGAAAGGCAGATTTAATTGTAGACTAATGAAGGCCTCTATGGCTCCCCTCATTGGTAGCCTAGTAAGTGCAGAAATACCTCATGGATATTTTATTCTCGTGTACAGAAGTACATTCTATGTGCTGCACTGTTAGTGCAGATTGCAACAATAAACGAGTGGCTAATATTCTATGAATATTCAAAATGCTCAAGTTCGTCATCGATGTGGACCTCTGAAATATTTCTCAGGTAAGTGTGTGAGTGAATCGTCAACGTTAACAGTCAACAGCAATCTTGTTGACACACACTTACAGTATTTACTGATAGCAAACAAAGTGTGCTTTGTATGCCCTCATACGGTATATACCCATACCATATATACAATTACCGTATCCCATACCGTGTGAGATGAGCAATTGTTTTGGAATGCTGTTGTGCATATGTACCATACGGTGAGATCTTTGCAATTAGCTAATATTTGTTGTGATTAATCTATACGCAAACTTAGTAAAGGTCAAATTTTAATGTTTACTTAAGTTTAAATGATTGTTACTCTGTATGTCTGACATATTGTTACCCTGTATGGCTGACATATTATATATATATATATATATATATATATATATATATATATATATATATATATATATATATATATATATATATATATATTATATATTACATACTGTCAGCATGTTCGTTTATCAATATTTCTTCATCTTTCCTAGTAATATAATACTTGATTAGTGAGATCAAACCCTTGTACATTCTAGTTTTGTTTTTCCTGTTTTAGATATCGGAGACCTTTATCCATATGGAAGCTCAGCCTCAGACAATGATCTTCCGAATGGTAACGACCTGTCTACCTTACTCGAAATGTCTACTTCATTTATCTACTATGGAGAGACGTTTAATACTTTACACGTAAGTTGACTATTTAATGTAGCTCCTAACCCCCATCCCCCACCCCTACAGTGAGTATAGTTATAGAGTATTTTGTCACTGAAGTCTATCGATTGTATATTATATCTTCTTATTAGTTGATCCTTTACAGGTCATGTCCTAGCATAAAGAGTCTCTTTGCTACAAGTTGTTCAGACTGTCCCGATGTGGTATGCCGAAGAGTGCACTTCTGAAAATAATCCTACAACTGATTGCAAATCTCTGTTATGTATCCTTCTATTTTCATCTTTGACAAATCTTTGCGAAGGGGAATTATAAGTAAGCTGCAGAAAGTTTATTTACAACAGGCCTATACTGCGACTGAATTATAGTACCGCATATATGAAGAGCACCGTCTCCTTCCTGATAGTCCCCCCCCCCCCTACGACAGTTCCCCCCCCCCACCCCTCTCCTTCTCTCTCTCTCTCTCTCTCTCTCTCTCTTGTTGAAAAAAGTAATCGCAAATATTCACACTGTGTATCCAATGATGGTTAGATTACCTGAAATCTGGTTTGTATGATATGCGTCATCATTCTATTTATTGAATTCATTTTAAGATGGTTTGTGAGGACGAAAGACGGAAAATTGTGGTAAGATCTTAGAATACAGTTTTATTCTGGCAGAGCAGCAGAAGCCATTTAAACGGGAATGCTATTTGGCAAGAACTCATGAATCTATGGTATGAGATTTGAAGTAGGTCTTTATTCTGATACTTAAAGAGTTGAAGTACTGAAATACTAAAGTGAGCCTTGATAGTCCAGATTTTAATGCTGTATACAATCAGCAGTAGACTTCGGGACGCTCGGTCTATTCTCTTACTTTGTAATTAACTAATAAATTGCTTTTCTTTCTCCTGACTTTGTTTTTGTCAGATCAACACCAATGGATTAATTTCATTCAACAATTCCTGCTCAAATCCAGTGACAGGAGATTCGAGATTTGATAACAATTTCCCTCTAAATCCAGATTGGGTATGCAAACAAATACGGCAAACTATTGAATGTTACTCAATCGTATTATGTTCCATATTTCTGCTGAATATAGATATCTCTTTTTATAAATGTCGAAAAAGAAGGTAAAGTATAACAGTTAATTTTACATGTTGAACTCTATATCAGTGTAGCGAGGAAATAAACAATATGCTAATATGTCAACGACATGTCAGATTCGACGTAACCATATTGAAAACCTATATCTCAGTATATATAGGCAATTTTCATCAGATGTATGCATTTTGTTGTCAGATACGTACAGTTTTCGACAATTGTGAAACATGGTGACCGCCGTGGTTTCATATATCATGAAACGTGTGTATATATAATGAGAACTGTTTATGTGTTATCATGGCCAGTAGTAGGGTGTTTTAAAAAAATCGTAAAGATACCTAACGATTTTGTAGCATATTATAGATGAAGTGAATAATTTGAAACAAGCGGTTGGGCCGATAGAGTAAACATTACAGGATCTTTGCTAATCATCTATACCACCATTAGGTTGGCCGTAAGTGTGAGGTCTCGTGAGAATTAATTTCTGAAAATTAAAGAGCTTGATAAATAATATCAAAGAAACCTTTTCATGTGGAAATGAACCCTGCACCGTAGTAGCTACTTGGTGTCGACGGGGTGTTAATCAAGGAGCCCAGAGCGTTTATTCGGCTGAAAAGGTACAAAATAGTTGATGGTCCTATCATAAAGGTTAGGACAAGAACTAAGGAATGGAATTGTAGCCGGGCGGATCCTGTACATTTAATTAAAGGGCTTAAAAGTTGTGGGGGCACAAGTATTTATTCAGCTCAAAAGGTGTACGGGGTAAATTTCAGTTGGAAGTCTCCACTAGGGTTCACGAAATTAGTCAGAGTGGATGTGGCAGCAAATTTACCCTCTACTGGGCTTCAGACAGTAGCCATAAAAGACTTCTAAAAGGATTTTTTTTGGGGGGGGGGGTTGAAAAGCTATGGTACATGGATAATTCTTTTTGTAGAAGAAAGAGTACATCTTAATGATCACAAAGACCCTAATGACATTAACTTTATCCTGTACATAAGTCCAGACAGTACGGTAGTTCAAAAATAGCCTTTGGCCCACAGCGAGGTTTTTCAGTCAAAAAGGTGCATGGATAATTCATTTCGTGAGAGAATACGTGTAACGGGTTACAAAAATACCAAAGTTAGCACCCAGTTTATCATGTGCATCAATTCAGATAATTGATTTCTGCAGCTGAAAAGGTACATGGATAAACTCTTTTGTATTGGAAAGAGCCTACATTTAAGAGATCACAAAAATACTAATGACGGCAACTTTTCATGTAAATGGGCCAAAGAAGTAGCCCAAAAGGGGACCATGTGAAAGGTACAGCTAAAAAACATAAACTTTAAAAAATAATGATTTTTTTTTAAAATTAGCAGCTGAAATTTACGAAAAACTAAAGCAGACACTAATTAAAGCCAAACTGATATGGGAATAACTATTAGGTAGCACAAAAGTGATTGGCACATAATAACTTACATGAGTCGTTATTGACAATCTTGTCAAATACCACTTAAAAGCCAATGCTACAGTTTTATCATGCAATTAAGGTTTTTTCAAATAACCACTGTCAATTCAAACATTAAGCAAAACTCATTATTTGGCAACTTTGTTAACAGCGACACACATAATTTAACTGATTATGTGGTTAAATAATGACCTTCACACCAAGTCATTGTTCGGGCAATCAAATTAGCTTGATATCGACAGGTTTATGTCGTTACTCGACAAACAAATTATGGTACGGAAATATCTTTTCGATTAAACAATACAATTCAGATAACATAGATTAAACACCAATTCAATTTTTTTTCGAAAAGAGGAAATAGCCTCAAAATAATTTTTATGCCACCAGTCGTCAAATCAAATTAGCCACATTTTGACTGTAATTCCTCAAATGTGCTTTCTCAAATACAGCAAGACTTAACCATGCACCTTTTCAACTGAAAAGAAAACGAAAAACTTGTGGTGAGCCATGGGCCCTTTGGGGCTATTGTCTGGGCCCATTTACAGAATAAAGTTGGTGCCATTATTTTTGTACTTTGTACGATTTGCCCTTTAAAATACCAAAAAATATGTACATATATCAATGTACCATTTCCAGCTGGTTTCATGATGTACAATATGAGACATAATTGCCGAAACTGTACTTGTCTGACGAAAACTGAATACATCTGATAAAAATTGCATATATATGCTGAGATACAGGTTTACAACACGTTTGCGTCAAATGTGACATATTAGCATATTGTTTATTTCCTCGTCATGCTGATATGGAGGTGTAGCATGTCAATATCGAGTTTGACATATACATATTATCTGTGATACTTCACATTGTTTTTCGACATTTGACACTAAGAAGCTATGTGATTTTGACATTTGAAACTAAACAGCCAATGAGATAACTTACATTATGATACACTAAATGCAACAAGTAAACCAAATTACCTCCAGTAGGAGGTGTTTATTCTTTTTCAAACTGTAGGAATTATCAAACATTTGTAGGTTCTTTCTCCTCCTTTGTTGTTGCATATTAATTTCTAAATTAAAGAGACACAGTGAGTTGCTGGGTAAAATAAGAACTCCATAAATTTTACATATAATTAATGTAAACAGTATATGTAAATTCTACATAATTTTGGTAAATTTTACTACATTTTAGTGAAATTGTTATATACACAATGTACGTCTTACATTAACTGTGTGTAAAATTTTACCTAAAAGTTGTGGAGTTCTTATTTTACCGTTACGTTTTGTGAGTGTAGTGGATCCTCATGTTTCACATACAAAGGAAAGTCAATGAGTGAGTAATTGACAATTCAATTTCGTTCTCAATACTTGTGACCAGACACTTTTCACATTAATAGAAATTCATATATATTCACAGTCATTAAAAGTCTGGGTCAAAAATTGAAAACTTTTCACAGTTTATAAAACAACTGGATGTACAACTTGACTAATTATATCCTAATTATAAGCATTATCCTGTGTTTTTACCCTTTGAAATCCTCACAAAATCATTGACATCAACTCTTGAGGCCTTTAAGGCAACAAAATAGTTTATAGTTGTGACGCTGATAATGTAAATTAAAGGAATGAAATTGAATTCGTTTCACAGGATAAGGATGGTACAGAAGAGACCTATGTTTTGATTGCGCCTTTTTGGGCTGATGTTGATACTTCCGTTGGTCGAGGGAGTATATATTTCCGCCAATCAATAGATCCACAACTTTTAAACAGAGTTAGCTCTGATGTCAGAGATTTGTTTCAATTGTACTCTGATTATTCGGCGGCTTGGGTTTTTATTGCTACCTGGGACCAAGTTTCATTCTTTGACCACAACACTGCTGCAGCCACCGATCCAGTAAGTAGATACAATTACACCCATGATCTTAAAAAATGGAAAGAAAATTTCAAAAAGAAATTTAGTACACTATAATTAATATAATACCCTATAATTAATATAGCACATTATAATTAATGAAGTACACTTTAATTAATGTAGTACACTATAATTATTGATCATCATAAATGTACACATTTATTTTCTTTGCTCTTTTTCCAAGCTAATATTAATCTTTCTATTGATAATTTGATAATGATATCGTTGCATAATAGACAACTATTTAGCCAATGTTTATTAAACAATTCCACAAAGTTAGCGGAAAATGGGTAAGTACATGGACATTTCAATCGGGAAGGTCAAATATTAGACGGTTACTAGTTCGACGATGAGACAAAAAGATAATTATCACATTGAATTTAAAGGAGACATTTTTCAGCTTTGAACTGTTTGTCAATTAAAAAGTACATCAAGGTAAAAAAGCACACTAAAGACAAATACCATTAAAAGCCCATACAACATTATACAGTTTAAATGTGACTATAGGACAGCGATATTTCTGGGTGAACAGAATATACCTATACTCACGGGGGTTGATACTTGAGGTTTGTCATTAAGCTATATTAACGAACGTCCTTCGAATTGTTGTACTAAGCTTTAAGTTTCAAACTGACCATTATATGACAACCTTATATTTTCAGAGAAATACTTTTCAGTTGGTTTTAACAACGGATGGTGTTCGGTCTTTTGCGTTTTTTCGTTACGAGACGATAGAATGGGTTGCAGGGACAACTCTGTTTGGAGATGCAGATGATGGAACTGCGGAAAAACAGTTCCATGCTGTGGTAAGAATAACTATTACACTCAAAAGTAATTTGTAAGTATCTATTGAACCTTGAAAATAAAAACAAATGATACAGAACATATAGTTACTGCAACTGTACTTCCAGGTTATGATTGGCAAGTTATATGTTAAGAGACACGTAAACCTGGAATATTCTTACAATGCACATAAAATAGAAAAAAAATCGAATTCTGTATTAAGTTTTTAATATAACTGTTGTAAATCTTCAAAATGCAACTTGTCACAAGGAATTTGTTTGATTCCTATTGATTGATATTTCTTAATCTGGTTAAAGAAAAAGTCAATTCAAATTAAGTAACATACCACCAAAAGTAGGAAATATGGCAAACTGATAAATGTAAATTAAAATAATTAAAGTATAACAACACAAAGTCTCTTGTCCTTGAGATTGCAACAAAAGCGATTAAACTGCAACTGAAATAAAACAGAGGGAGGCGATTGGTTTAAAATTAACAATCACACACACCCACACATACAGTCCAATAAATAAAAGAAAGCTCTCGTGTGCAGCTGCCTGTGATAAAAGGAAGGTGAGATGATTCACGCGGTGTCGTTAAGTTTAAATAGATCCCTTGCATGTGACGTCAGGGTGATACAGTGAAGCGCCCTCCTTTTGGGATAAACTACTAAATTTAACACGTGTACGTCTGCACGTGCCTCGTCTCTGCCATTCAATCTACACTGAAGAAATCATATACTTCAGCTATTATAGGATTCCGATTTCATTGATATATACACGCCTAGAGGATAGCAATATAAATACTGTTCGTTTGCTTGCCTCAACCTGGAGGCGTTTTTTTGTAATGTGACTTCAATGCAAGGAATCTGTAGAGACATACAGTCCACTAACGTCGGTGAAAAACCTCTACAGCTGGAATATCCAATGGTGGCCTTTCCTTTCAATCTTTGGGCCACATTGTCAACTTTGAACTTTGTAACTCGCAAAATATTTTGAAAGTATAGGCCTTCTATATCTTCTCTTTATACTATTGCTACCATAAAAAGTTTTATAGTGACCACGATGAGAAATATGTAACCAATTAGACAAACGTATAAATGAAGTAGTGATGTAAATACATATATGTCTATGACAAATCGAATGCCAAACTATGCGAAAGGACTTCACCTATGAAGTGAGTGAAAGATCTTCATTATATTTCCTCTTTCGTCAGTTTGTTACTCTTATTCTCGTTAAGTTCTATTTTTGTTTAAATGGCTGTCCGTAAGCCTCATGATGTCTCTACGTGGAGTCCATTTGACCAATCGGCGGCTGGTTGGCCACCCTTGTCTTATGCCTTGCGTTATGTAAGACGAATGACATTAATGACTTCAGCATACAAAGGACATGTGCTGTGTCATTTCTGCAAAATCTGTAACAATTTTTCAAGTTACACCAGACTTGATCTCTTTTCGTCACCCCAAGTACAACAGGTAGCTATTGCAATGTGAATTTCATAAGAGCAATTAATGTTGAATGGTTTCTCTCTGATAAAATAGCTCATAGATAGGCTTAAACTACTGCAGGGTAAACTCCATACGACACATTGATGTACACACGATGATGATTTTAACTGGAATGTGGAGAGCAATAATTGCAGCTAAAACGATAATTATTGTCTTTCTATTTTGTTTATCGTAGGTTGGATTTAACCAAGGAGATGGATACATTGGTAGCGAGGATGGTTTCCCAGAAGATGTTTCAACTCTACCAACTGATTCAAATGTTGATATATTGGGTCTTTATGCTTTTCAAGTAGACACTCTTGAGATAATTCAGGCCGGATGTGACTTAAACGTTGGTAAATATATCATCACATTGGAAGTAAAAGTAACCTATTTGATGACCAAATAATAAAAAAAAATAACAAAATTCAGAAGAGTTGCACATTGAAAAAGCACCCAAAAGAGCAAATTAATACAAAACATTGAACAAAAGACGAAGTCGGTTTATTAGAAACGTTATTGAAGAAGTTTGATCTTCCTCCTCATGTGAGAAATATACAATATATACACAACTGTAGCAGTAAAACTCAGGGAAATACTATATATACATGTCAAAAAAAAAAAAAAACCTACAGGTTTTTAAAACAAGCTGAGTATGTAAAATGATTGATTACAGTAGCTTTAAACTTTCTGAAGTATAAAGTCTGTATTACCGTCACATACATGCATGTTAACATTATTAATGTTAGCTGCAGTCAATACAGTGAGTGATGCGTTCATGGATGGCTTATCCCCCCCCCCCCCCCCCCGAGATGATGAGTTAAGTTTTGTTCTTGTCCCAAGAACTTTCGAGTAAATATACAACATTAACTTTAAGGGTCATAAGGATCTTATCTTTCAAACAAAAGTAGTTGTCAACTTTGAATGTTTAAAAGCCTCACAGCACTTTTTATTTGGACCTCGGAAGTGATTAATGATCGCTTACAGTTTAGTGATCGGTGACCCATAGAAGGATATACTGGTGTTCGTGACATTAATCTCATTATCCTTATTAATCTTATTAATTCCGCTCCTGAGCTTTTTTTTTAGGAAGTTCTTCAAACAATTATCAAATATCTGACCACGATAAACATTGTGACAGTACATTTCTTTTAATTTCCAGACTTTTCATAGAATGATGATCAGTTGTTACGTAAAACTAATTATCACAGCAAAACTTTTTTACATTCAGCTGCACTGTGGAAGAAATTACCATAGAGATATGTCAAATGCTCCTTATCTAAATATTTTAAAAAAAAACACCTGAATTTATGCTATTAATGCAATTTATTCGTGACACCCTAAGTAGGCCCATTTTTTTTTTGGGGGGGGGGTTGAACCAATGTCCATTATGCTGTAGCCTAATGCTTTATTTTAGCTGTAAGTTGATGTCTCAGATTTTTTCCAAGTTGTATTTCATGTTGGTTTCAGAAAGTTGCAATTTTCTTACCAATTAGTCTGTCCTAATGTCTTTTTTTTTGTACATCTTTGCAGTTTTTAATGCTTTTGTATCTTACCTTTTTGGATTCTATGTTTCATTTATGTCTTATTGCGTTAATTATTTCGTTGTTTCACCCTTTATCTTCGTTTCTGTTACTCCGTGCACACACATAAGGGCCGGGGTGGGGGGTGGGGGCTAGCGGCACTGCTAACCGATACTTTGCCGACTCCTTTTCTCTAAATAAACAACGAATGCCTTGTAAGGAAAATCGTTCAGGCTGATTTTGCACATCCATGAATAGATGGCATTAAAATTAAGGCGTGAGATAGACAGTGCGGTACCTGTGTGATTCTGGTTTGTTTCGACTTCTTCATGGGTGAAATTCCATTTGAGTGTAACTGATTCAGGAAACTAATCCAGTACATGATCCAGAGACTTTAAAACACAGAAAATATCATCGACATAGATCTTATGTAGCCTAGTACAAAACAGGTGCAAAGACATAAGACATGAGAAAATATCATCAACATAGATCTTATGTAGTACAAAACAGGTGCAAAGACATAAGACATGAGAAATTAATCGCTCTAAGGAGACTGGTTATGGAATTACTTTGACAATATTGTTTACTCTTAGGTAGAAGATATCCTCCAGTAATATTCGACTAATTTTGTTATCCTCTTAACATGTTTTGGCTCTTTTGTTTTCAACAGATTTTGTTCAGACATATCCAGTGTATGGTAATATGTTTGGTGGGGAAAAGGTGCAACTTATCGGACCATGTTGGGCTACCAACGAAGACCTCAAATGTAAATTCTCCTATGGTGATACTGTTCTTCAGATATGTAATGGTACCCAGGTAGACAGACAGACTGCTTACTGTGTTCCAGAGCCTTTCTTCATGGTCGGGGAGATTGATATAGAAGTCTCTCTCGATGGCGGGAATATCTGGGTATACAGCGGGGTATATAAATTAGGTAAGTACACGGAGAGAGAAGGAGATACAATATGAACTTCTTCCATTGTACCATGCAACAAGTTGCCGCCAAATTTATCTGTTCACTCTACCACAGAAAGATTCAACGGAATTAAAAAGATAGAAAGAATGAAATGGCGTCAGTTACGTCGGAAATTACATCAGTTGGCCAATCTGTGTTATTGCTGAGTAACTCGTTAAACATGGGCACGAATGGCGAAGGTCAGGATTTTCCACGGGGAGGTGGGGGGGGGGGATGTCAAACGTGACTGCTCGATAAGTGGAAGGAGTATAAAACAAATCGAAGGAGACCAAGAGTACGGATATGTCAGGAAAACATTTCAATCAATAGCATTTTGCAGGAGACAATATTTGATTAAGACAATAGATTTCTCAATATCTAAGAGGATCGAACGGACCAGCGAACAAGACACGTTTTGAAAAAGTACCTGTCAAATTGCAGGAAATAGTATAAGTTCCCTGGTCTATTTTCAACACAATAAATCTTATTCAAGACGATTTTCTGGGGGATCAAATTACATTTTATTTCAGATACTACATTTCACAATGTGAAAGCGAAACGCTACCATCGATTGGCGAGGAGACTGTTTTTTGAAAATTTAAAACACTTCCCAGATGGCAGGCATTATTTATCATTTTTTCCTTTATTTTATTTCGATTTTTAAGGGATGATCTCCTACACAGTAATAGGCAAATCCCCCTCAACTTGACAAAACGTTTGCTAAAATGCTGCAGTACCATAATACAGTGGAATCATGGCCTCTTTAATCATTTGTACATTGCCAAAGATCGTTGCATCATTCTGAATCACCGGCTTATCTTGTGATTCTGAAGCCAGACAAGCAGTCCTTTCCATTCATGAGATGGTGGTTCTGACTTCCTACCAAAGCATTGTCATTTTGATTGGATATAATCAGGGGTGGATAAAAACTCTTCTCACATCGGAGAAAATTGAATAGGATTATCAGAGTAAATGAAACTCTTAAATCGATTGGACTGTGGCTCAGATTCACAGTATCTTTGAAAGATAAACTGTGAGACGGTTCCTGATAGGTATGCATGTGTGGCATGGACTTGGTAGGGGAAAAAATCTGTAATTCAGCCAAAACAGTTAAGATTATCTAACCTTTCCACTGTTGTTGTTGTTGGTGGTGGTGGTGGTGGTGGTGGTGTTGCTTTTGTTGTTATTGTTGTTATTTATTTACTCTGTGTTTTTCTCAGTTTCAGTCAGTGTGCTTTCACATCTGACCTACCAAAGTTTACCTTTTTGAAACTGCGTAGTTTTCCAGTATGCTAACTCGCGTTTTAGTATTAACCAACGTTAACATCTTATTGTATTGGCGAATTTAACGGTCCCGATTGACTACAGACACACACACACACGGACCGTACACACACATTCCGATCTATCTGCCTCCCCACCTGTAAGTTGTCACACTGCCTACCCGTTTACTTACCTACCTACCTTCCTACCTATATGTCTACGTATATACGCACTTACCTACACACATGTACGTATATAGGAGAGTATGAAATTGTCACTAGAATAGATTTTACATTATCGGTAAAAAGCGTGTTTCCTATACCTACATACATGTCTACCCACCCACTCAAACACACTTAGGTGCAGCCATTTGAAATGGTCTTTAGAACAATTTTTACATTATCCTAATTTTTTTTTACATTATCGGTAAACCAGCGTTTTGGCATTATCGGTATTTTTTTTACATTATCGGTCGTTTTACATTATCGGTTAATTTTTACATTATCGGTTGTAGTTTCTGAAGATTGTTTTTTCCATTGGGGAAAAGTGCGATGCTGTGGTAAGAAAGCACGGGTTTTATTTTATAATTGTAAATCTTAACGAACAAATCTGCTCTAATGTGGTTTAATTTTGATAAATTTCTTAAACATGCTAGTTTACTCCAGGCGGTGACTACTATGCTATTTGTATGGTCAGAGAGAGAGAGAGAGAGTTTGCTGTCTAATGTAATACCAAGGAAAGGGACTTTCTTAACAGAGAAGATTTGCTCGTGAAAAAGATTTACCGAGATTATTTTGTTTCTCTCGGCAGCGTCTCTGTAATGAAAAAGTACAAGCTTAGATTTCGTAGGGTTAATTTTGACTCTCCATTTTGAGCACCAGATTTCAAAGTCTTTAAAAGCGTTATTGATAATATTAACAGCGAAGGGAATATTTCTGTTTGTTGACCAGATAGCCACATCGTCTACGTACTGACTGAGATTAAAACGTCCAGTTGTGTGATCGATGTCATGAACGTATAAGGTGCAGAGTACGGTGGGCTAAGAACAGCACCTTGCTCCGTGTCATGCAGCTTTGAGGTGAATAGGATTAGAGACTGCGTTATTATGATGGATCGTAAGAATGCGATTACTGAGAAAGAAAGCAAGCAGGCGAATGAAGTTTACTGCAGGAGGTTATAATTAAGGAGTTTGTACCTGATGCCATTGTGCCAGGCTTTATTGAATGCTTGCACCAAGGAAGAGTGCAACGGTATATTTGTTTTGTTGAAAGCCTATGCGGATGACTTCTGTAATGCAAAAAAATTTGATTTAGGGTACTTCTGCTTTCACGAAAGTCTGATTGGTGTGGAGAAAAGAAATTGTTTTTCTCCAGATGTTTTCTGATCCTGGAGTCGATGATTCTTTCAAAAACTTTCCCAAGTCTTGGTAAGAGACTGATCGGTCTATAACTAGAGGTTTCTCGAGGATTGTTATTCGGTTTGAGTAGGAGAATGGTTTTCGCCGTTTTCCAAGGCTTCAGAAAGTACCCTATACGAAGGAGATTGTTGAATAACAGTAAAATAGTGTTTACCATGCAAGCAGGGAGATTTGTTAGCATTAAATGAGTAACACCATCATTACTGGGAGCAGAGCCGGATTTGGTATTTTTCAAAGCAGATTACCAATCGGATGTGGTAAATATGGCTAGAGTAGTCCTGAGCCTGAAGATCAGGGACGACCAAGGAGTAGTTACTGAGAACGAAGGAGTCTATTCTATGCCTGAGTTATTATCAAACGAGTTCCAATCGGGGATTTGAAAGATGTCATCAAAGTATTTACCCAAAGGATTGACCTGGTCATCTGGATTAACAACCGGATAACCATTGTTATAAACAATCGGGTATATATTTAAATCTTCTTTTTTTTTTGGAAGGGGAGAGAAGTTTGTAAATTTTGTTCAACTTACGTTTTTGGATGTTTTTCGGAGGAGGCTTCTAGGCAAGCAGAGTCAATTTCTTTATCAATTTGTAATTTAATAAGAGAATTAATTTCTTTGTTTACTCTGTTGATGAGAGTTCTTATGCTCTGATTGCGAGATAACATGAAGTCCCGTCTGAGTGTTCTCCTGATTTTAATTAGGTTAAGAATGTTCCTATTAGGTCTCCAGCGGTGGTAATTGGAGATAGACACTGAGCAGTTGGCAGAGTAGGTTTTAGTGATAACATTGGAGATAGAGTTACTGGTGCACTAATACACCATACCACGCGGTGATTTGATTACTAATACACTATAACCCGTGATGCTTTGTTGTGATATCACTAATACACTATAACCCACAGTGCCTCATTTTGATATCACCAATACACTTTAACCCGGGATATTTTATTGTGATATCACTAATACACTATAACCCACAGTGCATTATTGTGATATGACTAAAATATTTTAAGCCGTGGTCCTTTATTGTGATATCAATAATACACTATAACCCACAGTGCCTCATTTTGATATCACTAATACACTATAACCCGGTATGCTTTAGTGTGATATCACTATAACCCGTGGTGCTTTATTGTGATATCACTAATGCACTATAACCCGTGGTGTATGCTTTATGTTATATCACCAATACACTAGAACTCGCAGAGTGCAAAGCCAATATGAGATCTACTTCAACTTGCCGTTGCAAAACACTTTTTTTTCGTTACTAAACTACTGGGAATATGTTTACAGAATGTTTTTGTGAATGAAAGAAAAAAACACTATTTCTATTAACTGTGATTCATCAGTCGTACATAGACTAAAAAGTGGTTAACGATGTGATACAAACTTCCGTAACAATAGTAGCAACTTATATGTACAATACATTAAAAATATACATGTAAAGTAAGCATGCAGAAAGTGTGCTAAAACTTTTCGTTACTTTCATTCTATATATATACTCAGGGTGTATATGCTACATTTTATACAGTATTCGTATGCATATATACGGGATAAACACTTCACTACAGATAGCGGGAAATCGCTAACGTATTTCTTAACTGACCTTTGGGCAACATCTCAATTTGTACTCAATAGTTGTAATTTGTATCCTCACTTCATAGTTCTCCCTGGCAGAGTTCCAGATCTGGCTCGAGTAACACGGAATTCACCTGACTCAGATGGTTGGGATACTGCTGGGAATAGTTTAACAATCAGCTGGCCAACCTCTGAATATGGCGAGAATGAGCTACTTGATGCCCATGTACTGGCATACAGAGAGGACGGCAGTCAAGGACCTCGATGGGAAGAAGTATACACCATAGCAACGGAGGAACCCAACGATGGATCAATTTCATTCACTCCTAATGCTATCAGTGAAGTTACAGAGGATAATGCATTTGGCCTAATTAGGATACAACCTTCAAATGAAGGGTATGAAATCAAGATTTCCCGGTCTTACACATTGTCTTAATTTACTGATCTCGTTCTTTTCGTTTCGTGAACATTTGTTTTAGTCCCATTTTAAGAGTATGTAGATAAATAAATAAATAAATACAGATAAACAGATGACCCGGAATTAACTCAAGAGAAAGCTCTATGGAGTGGAGCTTCTGCTATGAATCCTCCTCAAACAAAATGTAAGCACAAAATAGAGAGATAATGGAGGAAAAAAGAGAAAAGATATAAAAGAAGAATAAGAGAGAAAACAGAGCCAGATACGTTTGTTGTTGGTTGTTTCATGTAGATCTATCATATTGCAATTTACAATTAGTCAATCACATGATCATGCATTGCCAGAAGAAAAGTGATAGCTAGATATAGGTTGAGTGGCCTATCACATTATTCATGTTCTAATTATGTTGTCTGTTCATCTCTCATAATACTTCATGCAGTTCTTATTTATTGCGTAACTGGTGATACATTGTCAGTGATAATTAATTTTCCTATGAATTCGTTTCTTGGGTTATCTTGGATTATTAATCTGAATTTATCATTTTCAGGGTAGGACGAAAACTCTACACTACGGAACATATGTTAGGCTATATACTGGAAGAAGAATACCAGGAAGATACATTGGCATGGTCGAATAATAAATGTTTAGATTGGGCTTCAGCTGACGATGCCATGGTAGCCTACACTAACAGTCTAATATCCTGTCCTTGTACTCTTGATCAAGCATTAGCTGATTCTGGGAGATTTCAGCCTGATACCGGTTGTAGTATGTTTTCTGGCAGTGTTTGCACATATCACGTAGGAGCAAAACACTGTGTAAGGAGTGTGTTTGCAAGGTAAGTAAAAACTAAGAAGACATTTCTTATATAGGTAGGTTGTGAAAGTAATGCACCGGTAAGGAATCAATAAGGAAACTGAAAATGATAAACAAATATTAACCGTAAACAAAACGTTTGGACTAAATGAGATAGTTAACGCATGTTAAACAGATGTCATAAACCTGGGAAATTTTCAAACGCATCATAAAGATATAAACCTATCAAGACAACAGAAGAATTTAAGAAATAAAAAAAAACACTTGATAAAAGCACCATAGCGGTAAAATTGTAATGTTTATAAATTTGCCAATAGTAAGACAACTTAGGAAGAAAATTCAGGGTTTGACAAAGTGAACAAAATCTGAATGAAATTTTCAATATCGAAACTCTAAGAATGTTTTGGCGAAATTTGTGCCTACGATTTCGCAGAACAAGGGGGGGGGGGGGGGGGTGAAACAGATGATTTGCGGATTGCGCTGTCTCTCTTGATCGTGTTTATGTGGGTGGGGGTATGTTTAATTTACTTTACCCAGTAACCCGTTAAACCATTTCTTTTTCAAGAGAAACACAGTTAAGGTACGCTACAGCTGCCTGGAAACATCAGGTCTATTATTCAATTACACAACAAGAAAATCATACGAAGCAGTTCACGTAAACCAGCAACGGTAGTGAGTGAATGTAATTGTAGGGTCAAGGCCGAATGTCAAGTCAACGGCAAGTGCCTGACCTCAAATGTGATCTAGCAAGCTGATGTCACAACCCCAGGGGGCACCCATTCATACAAAGGGAAGGCAACCACGCAAAAGCCCATAGAAACACTAAATATGAAAGAGACACAGATTAGAGTTAGGCTAATACGTCAAGATAATTATCCGTGCTTCCATTGATACATCATTAGAGTATTATTTACAGCTACAGCTAGTACGTCAAAGTAATTTGTTCTTTATTTTTGTTCTTCATTTAGTGGAGACCATGCAGGGACGCAGTGTTGTTATAATCAGGATGGTTACCTTATGTATGCCGGAGATTCTGACCAGGGTAGTACCAGTGATAGGTCCCATGTGTGGGGATCTGCCCCGTACCTGGAAGTTGATATGGTACCTTCTCTATCACATTGGAAACATGATGTCATTACCTTTTATTACTGTTGCTTGTGGGGTACGGACTGCAAGACTTACATGGAACGAAGAATAACTTTGGATTGCTTTAACTATGAACCGGGAGCCAACGGTAAGTATAAAAAAGACAGGTTCATGTTACACATGACATATACACTTCACACATGTAACCGATTTCACCTTTCTCATGGTAGATAAACTTTGAATTACTTGACAAATGACAGATTCACTTCAAGTATTACAAATCTACTTTATCGGATGGCCTTTACAAGTAACCGACACACTCGCACACTACAGATGCACTTTATACTTGACATTCTCTTCATATATGGCACTCTGCACGTGACACTTAACAGATACATGTACCACGTAGCAGATACACAATAGCATAATATATACTGTACACGTTACAGGTATTGGATACACTTTACACATACCAGACACGCTGTTAAAGGTTGTGTGACATGAACATGACATTTTGCAGTATTGGGTGAATTAAGCATTGAAAATATTAAAAGTAGAAAGACATTCCGTCAAAAATAAAAATAAATAGTGTCTCACAGCTGCATTATAAATAAACAATGTTTATTCATGATGTTATTCAAGATGACGATCAGTAAATTATGAAAGTCATGGACAGCCCTTTAGTTTTATACCTTGCACATAGCAGGTCACGTGATGTGATTTGTTGCGTCACATATTTCTCCGCTCTATGCTGCTCATGATATCTCAGTTTTCTTTATATACTCATATCGTATACGAAGTTCACTGCAATGTGAGGTAAGAGTGTAAAATTGCTGTTATATGATTGACGACATGTAGACTATCTGGATGTCAGTGCAGATTACGTCTTGAATAAGGTGACAGGAGCCCTTCATCTAGTTAAGTTATGCTATAATTATGTGAAATTATAGCTATAAATCAGCAGGATAAATTAGCCCTAATTGTTTTAGCATTTCTGCTGTGATAAGGTAAAATTAGACCTTATTCTAGGTAAGTATTTGTTTTGATAAAATGAAATTAGTCCTTATTCCAGATCAGTATTGCTTGAATGATGGGTAATTATCCAAGTAGTGCAGTTTCTCTTTAGTAAGTCATGTAATAAAATTGCTTCTTTATGGTTATTACTATTTCAATCTTTTAATGCAATAACTTGTTTGTATCTTGACAGCTGCAATGTTTGGGGATCCGCACATCATTAGTCTTGATAACGCTAATAATACATTTAATGGTAAGGGAGAGTACACACTATTAGATATTAGTTCTGGATCATTTCGACTGGATGGTCGCTTTGAGGTTGTCCCTGCTTTTAACAGTGGCTCTGGTCGTGAGTATTAATATTCCTGTATCCTATTTCTTATTTGTATTTTTAAGCTATCTCTGACACACGCTCTCATTTTTACCCACCCTGTGGTCCACTTTAGAGCATAGAATATGTACCTCACAGTATTGTTGTATTATTCATCATAGTCTTGTTGATTTGTGTTGATCAGTGTTGATCTGTGCTTACTGTTGGCACAATTTTGCCTTAAATACTTCATTACAGGATGAATATCATTTGCTCATTGGTTCTTGTAAATGTTTTTAACAGCTATAGCCATCAACAATAAACACTTCTTATTAACCTTTCCTCCAATGGCTTACTGAACGATAGTATTTATAATCGAGAGGAATACTGGAATTTATGAATATTTCATAACAACAAATTAAAATTGTAAATTTAAGAAAGGTGATCATAATTGCAAACAAAGTAAACAGATTTACATTGTCTTTTCAAGTGTTGAACCTACCTGCAATTCTTGTGAATTTACTGATTTGCATACATGGAATGATTATGAATATAATGATTATGATATTACAGAACAAGACGGGGCAACTGTGATTACTGCTGTTGTTATGACTGATGAGTTATCTGACGTCATTTACGTTGAAAAAGATCCTATCAGGGGATTAGGAATTTACCTAGGACAAGACGAAGAACTTACCATTGAAACTTGGGAAAGAATTGAATTTAGAGATCAAACCTGGTTGAATTTACAAGGTTAGTAAAGTTAAAATGTACAATATGTTAAAATGTACAATATCTTAAATTGTGCAATATGTTAAAATGTACACTATGTTTAGATTCAAGGCTACCGTTTGCATTTTATTTTAATCTCTTTCACCAATCATCACTTCTTGTCATATTAAATTGGCGACTGTATTTAAGAGACGTTTATGTATTAAGACTTAGACTCTGGTAAAATATTATTTATCAGAAATAATATGTTACCAGAGTAATAACTGTCATGTAATCCTACGTTTTTATTAAATCTTGTGCTTAAGTCAAACTATGTGACAAAGATCTTTCAATTGACATGATTTGATTTACTTAAAAAAGAC
Organism: Stichopus chloronotus; assembly: GCA_021234535.1. Classification (NCBI taxonomy): domain Eukaryota; kingdom Metazoa; phylum Echinodermata; class Holothuroidea; order Aspidochirotida; family Stichopodidae; genus Stichopus; species Stichopus chloronotus. The sequence goes on from CM037842.1 coordinate 7,513,384, forward strand.
AATAATATTACATAGCAGTACCTACATCAGTGGTATTGCCTATACCGGTACCTACATCAGTGATGTTACCTATACCGGTACCTACATAAGTGATATTTCTTACAGTAGTACCTAGACTAGTAATATTATTTGTTTTCCAGGTGCCTCATTGTATTAGCACGCTTAGGACTATCACACAAATCCCCAGCAAATATACTTTACGGCTAAAATTACATTACATTGTTAATTAAAGTTATAAATCTGTTCTTTGTTGAAAGTGAAGTAACACCGCTCTCTTCATCTTGACAAGGAAAATAGCTTCAATTGTATTTTTAGTAAATTTTCATTTCTATTACAATAATTGCAGACTTATTTCAAGAGGAGATTGAAATTGTAACTCATTAAGCCATTTGACTGTCTTCTTAGTTAATTACTTTGGTAAATTAATGTTTATTTTCACCCGTTGTTCTACAGGGGTTTCCATCAACAACAATGACGTAATCTCAGCTCCAGTCATTACTTCAGTGACATTAATGTTTCGTGACAGTTACATTGGTGTAAATATTACCAGTGAAGAAGATCAAAGTCACCTAGCTGTATCCGTAATATTACCACCAGAGTTTAAGGTATGATGAATATGAGTATCTAAAGTGAAAATAAACTTCAAATCGTTAACATAGACCCTATTTTGATATTCGTACGTACTAGTTGATAATTAACTTCGAATCAGTTTAATATTACAATGCCGGATAGTACGTAGGGGAGTATTCCGGTGTCTCCTGTATAGTCCGTACTAGTGAATTGAAGTGTCATGGTCCTGCTATTTACATAATTATTATGTTCCGCAGTAACGGATTGAGATATTATGGGGCTCTGCTTTGTACACTCTAGTCTGCAATGATCAAGGTAACAGAGGTACTGTGCAATGTATCGAGAATTCTAGCCGTTCCATGGCAGTTTGAGCCAAACAAGGATTCATTGATCAAATAATTCTCCAGTTTACAATCTTGTCTCATGTTCCTAAACTTAACCGATTTTGTTCGTAGGATACCTCCTTGCTCTCTCTCTCTCTTAATATTCGTACAAATTAATGCTTAAAGAGAAATAGTGCGTCTACCACACACTAACGTCGCATACAAAGGAAATAGTTTCAATGATTGTTAAACCGCTCAGGTTCATCAATAAACATCCTCATGCATACGACGAGTCATGGTAGACGCATCATTTGAAGTTTTGAAAGTTTGGGTTAACAAATTATTCTCGCGTGACAAATAATTACATTTAAGAAGTTTATTCCTTGAAAAGAAGACCATTGTTCTTCCTTATTTTGACAATCTATGATTCTGTGCCCTTAAATATTGCTTTTGAGAAAACATATTTCTTCTGTAAAACAAACGCGCTATTTCCCCTTTAGAGGGTGGTTAAAATCACGTGATTTATTTGGTTCAGTAGTCTAGTGATGATAGCATGTCTCTGTTGCCATGGAGACGCTGCCGATGAGGATTTTCATGCACTTCAATTGTTTTGCTCATCATATATCTATCTTAATTTCTTGCAAGGATTCTGGCAACGTGCGAGGCATGATGGGTAATTTTAATGACGATCCTAGCGACGATCTACAGAGTAGGTCAGGTACAGTAGTTGACCCAGATACAGCCACAGAAGAGGAAATATATCAAGCATATCTAACATGTGAGTCGTTATGAAGAATACATCAACATATACATTGTATCCTAAACCAATGACGAAACACAGTAGTCTATTAACAACACTAAAACAAAGAAGTTCTTTTTTTTTTCTCTAAATATGATTAGCTTGAATAGCTGAGTAGCTAAATGGTAAATCCCATAGTCCAAAAGTCTAAATCAACACCACATAGCAACCATCATAGTATTCTTGTTATGTGACGTCATAAAGGATAAGAGAAATGGTAATGATAAAGGAATGTACATGTATGTTTACTAAGTATATATTATTGACATCTACGTGAGTTTATGATGTTACGTTGACTCACACTGATTGCTTTTATCTCCAGGGGAGACTGCTGAGGCCAACTTCTTCCGTTACACTATCGGAAAAGACCACGCCTACTACCAGAACGATAACGGATATAATCCAGTATTGGTGGCGCCAGACGAAGCCAGTCTTTCTTCTACGGAACAGACAATCATGGATAATACATGTGGCGTTATTGAACAATGTCGATTTGATTACTTAGTAACACGTGACGAAGATATGGCTGCCGCAACAGCCACAACAGTCGAACATTATTACTGGAGAGATGAGGTCATGATTAAAAGTATGTAAACCAGTTTTAATTGACATTGTATTAAATATCACTTTCTGATGTTACTTTCTCTTTGTTAAGATCACGCACACACTAAGCAAGGACACATTTTAAGTTGATGAAATCCTTAGATTATCTTTATTTCAAATGACCTTTTATTTGATATTTTAGGTTACCTTTTTTAGAATACAAACTTAGTTTGTACTCTTTGGTGGGTCACGCTCAAGATGTATAGTCCCTGGATATGCTTGTTTATCATTTTAACACATATCAAACACTAATGTTTACTGTACCTCTATTTTTTCCTGCAGTTGAAACTTGTCCTTTTTTCGATACCCCTCGCAATGGAAGCAAGACATACAGCCAAATAGAAAATGGTGAAGTGATATCCAATGACATGAATAATTTCGTTGGGACTACAGTAAGGTTAGAATGTGAAGAACGATCAGTATTAGTAGGATCACCAGAAAGAATTTGTCAAGAAAATGGAGAATATTCTGGATCAGAGAACTTAAATGACTGCATCGGTAAGTGATCGGTTTTTTCATTGTCATATATTAACACAGTATTCAGTTATTTGTGGTACAGCATTCGGTTATTTGTTTCTAAATGTTCGGTTATTCGTTGCAAGCTATCGAGATAAACTGTACAGGGCCGTCGTCAATTGTTCATAAATGTAATTTTTTTCAGTTTTAATTTGTATGCAATTAATGCTGAACCCGGTGTATAAAAGGTATGCATTAATATACCTGATAGAAGTAAGATACATGTAATGCTCTTGAGTTTACTGGTTTGTGGGTGGATGGATTTAAACATTTCAGAATATCATGCTCACATGAAGACTTTTACAGTCTCAGCCAAGAGCTGTATCATCACTACAGCTCTAGGAATACTACTCTGTAAAAAATGTCTGTAAATTTACAGAAAACAAAACAAAGAATTGAGTAAGAATTACAGAAATTGTCTAGATACGAATTAACTGAACAGCTCTGTATACCTTTTGTTATTCGTTATTTAACTTTTTGTTAATTTACATTTTCCAATTTAAATTTTTAATAGTAAAGAGTCTTCAGAATTAATCTTATTAAATCAGAATATGTAGACGTAACTAGTACATACAAGCAAGTACAGCCACATCTATTACCATCACCCTGGTAGGCATAACAGTACTCTGTATTTGAATTTGTTGAAGACATATTGTACTTATATAATTAAGTAATAGTTTACTTTTACACTTTGAAGATGAAAGATATGAAGTAATAATTAAACGATCTGCCCCTTTAGTCTCTAAGTACCAAAGGTATAAATTATGGCGGCATCTACTTACTGTGTACATTTTATCTTCCTACCGCAGTTTGCATTATGACTTCTTCTCCTTTAAACATACAGATACTCCTTGCGGCAGTTTACCAGTTGTAGAGAATGGCTACATGTCATATTCAAACTTTGAAGGAACACACATTATTATAGTCACTTGTGACAGCGGCTACAAATTAGAGGGCGCTTCGCGCCATGAATGCAGTGGCGACTCGTGGTCGGGATCAACGTCATCTTGTGTTGGTTAGTATCAACGTATATTTACGTTATATTAACGTATATTACATTATATCAACGAATATTTACGTAATAGGGCTATAAATATTACCGTTGTAAGACATACTGTAATTTATCCGTGTATTAGTATTCGTCAATAAGTTGTGAAGTAATTTTTAATAGGAATTGACTAAATTTTTACTTGTAGTCTCACTGTTAAATTGTCAGTATTTCTCAAAATTTTCCAATTGATAAATTTATTTGTATGTTAAAGTTACCGCTTCATTGTTCTAATTGTGACATGCGCCAAACTTACAGATTAGAGGGCCCTTCATATTTTTAGTGTCATGGTGACTTGTGATCAGCATCATGTTCAGTTCGTTAGTGTCGATGGAATTGTTGATAGGATATATTCTCCCTTGATCATATCAAAATAAATATCGAGGTAATGTACTTTTGTCAGTAATACAATGTTTATGTTATTCTCATTTTCCAACAGATGACAAAAATGGCGGTAAAATAGCTGGCATTGTCATCGGAAGTATCTTTGGAGCGGCTCTGTTGATTTGCTTGGTTATCTTAGGGATCCTTTTCTTACCTAAATACGTCAAACAACCGGTAATTGTATGATTTCAGTTACTTTATTACAGTACATCATCACGGAAGAATTTTAAGCTTCAAGATTTTTAACCACTTTTTCAGAGGACCATTTCGTTTTCTGCATGTCAAAAGTAGTTTACAAATAATTTGAAGGTACATTGTGCTCGTTTAATACGATACTGTAAATGGTATCAATCGAAGAGCTGTACTTGAATCAATTGCAGCTGATATTTTCCCTATCCATGGCACAGCGGATTAAGCAGGAGGCAATGCCTGGTTAGTTTCTGAAACACAAGCAGGCAAAGCTGATGACGACGTTTAAAGTAATAATCATTATCCCGTCGTTGATTTCTGATGATGTCTTATCAAGCATAACTTCGGCATCTAGAGCTTCAACATTCAAAACTGTACTTATGCTAATGCATTGTGGGATACAGTCTACCTTGCGGCAAAATTGGCATTTCTGTGGTCTTCCCAAGGAATTAAAAATCCGTGACGTCATATTTGATGATCGTTAAATCGAATAAAAGATATATCTTTAAATAAGAATGAGTTGAAGATATGTGGCGTCATACCTGATGATATCATTAAATCGAATTAAGATATCTTTAAATAAATGAAATAAACGACATACGACTAAATATTTGAAGATATCGCTTAATTTGAAATAAAGACATCGTTTAATAAGGTGAAATTAACGATATGTGACGTCATGCTTGATGATATCATTAATCCGAATTACAGATATCTTCAGATAAGGTGGAATCAATGATATGTGACGTCATATTTGATGATATTATTAAATGTAATTAAAGATTAATGATAACTGATGTTATATTCGCAGATATCATTAATGGGTTTACAGATATCTTTAAAAACGAATTTGTGATATGATTACTTCAATTAATGACATCAAGTATTCAGTTTTGATTTAAGTAAAGATATCATGAATTTATTTTACGATAACTTAAATTTGCTTTATTGATATCAGTAATTATTTGATGATATCATCAAAAATGGAATACACAGTAGAACGGCTCGCCATGCATGCGGCGACGATACCTCTTTCAAAGTCATGTTGAAGAAGGCCGAGATCTTCGGAAACCGTCGTAAAACACATGATACCCACTAGTTATGTTATCTAGGAAAGCAATTGCCAATTGTTTTAGATCCCGTAAATTTGGGGCACCCATTTTATGGTCACGTATGGGGGAGGTGGTGTTTACTCCAGTACTCGGGAAGACATTGGTTTCTGCTGCGGCTTGAGAAAGCAATGTCTTCGCCTATTGGTCGCATGACACGTGACTTGTAATTAAGGAGGGTGTTATTATAATACAAATATTGCTGCAAATGTAGCAAAATACATACAAGAAGTTGCAACCCCAAATAGATTGATTGCTGCAAGTGAACTTATGAAGCGAATGAATACTGCAACTGTAACGGAATCAGTCAATAGCAGACAGCTGTGATGAGATTGAAGCACAGATCAGTGGTCAAGAAGGGCATCGGGTCTTTCAACTTGGAGTTTATATTTGTGTACTCTCCCTTCCCTGTGTCACACGCGTACGTAATTAGTTTAACAACAAAAAAGGGAGTGGGAAAATTGGCATGTTATTGTCAAACTTTCCCAAAATACCAGTCAACGATCAATAGGCCCTATGATAAATTCACCTTAAGTTGTGTAATGTAACGTAGTAGGCCTATTAACATGATCTTAAAGAATGGACAAAGTTGCAGAAGTGAAGTCGAGTACTGACTAATCACACAAATTTCATTCTATTTCCAAGCAGAAAAACAAACCGAAGACCGCTAGACCGGTTTACTACGATGCAGAGAATCCTAATAGCCCTCACAGTATAAGCCAGATATCGGTACATACAGCGGGAAAGAATGGCTATGACCCCGTGGAAAATGGCAGTACAGTAGCACCGTCTGTAAAGAGTAGAACAGCGCCATCTGTTAAGAGTACAACAGCGCCATCTGTTAAGAGTACAGGCGCATACTCTAATAAGAGTTATAATAACTACCAATCATCTCATAAAGATGAGATGTCTTCATATCCTAGTTCGGTAAGGGGGAATGATGACCCCGATTATGAGTTATAATAATCAAATCAGAGTTTGTCGAACAATGTTACACATAATAAAATGCCAAGAAGATGATAAATGGTGGCCACGGTGTAACGATGCCGAATCATAGAAATGTACGTCATAATATACATTCTATGCGATGGACACAACAGCTTGAAACTTTATATGCCCAGTGATGGAAGAATTCAGTGGATATCCAATCACGTATTCCCGTTCCGGTTGTCGTGGCAACTTGTATTCTCCGTTACCACCTTGATAGTCTACTTGGCCAACTTTAACAATGTTTTACTTCATATATACTCTCCATCGACCTGAATTGATCTAATTAATGACTTAGATGATCACAAGGTGATCTGAGCGAACTTTCTGCAAGCTTGTCAGAGTTGACTCGCTGACCTATCAACAGTGTACAATAACACAGTACAATAACACAATAACAACAGTGTACAATAACATTTTAAGCCTTAAAATCCTAACCTTGCTATGGGTACTTTTAACGTTAGGGTGGCTAATGATAATTACCCAGAATACATCAGCTGATACTTGGCGAGTCACATGATCTGTCGTGATCATTGTCTTTAATACCTAATTACAGTAAACAGGCACTACGCACGTGCACTATCATTTTCTATGCTGTTTACATTCATGGTTGGCAAGAGAGGGCATTCTGCTGATAGGTTGTATGCGCATGCGTTATCAACTTTGCTGACAGATATAATTTCAAAGAAGAGATCCGTTCAAATTTTAGTAAGAATTATATACTTCTTTATTAACACAGCAAATTGTATTTATGGTGATATTATGTTAGGAAGACCAACAAAAATACAGTGATGAAACAAATTTGTCAGAACGAATTTATCAACAGATTTTTTTTGGTAAAAAGGTGACATAAGACCACATCACATCAGTAAAGGATACTGTTAATGAAAAAGACCAATAATCAAGTTAACTTCAGAATGTAATGAAAAAAAAAAAAAAAAAACATTGTTAACATGTCTACAACTCACTGTCAAATCAATTTGCAACAACAGCAGGACAAAAAAAAAAAGGAAAAGGAAGTCAAGAAAATCTTGTGCACAGTTAAAATGGGGCAAGAGAAAGTTTTTAAGATGATATAATGCAACTCATTGCACTTTTAAAAGTTTATATAAAGTAGCATAGCAACTTCATTGTAAATATTACCATTATGCATCACAGTTTTGTACGACAATTGGTATTCAAATCGATATTTTTTAATAATTTGTAGAAGAAACTTACATTCTAGAAAATACCTTTGCTGTTTCATCAAATTAATTTGAATGAACACAGCTATGGGTGAAACATTGGTATTACAATAATAATTTTAAGAGCGCAATGTATTGAATACTGTCTGATGTCATCTTTGTTAATATGCTGGGTGGATGAATTCATAAGCATAATTTGACATTTAAAGCATTACTTTTTCATTTTTCTGTTAAGTTGCAATGAAAAGTCATCACCTCTGACCTATGACATCTTAAAAGGCATTATAAGGAAAAGCCACGCACTATCAGCTTTGCACATGTGCGTCAATGTGGAAAGATATTCATATTTTAACATTAAGTTTCAAACGATATATGCTCCTTTCTGTTTTTGAAGTTCACCAATACAGAGTAAGATACTTGTATTTGAAAACTCATGAGAATTCAATAATGAAATGTACTTCTTAAGAACACAGTATACATTAACAAAATGAATCTTCTTGCAATCAAATTTTACAGCATTTATACACAAAGGAAAAATATGCCTCATTGTTAAGCAATGACACGGTTTATGGAACATAAGGAAATAACTTGAAATAGAATTACTTTATCTTTGAACGGTCTTATGGTTCTCTTTCATTACCCTATCACATCTGTATCATGACCAGAAGGTTGCTATTCTTGTTGTTATAATACTAAACGATATGTAAGAAGGCATTAGAATATTAACGCTAGATAAGATGTTAGCAGGGCTTGAAATGCAGTACATGTTAGAGAATTCATTGGAAATCTTCACATACTGGTAGCTATCATTAGAATACAGCAAGTGATGTGATTAGAATTCAACATATAATGGTAGAAGTCACTACAGTGCAACACATTGTTGGTAGCAGTCTCTAGAATGCAACACTTGTTGGTGGTAATTATTAGAATACAATACACGTTGGTAGCAGTAATTAGAATACAATACACAATGGATAGCAGTAATTAGAATACAATAGTTGGCAGTAGTCATTAGAATACAACACATGCTGGTGGTGGTCATTAGAATACACATGTTGGTAGCATTCATTAGAACACAATACATGCTGGGTGGCAGTCATTAAAATACAGTACATGTTGGTAACTGTCATTAAAATACAGTACATGTTGGTAGCTGTCATTAAAATACAGTACATGTTGGTAGCATTCATTAGAACACAATACATGTTGGTAGCAGTCATTAAAATACAGTACATGTTGGTGGGAAGTTTAGACAAGATGGCAATGAAGGAAATTATCAAATATAGTCCAACTTTAATGGAAGACATAGTATGACTGGATGGCAATTGAAGTGAAAGACAACAAAACAAACTTCAACAAATAACTGTTATATAACACAAAGCTAAGAAACAAGAATGACTTGGAAGTTCAAGATGTTGGAAGTAATTATTACAGAACTCAAGGTGCTGGAAGACTAGGAAGGGAAGTTAGTGTTATAATCTTATATACAAAACTCCATTAATAAAAATGTAATATGAATCTGCAGGTGTAGTTCTAGTTGGCTAATTATTATTACTATTATGATGAAGGAATTATTGTCTATTGTGTTAGTATGCTGGTGCATCTTTATCAAAAAAGCTATTTTTATCAACTGAATCTGGAGATGCCTCTCTGTTCCCCCCTTCTCTGTCTTCTGTATGTTTTGGATCTTCTTGTTTCTCAAGGTCACTGCCATCACTGCTTCTTTTTTCACTTTCCCTGTTTCTATCCTCTCCCTGGTCCAGAACATCGTCATCAACCTCCTCCTCCTTATCATCAACAACCTCCTCCATATCATCATCAACCTCCTCTGTATCATCACCAACCTTCTGTTCCTTATCGTCATCATCTTCTTCATCAGTAGTAACTTCTACCTCACTCTTTCTCACCTTGTCATCTCTCTCCCCACTGTACTCTATATCAATCATTTCTCTCTGATCTTCAGTCTCATCGTCTTTTTCATATTGTCCTCTCAGTTCATCGTTATCACCTTTATTATTATCATCATCAATTGTTTTCAGCTCATCATTATTACCATCATCATAGTCATCATCATTGACATCATCATCTTTCTTACTTTGTACACTGGCTGATCTTCTACCTTCACTGACTTCATCTTCTTCAGTAAAATTTTTGTTTTTTTCATCCTTTATCTGTGATCCAATCTTCCCGACCTCATCTGACTCTGTTGTTCCCTTTTTTATCGTTTTCTTCTCTAGTATCTCTCCCTCTAGTTTCTCTGCCTCTGGTGTGACATTTCTTCCTTCTTCATTGCCGATCGCATCTAATGATGTTCTGTTTGATTCTGCTGATCCATCTCTGCTTCTTTTATCTCCTCCAGATTCTTTTGAGCTTCTTCCACTGCTTGTTCGTACCTGCTTAGTCCTTATTTCCTTTTCTTTGTCCCCATTGATTGTATCATCTTCTGTCTTTTCAATAGCCTTTTGCTCTTTGCTTGATGTTCTGCTAAGATCAGAGCCTTCTTTCTTTAATGAGGTGACATCATCATCATCATTAAGTATTTTAGTTTCTTTTGAACCATTTTGCTCTTCATCAGTTGGTTCCTCTTTTTCTTCCTCGCCATCATCAGATTTCTTGCCGAGTGATGTTTCTCGTGATTTGTTGGATTCCTCACTTCTTGCCCGACTCAAATCATCCTTCCCTCTGGACCTTACCGATCTTTCTGATTGCCTTGATGACCTTTCCAAGGCATCATCTTTTGTGATGTTTCTGTCTCTCACATCAGCATCTTCATCATTGCTAATATCTTCATCTCTTCCATTATTCTCTTCTTCATCATCGTTAGCTTTCAATGATTCTATTTCCTCTCTGTATTTGTCAATCTGTTCTTCATCTTGACCCTCATTTTCAAATGAGAAGTGCTCCTCTTGGTCATCTAATATTTTATCTGCCTTTTCTTCCTCTTGTTGCTGGCTTCTGTCACTTTTTTGAGACTCATCATGAGTATCTGTTTCTGATTCTGAATCCATCTGTTGCTCATGTACATTTAATTCCTCCTCCTCTCCTGGAAGATCTTCCTCCTCCTCCTCGAAGTCTCTTCCTTCCATCATCTCCTCAGAGGCATTTTGATTTTTATTATCGGATTCTTTCTTTTGGGGGGATCTGTAGTCAAACACTGAAGTGGAGTGCCTCTCTCTTCCAAGGTTCATAGTTCTGTTTGTTAGCATAGCTTCAAATTCTTCATCATCGTTAACTTCATCCATTACACCAAGTTCTTCACCAGATGGTTTAGCTGGCCTCTGCTGATGTGATTTAGCTTTAGCAGAGCCAGTCCTTGAGGATGGTCCTTCATTATCAGTCATCAAATCTTCATGAATAACACCAAGAGCAAACCTTCTGGATTGCCTTGATGATGAGGAGGCTGGTGGTGGTGGTTGTTGTTCAATTGCTTGGTTGGTCTCCAGGGTTTGGTCTATGGGAAAACTACCTTCAAGTGGTGCTGGTTCAAGTACCTCTTGATTTGACTTTAACAATTTAGTTTCTTCTAGACTTCGAGGAGCTGGTCTGGGCCAACTACGGGGATCATGTTCAGACAATCCTAATGAAATTAAGAAAAAAAAATCCTTTCACTGAAATATTTCTTGCATTTTGCATAATAAGAAGTAACTAACTTTCAGCAGATGCATTCCAAGCTATTATCATTATCACCCATAATAAGAAATACCCTTTCCACAAACACATTCAATGCTTACATCACCCCTGATGGGAAAACCTAAACCACAGTAACATTCCAAGTTAATATCATTTACAATGAGAAACATACCTCCAGCAACCACATTCTAAGTTAATATCATGTACAATGAGAAACATACCTCCAACAAACACATTCTAAGTTAATATCATGTACAATGAGAAACATACCTCCAACAAACACATTCTAAGTTAATATCATGTACAATGAGAAACATACCTCCAACAAACACTTTCTAAGTTAATATCATGTACAATGAGAAACATACCTCCAACAAACACATTCTAAGTTAATATCATGTACAATGAGAAACATACCTCCAACAAACACATTCTAAGTTAATATCATGTACAATGAGAAACATACCTCCAACAAACACATTCCAAGTTAATATTATTTACAATGAGAAACATACCTCCAACAAACACATTCTAAGTTAATATCATGTACAATGAGAAACATACCTCCAACAAACACATTCTAAGTTAATATCATGCACAATGAGAAACATACCTCCAACAAACACATTCCAACTTAATATCATGCACAATGAGAAACATACCTAACACATTCCAAGCTTATACTGCAAATAAGATGTACCACTCTCACAGATACATTTCAAGTAAAAGTGAATGTGTAATGAGACCCCTTTCCATAGGCACAAAACAAGCTAACAATCTTCATTGATCAAACTAATAATATGAACAATAAGATAATAATATGAACAATAAGATAATAATGTGAACATTAAGATAATAATGTGAACAATAATGACACACATTTCAAAGCAATAACATAAATATTGACAATAAGAACTCTAGTTATTCAATACTCAGTACGTATAAAGACAGATTACAAATATGATAAATTTTAATATTCAATGTTGTGTGATAATGATGATGATGATGATGATGATGATGATGATGATGATGATGATGATGATGATGATGATGATGAAGATGAAGATGAAGATGGCTTTACCTGGATCTAAGATGATTGCAACCCTCTTCATCTTCCACTGTGAGACTGAGTCAGGACAACATAAGTCTACTGTAAATGGAGAGACTTGTCTAGTGCTATTCATGAAAATAGGAAAGGAGTAAACCTCTCTGGTAGATGATGAATTATCCTCATCAATTAATTGATTATCTTGGCTTCCTTCCTCTCCCTGAACAGGAGAGATTGACCTCTGCTTCATCAGCGAAGGATAAATGTAGAGCAAGGGAACCTTCTGCAAACCATCTCTACAAGGAGAAAAAGCAAAAAAAAAAAAAAGGATGAGAAGAGCAGACCTCATAACAAATGACGATGTAGAATAAAGAGCACACAGGTCACAATATCAAAGATCTCACTGCACCTAACAGGATCAAAATATGCACAATCACTGAATATCATCAAACTCATTTGAAAGAAAACAGCAGTCAAATCATTCTTTATGTTGCAGAAAATAACTTCTATTCCACAACTTAATGAAAAATCAAATTGATGTACCCTGCTCTAGATAATGTTCCATTTTCTGCATCCCATGATGCCCCATCTAAGAAGACGTCAGTTAAGAATATTCCTCCTTCATGCCTGACATCATCATCTGCAACTGTTTCTGCAGCAGGCACCTCAGAGACAATACCAATCTAAAAAGAAATATATGTATAGAAGATTGAACTAAGCATGTTAAAATTACTGAATCCTCTGCTTCTGCAAACTCAATATGATGACAAAATGTTGCTTGATCTGATCCGCCATCATTCTGTTGGTCCATTGTTACAATTTGATCCGCTGATGATCATCTTAAAGGTATGTTATCATTAGCTCTGATTCATCCTAATTCTCATTGTATATTGTTATCTGTCCTCAATCTGACAGTAGAATGTTATCATTTGATCTGATCCACCATCATTCTGGTGGTCCATTGTTATCATTTGATCTGATCCCCCATCATTCTGGTGGTCCATTGTTATCATTTGATCTGATCCACCATCATTCTGTTGGTCTATTGTTACAATTTGATCCGCTGATGATCATCTTAGTGGTATGTTATCATAAGCTCTGATTCATCCTAATTCTCATTGTATATTGCTATCTGTCCTCAATCTGATGGTAGAATGTTATCATTTGATCTGATCCACCATCGTTCTGGTGGTCTATTGTTATCATTGATCATAAGATATGATTCACCCTCATTCTCATAGCACAGTGGTATCATTTCATCTGATCCAGTCTCATTTTTGATTGTTACCGTAGATGGAATGATACGATGTTGACATTGTCTGATGAAATGTTACCTTCTGATCTGATCCACTGCTACTAAGGCTGTGACGGTTAGTAAAAAATTGGAAACTGGTTTTGGTGGCAGCAAAAACCAGTTTTTAAATCAAAACAGGTTTTTCAAAATCTACTCTGCATCGAGATAATGATCGTAATGATTGCTAGGCTAATGCCATAGACCATAGGGCTAGGGGAATCGCCACTGTGCTGCGTCAACTGCAAATTATTTTGAATAAGAATTCGCACAACTGTTGGTCAAAAGTTAAACGAAAACTCATGTTTTTCGACAAATCCTTCAACACACCAGCAATAAGTAGAAACTTTCCATTAAAAAAGTGTGGAATGCCTTATCGAAGTAAAATTTAAGATGGAACAAAAATCACAATCGTTAACTAACCAGTTTTTTCCTAGCAACCGCTTTTTCGGTTTCTCAAAATTCCAAAAACCGAATCTAACAAAACTGGTTTTAACCGGTTTTCAAATCAAAACCGTTTTTCAGAACAGCCGTAACTGCTACCGCTACAGTGGAATCACCACACTGATTATTTGTTGTGGTGGGGGGAAGGAATAGCTGGATTATGTTTTACTTTATATTTACCTCACTCAAGAGACATTTCCCCAATGCAGCTTTCTCAAGCCTGAGAGCTGTTATGAATGCTCCTGGATTGACTAAGCCTCCTAACCAAATGGAAGAGAGGTAACCATGGGGATCGAGTGGACGTCGTGGGTCTTGAGATGAGCCGGGTACCTTGCCCTCCTTGATCCACTTTCTCATTTGATCGTAACGTCTCCTCATATCTGCGGTTAAGGGAATAAAATTAACGGTCAACATCCACTCATCTTGCATCGTTATAAACTCTGAGAGATTCCTTACTAAATCATTTGATATATATCACTGTTCTCATTACCAGGTCTGAGAGTTCATGACATGTACTACCGTGCCCTACCTCCATGTAGATTTTATCATTGTGAGGTGTCTGACGTGAACTACCGTGCCCTACCTCCATGTAGTTGTTATCATTGTGAGGTGTCTGACGTGAACTACCGTGCCCTACCTCCATGTTGATGTTATCATTGTCAGGTGTTTGACGTGAACTACCGTGTCCTACCTCCATGTAGATTTTATCATTGTGAGGTGTCTGACGTGAACTACCCTGCCCTACCTCCATGTAGTTGTTATCATTGTGAGGTGTCTGACGTGAACTACCGTGCCCTACCTCCATGTTGATGTTATCATTGTCAGGTGTTTGACGTGAACTACCGTGCCCTACCTCCATGTAGATGTTATCATTGTGAGGTGTCTGACGTGAACTACCGTGCCCTACCTCCATGTAGTTGTTATCATTGTGAGGTGTCTGACGTGAACTACCGTGCCCTACCTCCATGTTGATGTTATCATTGTTAGGTGTCGGACGTGAACTACCGTGCCCTACCTCCATGTTGATGTTATCACTGTGAGGTGTCTGACGTGAACTACCGTGCCCTACCTCCATGTTGATGTTATCATTGTTAGGTGTCTGACGTGAACTACCGTGCCCTACCTCCATGTTGATGTTATCATTGCTATGTGTCTGATGTACGACAGTACATACTACGTACTAGTGCGTGTTACTTTGGCTTACCTTTAGTCCAAGAAACCACAGAATGGTTTGAAGGGAATCTATTAGGATGAATCCACGTGGAAGGTACACCATCCTCATGAAGTGCCTTTGCTACAGCTAAGGTATCCTCAGGCATCGATTCTTGCCCACCGAGTAGATAGAGCTCAAGACGGTAAAGTGATTGACGAACAAGACAGAGCAATGAATTCAACCAATGACATTCCTGCAAAAGAGAAAGAAAGAAAAAAAGTGCCATCATTTGGAAACACTGACAGTTCTTCCTACAAAATTCAGAACTGATTTTTTTCTGAAGGCGCTGTGAATATGACCCTAGTTTTCCTCCTTTTCTATCTTACACAAACACTTGAACACTTGCGTGGTTACTCAAAAACCAAAAAATGCAAGGCTTAAAATCTGTGAGATGCTAGGTGCCCATTGTTGAAAATCATGACAGAAATTAGTCATTACCTATTTTCAAAACTTACAACATAACAAATAAAATTGCAAGGACCATCATTCACCAACCACTACCACTTCACTAGAGGACCTACTAGCTATATACTGAGATGATTCATGCATCACTGCACAACCTCCCACTGGAGATAGGAGAGGACGACTCGTGCTCTGGCAAACTTTGTAAAAAAAATCCACAAAAACAACAGGCACATGGTGGGTTATTGAGCTGTCAGAAGGAGCACCATAACAGTAATGGAAATACTAGTGGCATGTTTATGATTACTGAAGTGACTTCCATTCAATATTATGAAGTGACAGCAAGGACATATGTGACTAATAGATATCACCCCTCACCCACGATAGCTGACCTTGTCACATGTAGTGGCCAGTGAGTGGTTTGTTCACTTTACTCCTACATTATAACCAAACACAGGCATATTTGTTTCTAGGCACCATAACAGGAAATCGCTAGTACCCAATATGTGCGAGCAACACCAGGAAGAAGGATTTTGTACTGACACACTTGATAAGGCTTACTATCTCTCTCTATTCTGGACTGTTTATGGTAAATTGGTAATGATCAATAGGTTTACTACCTCTCTCCATTAAGGCTGTTTATGGTGAATTGGTAATGATCAATAGGTTTACTACCTCTCTCCAATAAGGCTGTTTATGGTGAATTGGTAATGATCAATAGGTTTACTACCTCTCTCCATTAAGGCTGTTTATGGTAAATTGGTAATGATCAATAGGTTTACTACCTCTCTCCATTAAGGATGTTTACTGTGCATTGGTAATGATCAAAGAAGGATATATGCTAAGATGATGGTGAATAATACTTACAGTACACCACCAGAGTTAAGGCTTGTGGTGAATTGTTCACTTCTTACTTTTAAGTTTTTACGTAAGTAATGACAAATGACTGTCACTCTGTTCAAGAATGAGCACTTCCAAGAATTTTATTCCTTGCACTACTTGGTTACTAAAGGATACTATAAGAATGGCTTGAAATAAAGAGAAAGAATGAATGTTCTTCACATAATTCCTCAAAAGAACGTCAATTGTGAACATTTTGCATTGATCTATAATACAGTAGGATTTGTTGTTTGGTAAATAAGAAAAACAGATTTTACCCTTAATCTTAAATCTTTGTTTTCCACTTGATACCAACCAACTACACCAGCTTTCTTTCAGAACAAATTTCACTAATTAGAGTGTTAGATATGTTACAAAGAGGACTGATTTTATTTTACTAGTAACAGTGTTAGATATGTTATGAAACGGACTGACTTAATTTCACTAGTGACAGTGCTAGATGTGTTATGAAAAGGACTGATTTAATTTAACAGATTAGAGTGTTAGATATGTTACAAAGAGGACAGATTTTATTTCACTAGTTAGAGTGTTAGATAACTTATTAAGCAGACTGACTAATTTTTTTTTTTTTTGGCTAAAATCATAATTAAAGACAAAGTTTAATTATTTGTATGGAAGTTCTGTACATTTACCAAAGGGCGTGCCTGCTAAATATGTTGCTGGACCTAATTTCATTTTTATTTTTAGGCAAACGGACCATGGTACCATAGTGTTGGACCTTTTCATAACTGAAAGAAGTACAGCCAATTCTTTGGTGTACTTTTGAAAGCACAACAATCACAAAATATTCTGCTTAAACAATACAATATCTTCTTACCTGAAGAAGGACAAATCCAATACTTTGAGGCATTTCATCACTGGTGACACTGAGTAGACTCATCAATGAAGGAGCATGGTATGGAAATGTGTAACACTCTGCCTGGTTTATAATGTGCAATGGTAGTTCTCCAAGGTCCAGAAGAGGCGGTAGTCTCTCTGAGATGGCATCCACTGAATTCTGAACTTTGGTCAGGTTTAATTTGCTTTCCAACAAAACATGTCCATGGGGTCCAGTATGTTGAAGCTCATAGATGTTACTGAGGTGTTGTAAAAACTGAAGACCACTGCAAGCAAAGATATAAGACTAAGATGTTGTAAACAATGCAGACCACTGATGTACATTAACAACAAGACACTTAGATGTGGTAAATACTCCAGACCACTGATGTTAACAATATGATATTTTAGATGTAATGTATTTAAGATGTAATGATATTGTATATGTAAATAACATTTGATATACTGCCAGAAGGGTTCTTAAGGCACTTTAGTTCAACCAGGTGCGTTTTTAACTTTGTTTTAGGTATGGCAATGTTTGAACTCTATATTTGATGCTATCTGGAAGGGTATTCCACAACTTAGGACCATAGATGTAAAAAGAACTGTCAGAAACTGTGGAATTGGATTTGTGAATGTATAACAGTAACAGAGAGAGAGATATTGGCTCTTGATAACAGGATCATCATAATCAGTAGTTTGATTTAAGGGATTCACTCTCAGTAAATTTAACATCACCATTGAGAGATTTGAACACTAAGGATAGTACCATATGATTAATACCTTGAATAATGTCACAACAATGAAAAGATTTTAAACAGACTTTGGCACTGGCAAATTTGCTTTCACAAAGTACTATTTGTGCAATATGTTTATATCACACGTTGATAATCCAATGAATATTACATTAGCATAATCTGGTCAATAGTATAACAGGTATCATGAGTAAAATAATTGCATCCAATGAAGATTAAGTGATTTATTCTTGATTTTTCATCAAAACATACCCCACAGCCTTTAATATGCTTACTTTTCTTAACAAGTAATCCATTTATATTCAGACCTTCTGTCAAACACTTTGAAATCTAAGCCTTTGGCTCTAATATTATAAACTGTGTCTTATCATTATTCATTTTGGTATGTTGCACTCCATCAATTCTTTAACCAAATTTTGGTATTTTGTTAAATCAGCGATACTTCTTACTGATAGTGGATCAATAAACATCAATGATTTCCCTTTTCAAGATGTGGTACTCTGGATTAAAAGAGGAGCATTAAAAATCTGAAAGGACAGCATGTGTCAAGATGTGGTACTCTGCAAACCCATAATGATGGTAGGCTGATATTAATGTCTGATGTAACAATGTCACACACAGTGCTCGCATACAATGAATGTAATTGTGAACCCAACCAATAAACTTTGTGGTACAGAATAATCTACTGCACAAGGTCCGGAATATGCCTCGAGGATAGGCAATTGGAACTGCCTTGGTCTACCGTATGTTTGGAACCATGGGAAAACAATTACCAAATCTAAAGATGCCAAATCAATATTTAACATTGCCAATAGAACATCATGGTAAACTGTGTCAAATACTACACTTTTATCAACTGCACACATGTCAGTTTTTTCTCTTTATGGATCAGAGAGAAACAATAAACAAGAGTGGTTTTGCAACTGTAGTTTTGGCGATGTGAGGATTAAAAATCTGGAATTACTGCATGTCTCATGATGTGAATATTTTATTTTTGTAGAACCAATTTCTCAGCAACTCACTGTTGACAGAAGGGTCAAATTACTGATGGGCCGATAGTTACTGTACGGTATCATAGTTAGACAGGCTTCACTGGAGATACTTTCCACAGTTGGTAGTGACCATTATGTACAAAGTTGTGGGAAAATTTTGTGACTAATTGAACAATTTCATTCAAGCATTTCTGTAGCAACCATGTATGTATTGTTTAGTCTCTAAACTTAGTCTAATACTTAGATGTTTTAAATACTACAGACCACTGCAAATAGAGGAGCCAGACTAAGATGTTTTAAATACTGCAGACCACTGCTGTTCATATAAAGTGTGACACTGCAGACCAGGGGTGTTAAAGACCCAGCCTCTCACATAATATTACATACTCACTGGTATTTGCAATCTGATGGCCTGCATGTATAATGTTTCAGAAATCTGTGAATGATTTTGTTGTTACCTGGTCATATGTACATATTTCTCGACATCTTGTCTGAAGTCATGGCCTTTGAAGCTGTCATCTTTGTCATCCCATCGATCTGTCAACCATTTTGGATACTCTTGCACATCAACATTGGTAGGAGGAGTACCTATTGTCATTGTTCCTAGCTGTATCGCACCTGATGGGCTACACGCACAAGTAAGAATGTGATGAGATATGGCCCTGACAAAAACTTGATCCCAATGGTCACTAATGATGTTACAATACACCAGCTGAGGATAAAACAATCATAGAGAGGAGATACCAGTTAGAGGCTGAGGATAAAACAATAATAGAGAGGGGATACCAGGTAGAGGCATAGAGGCTAAGGATAAAACAATAATAGAGAGGGGATACCAGGTAGAGGCTGAGAATAAAACAATAATAGAGAGTGATACCAGGTAGAGGCTGAGGATCAAATAATAATAGAAGGAGGATACCAGATAGAAGATGAGGATAAAACAATTATAGAGAGGGGATACCAGATAGAGGCTGAGGATAAAACAATAATAGAGAGGGGACAGCACGTAGAGGCTAAGGATAAAACAATAATAGAGAGGGGATACCAGGTAGAGGTGTAGAGGCTAAGGATAAAACAATAATAGAGAGGGGATACCAGGTAGAGGCTGAGAATAAAACAATAATAGAGAGTGATACCAGGTAGAGGCTGAGGATAAAATAATAATAGAGAGAGGATACCAGATAGAAGCTGAGAATAAAACAATAGAGAGGGGATACCACATAGAAGCAAAGGATAAAACAATATTAGAGAGGGGATACCAGATAGAAGCTGAGGATAAAAACAGAGAAGGGATATCAGGTAGAGGCTTAGGATAAAATAGCATTAATTAGGGAGACAATACCAGTTCAAGGCTGAGGATACACAATAATATGAAAGAGATGCCAGAGACAGGCTGATGATAAAACAATAATAAGGAAGAAATACCAGTTAAAGGTTGAAAGCACTAATTAATAACTGGTATAACTAGGTACAAACTTTTAAATACCATGAGGTATTAATACAGAATGGTCCAACTTTCAAAATACTGCGAGGCATCAATACAGAATGGTCCAACTTAAAGGGAAATGAGGCGTTTAGAATACACCAACATGACAAACAAAAGAAATAGGGTTAGTCTTTGTTAAACCATTCAGTCTCATCAAGAAACATCTGCCAAAGCCTCATCTCCTCAAAACATTATGGGCGTCATGAGTAACTGAAGATGCATCATTTGAATTTTGAAAAGTTTGGGTGAACAAATAAGGGTCGAGCAACAAAAAATAGAGTTTCTATCGGTGAGGAACTTATTTCTTGAAAGGAACGCCACTGTCCTTCCTTATTTTGAATAATCTATCATTCTGCGTCCACATGCATTGGTTTTAAAGGTATGGATGTTTCCTGTAAAACACCTATTTCCCTTTAATACCAGAAGACGCTATAGACCACAACTTCTGTTTCAATAAGGTGATGGAACTACTAAGTTGCTAAACTCATTTTATTGTTTGAGATTAGACATGCACCACTGCACAGAAGAGCAAGGAGAGTCCAAACATTTTCACTATGTAAAATATGTACATAATAGCAAGTTGAATTTTTTTGTAGTTTCCAAACCTAAAGATCTATTCATCTCATTCTGTAGTTCCAATATCCATACTTTTTACTCTCAAAATGAACCAAATTGCTTTTTTTATGCTGAAACTGGATATGAACAAGAAGTGAAAATAGACGGGGTTGAACGTTATAATTACTTGCATGCAAAAGTGGTTGAATATCTTAAGACAGCCTAACACAATGTATGCCCACACTGAAATACCACATGTCATAAGCCAATACTGCTGTGGTCACATTTTCATGCTTAGCACTGACTTCTGGAAGTATCACTTCATTTATAGCTGTGCTATGGTGCAAAAGGTGTAAGAAAGTGGTTAAGAACTGAAATTATGTTAATGTTTGAAATGACACTGGTTTTCCTTTTTAACTACAGAATTTTTTCACCCTGATTATGAATAACTGTTGAGGTAAAAAAAAACACTTTTTAAATTTCTGCTTTAATCTTTTCCAAAAGTCAAAGATTTGTTTTTATTGTGTTAAAAGATAGTCCCACTGAATGAAAATAAAATATGAAAGAAATATGACTTATCACCTTTTATTCAGGTTTGAGGAAATTGTTTTCACCCTGTCTAACTACATATAATTTAATTGACTAAAAACAGCTACTTATGACAGCTGTTTTTGGAAACTGATTAACTCTGACCACAAAAACAGGCACCACAAATTAGGAAAATAACAAATGACTTACTTCTGTTATAGAATGGATTAATTTGTTTAATTCATCTGGATTCTTATTGTCTTTGAATGAAGAGGACATGATGACTTCAATCCCATGATGCACCTGTGAGTTACTAAGGGCATATATCCTGCTGAGACCGACAGGTCCAAACATCTGTCTTGATACCAGAAGACCATGAATAACACAGCAGGCAAACACTCCTGCTCTTACATTAGCAGTGCTCTCACGGAGACTCTGAAGAAAGACTTCAGGGATAGACTCCAGGGCAGTTACTACAGCTGTGATGAAAAAAAAAACAAAGAGAAAAACACCAGTTAAGGATAGGAGTTAGATGAATAATGGGGATGTTGCACAATAGCTGTAAACACACTATTGCAAATCCTCAACACACCATTGCAGGTCATCAACACATTATTCTAAATCATCACCACACTGCTCTAGATCATCAACACACTACTATAGATCATCAACACACTATCACAGATCATCAACACACTACCATAGATCATCAACACTATTATAAGTCATCAACACATTACTGTACTGGGGGTCATCATCACACTACTCTAGATCATTAACACACTACTGTAGGTCATCAACACACTACTGTAGATCATCAACACACTACCATAGATCATCAACACACTACCATAGATCATCAACACACTATTAGAAGTCATCAACACACTACTGTAGATCATCAACACACTACTATAGGTCATCAACACACTACTGTAGGTCATCAACACACTATTAGAAGTCATCAACACACCACTGTAGATCATCAACACACTACTATAGGTCATCAACACACTAATGTAGGTCATCAACACACTACTGTTGTAAAGAAATGATCATTCTGCACCACCTACTCATAGGTCATGCAAAGTTCAACCTTCCGGTGTTTACCAGAGTTTATTAACCTTTTCTTTAGTTCCCTCAGACAGTCAAATTAGACATAGTAAAATATTATAAATAGAAACCGTAGACCCTGTTCGCAGAAAATTTTTTGTAATACTTAGCTGATTGGTAGGTCACGGGAGCGACAATTTGCATATGATGTCATAAACAATCATTTGCTCTAGGATTGATCAACATTGTCACATAGACCTGTGACCATTTACCCCAGAAAGCCACGAGGCCAAGCGTCAGCCACAGGGCCTGCACTGGTAAATCAATCGTCGAACCGTCAACGTGGTTCTCTCTGTACACTATGTAGGCCTGTGTCATTGTACCTCTCCTTGCTTTACTGCTCCTATTCTCTGTCAATTTAATTCGCGTTTATTTATGTGGCAGTCGAATCAAAGAATAAAATGGAACTCTGATCGTTAAATTGGAACCTCTCTCAATGTTTCTGTTCTGACGTCTCTCTCTACTGTAACAGGAACTTTCAGTGTTAATAACGTAGAACATCTGTCGCTGGGGCAGTCCTACCACGACTGAAAACCCCCTGAAACCCCCATAACACGATACTACTATAGATCATCAACGCTCTACTTTAGGTCATTAACACACTACTCTGGATCATCAACACACTACTGCATATCATCAATGCACAACTTTAGGTCATCAACACACTGCTGTAGCTCATCAACACACTGCTGTAGCTCATCAACACACTGCTGTAGCTCATCAACACACTGCTGTAGCTCATCAACACACTGCTGTAGCTCATCAACACACTGCTGTAGCTCATCAACACACTGTTGTAGCTCATCAACACACTGCTGCTAGCTCATCAATATGAGATGGCTATGACACTGAAACAGCCAGTGGAAGGAAAGTGTTTCCATGTAGATTGCTCAGAGCTTTAATTTTCTTACCTGTCTTAAAAGATTGACTCAGAGATGGAGGGACAAAATTATGGATCTCTTCTGAATCCGATGACTGATTCTCATTGACCAGATGTGGAGCAAATACATCCCAAGTTATGATACGTAAAGTATGAACCAAGAAAAATGGTATGTTGGCTGATGGTTCTGATGTCATCCAGATGCATGAACGCAATTGGTCGCTTCGATTCACGGGACTCATGCCCAATGGTCCTGATAAAATAAAGCAATTACCATCAAGTGCAGCAAACGAAGTGCATAAAAGGAAAACAAGCATTAACATCTCCATCTTTTGTCTAAAGTATGAACAACAATTCACAAAACTATACATGTGATGACTACAGCCTGAGCCTGTAATTTCTGACTAATGCTGTACTTAGTGAAGTTCATGTTGGCTGAGATTGGAAGTTAAACCCCATGCCGAGTTAATGTCTTAAAGGAAAACCATTGTACATCCTTCCAGATGATCCGGATACTTCAAATATACTGTTTCAAACAATAAGTCACTATTCGGTAGTACAATAAATTCACATCCAAGAAAATGTTAAATTTTAATGAAAATACATTTTGTTCACTCGCAAGTCACCATGTTGTTGCAAAATAACGTGATTCGTGACGTCACACATGTACCTGTACATGTTATGTAGTATTGCTGGTGCATGTAATACGTCATGCAATTCCAAAATGGTGATTCGCTGGGCAACAAGAGCGGAAAGTTTGAAGTTATATTTGGAATGAAGTAATTGGGAAAATAAAACCAATACTGTCGTGACTGCTTTTAAATAGATGTACACTAAGTGTAGACTGAAATTGAAACACCCACTACCATTCTTCTTTAATACAAAACAGAAACTGTATGCTGTATGTCATGCATAGTCTGAATACATGACCAACCATAATGGCTGACATGAGAAATGAGGCATTACCTCTTACACTTTTTATGTGTATTTGTGTGCAAATATTATCAGGAATACCTGTTGTACCTCACGTATGTACTGTAATACAAGATCAACCACAACCACTTACATAAGAAATGAGGTGCTACCTCTGACCCATCTTATGTGTATTATTATGAATATATCACAAATGTCTGCTGCACATACCACACCCAAATCTAAAATCAACCACAATTTCTGACCTGAGAAATGAGGTACTACCTCTCACTCTTTCAAATATGCATAAACAGTTCCAACCATAAACTGCTGACAAAGTTAATCTTACCTATCACAGTTTACTTTGATAAAAGGGTAACTAGAAACTGGAGTGAATCAAATTGACATTCTCCATCACTTTCGTCTGTTTTAGTATAAAGTTAAGTGTAATCCTACCACCAATATTTCCACCTCTTCTTAACTGATGTTTCAGACTGGTCAGGAATTCTTCTGAGGCCAAATGAAGTTGCTCTATGACTAGCCAACCTTCTTTATCTGTCATGGCATCAATCATCATTGTAACATGAGATTCACAGCCCTCACCTAAAGCAACTGACTGGAATGGAATACTCTTACGCTGTCAAGAAAAAATAAAGAGAGTGAGGATATAAAGTGAACATAACCAATTATGACTGGCTCTTGCAAATTGATTAAAGAATTCGTACATCCTACTTCAGCAACACAAAATGATTCACAGCAAAAAAAGAAATACCAATAGAGTAAAAAAATCATTTTTGATTTTGTTGTCAACCTACAAGGCAGAAGGGAAATGGTTGCCATCATCAACCTTTAATATGAGATCACAGATAGACTTCAAACAGACAAGATTTGATCTCGCAATTAGAGTTACATTTTATTCCTGATTTGACTTGTCTGGGATGATGACATATAATCAGGCACACACATCCAAAAGTTTACAGTTTTCAGAGACAAAAAAAAAACATCAAACAGGATGTTTCTTGCTCCAAAGATAGCCTATCAATGAGTGCTCAGTCTGTGCAATTCCTGATTTTGTTGTTTGGAGTGTACCTAAAGTAACCAATCAGGGGACATGAGAACCATTATTTTCTAGCAAGCCAATCACATACGGGTCAAATGAATTATTCATCATTTTTAAATGACTGATGAAGTTGTCTGTAAACAGCAGCTATCAGCCAATTCTTATAACGTTAAGTCTTATCTGGTTTTGAATGGAGACGTAAAATAAAGGAGAAGGAAATAATTTTGGTTTAGACATTTACGTTGATCTAGATTTTAGAATTGTTCTCTCCATGTCCTTCTGATGTCTACGATGCCTTTCATATTGCATAGCAACAGAATAGACATAAAATCTATATGGTCCAGTTTCTATCTTTGTCAAAAACTGACAAAGTAGATGCACAGATGTGCTGACAGAGCAAGGTAACAAAAACAATTAAAACTTAACATATGCAACCTGGCTTACAACAAATTATTCAAATTTTGAAAAAAAAAAAAAAAGGTTTTAGTTGATGTTTGAAGACATTTTGACATTTTTCAAGTGAGATGTGTAATGAATTGAAATCTTTGTTTAAGAGAAGGTAAAAGCCTAGAGCCAGTGGGAAGCTTGATATTTATCTTCAAAACAGAACATACTCATGTATGTACATGGTCATGTTTAGTTCATCTGAAGCAGTTATGATAATTAGTGGTATGTACATTACATTAACAAGATGTTTCATTGCTCACAGGGCGATACATGTTGTTATACAGCGACTATGAGATATTTAACTGAAAAACAAAGATGATGGTTGTTGTATTAATATAATGCTGATATAGGGCAAGTAGTGCATTATCATAACATTATAATGTTGATACAGGGCAAGTACTGCATGACAACAATATTATCATGTTGCTATAAAGGGCAAGTACTACATTATAATGGTCTACCTTGGCATGCTCTCTTAGAATGTCTGTTGGGTTACACCTTTGTTTGATATCTGAAGCCAGCCTGGTGTTTCCATATGCAGGTGTGGGTGGCATCAAAATAAGAACTCCCAGCTGATTATGCACACTGCCGACTAAACCACCAATAGAGGTTGGTAGAGCCTTCACCACAGTCAAATGTCTATCAACATACTTGGAGGCAGCTATAATAAACCTATCTGGACGTAACAACCGCAGGATGATCAATTGATGGAAGTCGGTTAAATCTCCAAGATCAGGGCTCGTCTGACGAGATTCTAGATTGCCGCGATTAATTTCAGCATCTTCATTAGCTGTTGTAAGAAAATAAAATCAAGTTAGGATAATTGTAGAAAGAGTACACTCACTGTATAGAACATAAAACACAAACAAGGTTACAGCTTTGTACACAGAACTCGCTGTAGAACATAAACATATAATAAACCAGGATATGACAAGGTAGAAAAGTCCACAAACTTTTTGCACAATATGAAAGATACAACCAGATTATTGCTTGTTACAAATGTCTGACTACTGTAGTAGAAGTGATACTAGTAGAAGTAGTAGCAGTCTTAGTTCAAGTAGCAATCAGTTTCCGATCTTGGTTTTTGTAAACGTTTAAGAAGAGGACACTTTTGCAGCAATTTGGAACTTGGCCTTTAAGACCCTTCAAATTGCACCTAATGGGGCCCTTATCATATATTTTTTACTCATGCTCAACATTTTTCAAGTTATAAAGAAAACAACCTTCGCAAATGTTTCCCAAAGGTTCTAGGTATCTCTTATCCAATCCTCCTAACCCACATACCAAGTATGAGGTCAGCAACACTTAATTCTGGAGATTGTGTGTTCACATGGTTTTCACAGTTTGACATCTGGTGACCTCAAATGACCTTTGACCTCCATCACAAACTATAGGGGCCATTTACTCAGTATGACCAACCCACACAACAAGTATGAAGTCAGTCATGCTTACCCTTCTGGAGATATCATATTTCCAAAGTTTTCATAGTTTGGCCACTGATGAACTCAAACGACATTTGACCTACACCAAAAACAATAGGAATCATTAACTCAGTATGACCAACTCACACCAAGTATGAGGTCAGTGAAGATTACCTCTCTTGAGATATTGTATTTACAAGGTTTTCATAATTTCACCTCTGGTGACCTCAAATGACCTTTGACCTCCACCATAAAAACAAGGGATCATCTACCCAGTATGACAAACTTGCATACTAACTATAAGACTAGTACAGGTTGCCCTTCTTGAGATATTGTGTTTATAAGGTTTTCACAGTTTGACCTCTGATTACCTTGTATAACCTTCGACCTCCACTTGAAAACAACAGAGATCATTTACTCAGTATGAACAACCCACACATAAAGTATGAAGGCAGTGAAGGTTACCCTTCTTAAGATATCATGTTTACAAAGTTTTCATAATCTGACCCCTGGTGACCTCAGATGATGTTTGACCTTCACCAAAAACCAATAGGGGTCATCTAATCAGTATGAACAACCCACACACTAAATATGAGGTCAGTAATGCTAACACTTCCTGAAATATTGTGTTTTCAAGGTTTTACAGATTGACCTCTGATGACCATTGACCTCCACCAAAAAGAATAGGAATCATCTACTCAGTATGACCAACCCACACCTAAAATATGAAGTCAGTCATGGTTGCCCTTCTTGAGATATCATGTTTGCAAACAAAGTGTGACAAACACACATGCATACATACACATGACATCACCATATTCCTTTTGTCTTCAGCAAGGAATAAAAAAATGAAACACTAAGAAAAGGGGGAACAAACAAAGTAGAGAAAATAAAGATTTAAGGAACCATTAATGTTTGGAAAGAACTAGTGAGTAGGGAGAATAAGGGGAGCTTAAATGTGAAGATTTCTATTGGGAAGGAAACTAATAAAAAATCTAATGTGAGTTGCATTATGTAAGCAACATTTGGGTATTTACAGAACAATGAGGGGATAACTTTCAACAAACTGTAGGCCTACAGAGAATCACTGAAACATATGAAGAACACTAGTAGCAAGAAGAATTAAACATTAAAGGAACTAACTTTTGAAGAGCACCGATGGTGGGGAGAAAAAAGAAACTAACACTAAAGATGCTCAGTCCTAGGGAAAGTAAAGAATGAAGGATAATAACTTTAAAAAAAATGAATACAAATGAGAAATAAAGAAGAAAATAACTTGAAAAGCTCCATTAACAAGAAGAAAGAATGAATGTGTTAAAGTTACTAACTTTGAAGGGCACTAGTAGTAGGTCTAATTGGTAGCATCTCTAGCTCTGGTTCCTCAGATTGATACCACTTTTGCCAGGGTACAGGGTTTTCTGCTAGTTGAACACACATACTATCAAGTGGTCCTGGTAATACAGACACTGCAACTAAATCTTCCCACTTCTCTCGAGGAAGAAAGTCTGGTGGTGAAGCATCACAATCAAAGTCTTTCAGGGAAAGATCCATTGTCCCAAGGCCAGGGTTACCTAAAACAAAAACAAATAATAAATACAAGAAAGTCTTTCAGGGGAATGTACATTCATGAAAAATAGCACATGCTACAACAAATTACACACTGGTAATAATAGCACTTAACACACATTGGTAATGATAGCACTTAACACACATTAGTAATGATAGCACTTAACACACATTAGTAATGATAGCACTTAACACACATTAGTAATGATAGCACTTAACACACATTAGTAATGATAGCACTTAACACACATTAGTAATGATAGCACTTAACACACATTAGTAATGATAACACTTCACACACATTAGTAATGATAGCACTTAACACACATTAGTAATGATAGCACTTAACACACATTAGTAATGATAGCACTTAACACACATTAGTAATGATAGCACTTAACACACATTAGTAATGATAGCACTTAACACACATTAGTAATGATAGCACTTAACACACATTAGTAAAGATAGCACTTAACACACATTAGTAATGCTAGCACTTAACACACATTAGTAATGATAACACTTAACACACATTAGTAATGATAGCACTTAACACACATTAGTAATGATAGCACTTAACACACATTAGTAATGATAGCACTTAACACACATTAGTAATGACAGCACTTAACACACATTAGTAATGATAGCACTTAACACACATTAGTAATGATAGCACTTAACACACATTAGTAATGATAGCACTTAACACACATTGGTAATGATAGCACTTAACACACATTGGTAATGATAGCACTTAACACACATTAGTAATGATAGCACTTAACACACATTGGTAATGACAGCACTTAACACACATTGGTAATGATAGCACTTAACACACATTGGTAATGATAGCACTTAACACACATTGGTAATGATAGCACTTAACACACATTAGTAATGATAGCACTTAACACACACTAGTAATGATAGCATTTAACACACATTGGTAATGATGGCACTTAACACACATTAGTAATGATAGCACTTTTCTGTCAACCACAGCAACACACAATTTGATGATTGTGATGAACAGGTGTGAATCTAGATAATGACATCATTATTATAATTATTATTTACTATAATTATTATAACTAATATGAAATGCAGAACAGCTGTACAAGTACCTGAAGTTAAGTTCCTGACAGAACAGTTGAGGTCATACATTGTGTACCTATCACCAGATTTTGTAACCAAAGAGCCTTAAGTTGATGAAGAGGTGCATTTGAAACAGAAAATAGTGCAGAGTCAGTTAAAGATGATAAGAAGCAGAATCATAGTTTAAGAATACAGTTCTTGGTATGACAGAATTAAACAGTAGACTTACAGCAGTAGCAGTAATAAAGAGTTGGTTAGTATTCAATGGATGCAAGCATAGATGATACTATGAGAATGCTGATGTATACATTGATGGAACCATGAGAATGCTGATGTATACATAGATAGAACAATGAGAATGCTAATGTATACACACATGGTAACATGAGAATGCTGATGTATACATAGATGGAAAGATGAGAATGCTTATGTACACACAAATGGTACCATGAGAATGCTGATGTATACATCAATAGTACCATGAGAATGCTGATGTATACATAGATGGTACCATGAGAGTGCTGATGTATGTCTGTTGATAATACTGTGATTAATATTACCTTGTAGAAGGAGAGATAGCTCTTCTTCTGAGAAGATGTTGAGAGTCTCATACTGAATATTGAGACATATCATGGTTGCAAAAAGAAGACGGTGATCCTCATACAAAGATCTGAAAATGAAGAAAATCAAAGAAGATAGATAAACAAAGGAATGACAAGAAAATTACTCACTACAAAGAACAACAGGTAGACTTCATTGTACAACTGAAAAGTAGATAACAACAATAAATAAAAGGTAGACTACACAAAAAACTAGGTACACAAAACAACAAGAGAAAACTATCAAAATAATGACATGTATTTAACAGATAAACATGTCAGCCAGGTTATTAATTAATAAATACAAGTATACAAAGAAAAGACAGGCGGATTACACAAAGAAATGACTGGTAGATAATACAAAACACAAAGACAGGTAGACAACAGTCATGAGGTACAGCTGATGTACATCCAAATGACAAGTAAACTAAATTAAAAAAAAATTTAAACAAAGAGATGAAAATTGATCACTACTATTACTATTACAACAGCTGCTGTATATTTAACATCCTTTGATAGTATTGCTTCTTGTAAAGGAATGAAATGGCAGGCATGCAGCTAAGAGTAGCCTATTAGTCAGTTGGTTTGCACTTATTTCAGGTGCTGATGTAATGTTGGTAAATGATTATGCAATGGTTAATGAGGTAGACGGCTACAGCTATGCAATTCATTTCAATGGGAATTTGCATATTCAATTATATGAATAATCATTATTTTCAACTGTCTTACTGTCTGACATTCTGAAATACTGTCTGTGTTAGGGAGTCCACCAATTGCTTCACATGATTGGCTGACAGGCTGTTGTATTCTACTCCCTGAGATGGAAATTCTGGTACTTGAGGCAATTCTATGTCAATTCTGAGCTGAGCTGACTCTTCCTGATTTGATGAAGTTTGTTGAGATTCTGCAGCAGAAATATCAGTCCGTAGTTAAGATCTCATATCAATATGTGAGTATAAAACACAAAAGGGACATGATGACCAAACCACAGTTACATGCAATATAAAACTTCTTGAATCATACATTTTTTCTTTAAAGAAATAATGTTTTTCCAACAACATGATGAAACTGTCCCTCTTAAAATCTGTTACAAGTTCAAGCTCCACTTGATTACACATCTACAAATCAGGGGAAAATATGGCACACTGCAGCTTTAACATACAAGCCCAGTTATTTGTTTCTGAGGTTTCTGATCAATGGAGGATTTATTAAAGGGGAACTCCAGTCAAGAAACATGTCTTCTGACTTATTTAAGCCATTTCAAACCATTTTCGTTCATATTCTTGGAGTTTTGAAATGAACTTCTTATGGGCAACGTGATATGTTCAAACTTCCCGCTCAACTGAGTTTCTATCACTATGCATGTATATGAAGGGCGCAGCCATTACAATGTAATTGACTGTGATCTCTGCGGCTTATTACGCAGTCGACGACCAACTCTAATCCACGACGACCAACCTGATTGTTCTACATAATTAGTGATTAGATGACTTATTCCCCTGTCTCTGTAAAGATTTACTTCGCACTTACTAAAGATTACGTTTTCCTTATCTTCAAGGTATTGTTCGCACCGTCCTAAGCTGTGTTATGTGGCCATTTGATGAGAAATTCCTCTTCTTATGTGTTTTATCTCGATTTATCGATTACTAAGTCTATCTTGTGAGAGCTACATTGAATACACAGTGTGTCTAATTACTTATTATGTAGGTTAATCATGTCGATCATCGTTGGTCGTCGACAACGTCACAAGCCACAGAGATCACGGTCATAACGGACGTGCCCTTCATATACGTGCATAGTGATAGAAACTCAGTTGAGCGGGAAGTTTGAACATATCATGTTGCCCATGAGAAGTTCATTTCAAAACGTCAAGAATATGAATGAAAATGGTTTGAAAACGCCTAAATAAGCCAGGAGACATGTTCCTTGACTGGAATTCCCCTTTAACTCATTATTTCTGCATAGTGGGCAGAATAAATGCCAAACAATGGAGGACACAAATCACATCGTACCCTATATCACCTTTGATGTTATGAGGTATTTATGTTGAAATTTTTAGAAGAACAGACACTGCATGAATGTATTCAAACACTTGTCTTATGGATTGGGACTCATAGTGTACAGTACCAATTCAATTACAGCTAGATGAATTATAAAAATACATAGCACCGGAAAGCTTGTGGTAGATTCAGTGATATCTTAAACTCACAAAACACCTTGCTTTAAAAACAGGCTAAAGTAGTTCAATTTCCATCTTATCCAAATAAATGACTTTTTCTTAAAACCTAGATAACAATATGATATGGATATGTAATGTATGTCATAGAGTAAATCAAGTCTCATTAACGCTACCCGTTGGTTGATTTTCGTCGTTTCTTTGAGCAGTCTCGATGTCCTCATCTTTTATTACTTTGGAAATCTTTGTAGAAGCACTGAGGGAGGGACGATGGACAGATTCATCATCACTCTCAACTCCACCATGCTAAGAAAAAGAAAAACATTGAAAAGAATTAACACCATCATGACCCTATGCTCATCTTATACATCCGTCTAGTATTTGAATTAATACCATGATGACTCCATATGACATTATAAATCCATCTAGAATTTGAATTAACATAATGATGAGTTTATGCTACATTATACATCCGTCTAGTATTTGAATTAATACCATGATGACTCCATATGACATTATACATCCATCTAGAATCTGAATTAACATAATGATGAGTTTATGCTACATTAAACATCTGTCTAGTATTTGAATTAATACCATGATGACTCCATATGACATTATAAATCCATCTAGAATCTGAATTAACATAATGATGAGTTTATGCTACATTATACATCCGTCTAGTATTTGAATTAATACCATGATGACTCCATATGACATTATATATACATCCATCTAGAATTTGAATTAACATAATGATGAGTTTATGCTACATTAAACATCTGTCTAGTATTTGAATTAATACCATGATGACTCCATATGACATTATACATCCATCTAGAATTTGAATTAACATAATGATGAGTTTATGCTACATTAAACATCCGTCTAGTATTTGAATTAATACCATGATGACTCCATATGACATTATACATCCATCTAGTATTTGAATTAACATAATGATGAGTTTATGCTACATTAAACATCCCTCTAGTATTTGAATTAACACACTGATGACTCTATGCTACATTACACATCTGTCTAGTATTTGTAATGTTGACTCTATATTACACTATACATCTATCTGGTATTTTTAAAAGTACAATGCACCTCTTTTATCACAAACTATGACGGAATGGCTACCATAGTAACCATACATTAGTAAAATGAAATGTTAAGCTGTATTGAAGTAATTCAGGTAAAATTGAAGATTAAATGGAAAAAAATTGCAGCTTGTATCATCAAGGTAATTACAAGGGTAAACCCCTAAGTTTTATGTACATGAAAAAAAAAGTGAAAATTAACCTGCCTTTAAATAAAATAATCTGGATGTTTTTGTACATCTTAAACATGATCCCTTAAACTTCATCTATCTTCATCAACTCAACTCCCTTCATCTCTCTTCATCAACTCAACTCCCTTCATCTCTCGTCATCAACTCAGCTCCCTTCATCTCTCTTCATCAACTTAGCTCCCTTCATCTCTCTTCATCAACTCAACTCCTTTCATCTCTCGTCATCAACTCAGCTCCCTTCATCTCTCTTCATCAACTCAACTCCCTTCATCTCTCTTCATCAACCCAACTCCCTTCATCTCTCTTCATCAACTCATCTCCTTTCATCTCTCTTCATCAACTCAACTCCCTTCATCTCTCTTCATCAACTCAACTCCCTTCATCTCTCTTCATCTCAACTCAACTTCCTTCATCTCTCTTCATCAACTCAACTCTCTTCATCTCTCTTCATCAACTCAACTCCTTTCATCTCTCTTCATCAACTCAACTCCCTTCGTCTCTCTTCATCAACTCAACTCCCTTCATCTCTCTTCATCTCAACTCAACTTCCTTCATCTCTCTTCATCAACTCATCTCCTTTCATCTCTCTTCATCAACTCAACTCCCTTCATCTCTCTTCATCAACTCAACTCCCTTCATCTCTCTTCATCTCAACTCAACTTCCTTCATCTCTCTTCATCAACTCAACTCCCTTCATCTCTCTTCATCAACCCAACTCCCTTCATCTCTCTTCATCAACTCATCTCCTTTCATCTCTCTTCATCAACTCAACTCCCTTCATCTCTCTTCATCAACTCAACTCCCTTCATCTCTCTTCATCTCAACTCAACTTCCTTCATCTCTCTTCATCAACTCAACTCTCTTCATCTCTCTTCATCAACTCAACTCCTTTCATCTCTCTTCATCAATTCAACTCCTTTCATCTCTCTTCATCTCAACTCAATTCTTTTCATCTCTCTTCATCAACTCAACTTCCTTCATCTCTCTTCATCAACTCAACTCCCTTCATCTCTCTTCATCAACTCAACTCCCTTCATCTCTCTTCATCAACTCAACTCCCTTCATCTCTCTTCATCAACTCAACTCCCTTCATCTCTTTTCATCAACCCAACTCCCTTCATCTCTTTTCATCAACTCAACTCTCTTCATCTCTCTTCATCAACTCAACTCCTTTCATTTCTCTTCATCAACTCAACTCCCTTCGTCTCTCTTCATCAACTCAACTCCCTTCATCTCTCTTCATCTCAACTCAACTTCCTTCATCTCTCTTCATCAACTCATCTCCTTTCATCTCTCTTCATCAACTCAACTCCCTTCATCTCTCTTCATCTCAACTCAACTTCCTTCATCTCTCTTCATCAACTCATCTCCTTTCATCTCTCTTCATCAACTCAACTCCCTTCATCTCTCTTCATCAACTCAACTCCCTTCATCTCTCTTCATCTCAACTCAACTTCCTTCATCTCTCTTCATCAACCCAACTCCCTTCATCTCTCTTCATCAACCCAACTCCCTTCATCTCTCTTCATCAACTCATCTCCTTTCATCTCTCTTCATCAACTCAACTCCCTTCATCTCTCTTCATCAACTCAACTCCCTTCATCTCTCTTCATCTCAACTCAACTTCCTTCATCTCTCTTCATCAACTCAACTCTCTTCATCTCTCTTCATCAACTCAACTCCTTTCATCTCTCTTCATCAATTCAACTCCTTTCATCTCTCTTCATCTCAACTCAATTCTTTTCATCTCTCTTCATCAACTCAACTTCCTTCATCTCTCTTCATCAACTCAACTCCCTTCATCTCTCTTCATCAACTCAACTCCCTTCATCTCTCTTCATCAACTCAACTCCCTTCATCTCTCTTCATCAACTCAACTCCCTTCATCTCTTTTCATCAACCCAACTCCCTTCATCTCTTTTCATCAACTCAACTCTCTTCATCTCTCTTCATCAACTCAACTCCTTTCATCTCTCTTCATCAACTCAACTCCCTTCGTCTCTCTTCATCAACTCAACTCCCTTCATCTCTCTTCATCTCAACTCAACTTCCTTCATCTCTCTTCATCAACTCATCTCCTTTCATCTCTCTTCATCAACTCAACTCCCTTCATCTCTCTTCATCAACTCAACTCCCTTCATCTCTCTTCATCTCAACTCAACTTCCTTCATCTCTCTTCATCAACTCAACTCCCTTCATCTCTCTTCATCAACCCAACTCCCTTCATCTCTCTTCATCAACTCATCTCCTTTCATCTCTCTTCATCAACTCAACTCCCTTCATCTCTCTTCATCAACTCAACTCCCTTCATCTCTCTTCATCTCAACTCAACTTCCTTCATCTCTCTTCATCAACTCAACTCCCTTCATCTCTCTTCATCAACTCAACTCCCTTCATCTCTCTTCATCAACTCAACTCCCTTCATCTCTCTTCATCAACTCAACTCCCTTCATCTCTTTTCATCAACCCAACTCCCTTCATCTCTTTTCATCAACTCAACTCCTTTCATCTCTCTTCATCAATTCAACTCCTTTCATCTCTCTTCATCAACTCAACTCCCTTCATCTCTTTTCATCAACTCAACTCCTTTCATCTCTCTTCATCAGCTCAACTCCTTTCATCTCTCTTCATCAATTCAACTCCTTTCATCTCTCTTCATCTCAACTCAACTCTTTTCATCTCTCTTCATCAACTCAAGTCCCTTCATCTCTCTTCATCAACTCAACTCCCTTCATCTCTTTTCATCAACTCAACTCCCTTCATCTCTTTTCATCTCAACTCCTTTCATCTCTCTTCATCTCATTTCTGAATCACATCTAGGAGCCTCATACTATTTCAGTCCATTTCTTAATCAACATCTCTGAATCACATCAATTTCCATCTCAACTCCATCTCTAAATTACAACGATTCACACATCTCTCTCCACCATCCATGATTCACAACTCTTAATTGCATGCATCAATCTCCATCTGAAAGTCTCATCTCAATACTTTTTATCTCTCCCTATCATCCATGAGTCCCATCTCAAGCATCTTAATCTCATACATCAGACACATATGTTGTACATTACTTCTTTCAATCTTCTCTTTTAACTGAATTTATCAATCAGTAATTCTTATTCAGTGTTTTTCTCTTCTCTCATCTTACATTAATGTTTTCTCCATCCCCCGTTTCATCCTCAGAAGGATCTTCTCCTATTGCCTGATCAAACATCCACAGAAAGAATGGTAATGAGAGATGGTACTCCCTCTGAATGCCTCGTAAACTGGTACCTATGGAGTACAACATTGCACCTCTTTTTGCAACCGTTTCAAGTCCTTCTTTGATGGTATCAAGAGTAGCTATGATCTCTTCTAATTCTTGTAGTTTTTCATAGACAGCTTGTTTATTGTCCACAATGGATGAAACATAAACAGTGTGTGAGGTAATTGCATTAGAGCCAACCTCCCCCTCTAAAACCATCAATAGCTTCTCATCCAAAGCCTAACAGGAGAGAGAGAGAAAAAGAAAACATAAATTGCAAATAAGGGGGAGAGTCACATGATGACATGAAGAGCATCATTTTAATTAGTAAACCAAAACATCTAATCAAGAGTTGAACATTAAAATAATAACAAGGACAATGGAGCAGAAAATGCAAAACTCTGCTACATATCTTTGTGCTGCTTATACTATTAATTTGGCTTCCACCTGTGGCATTGTAAGTCACTTGTACATGTCATTACCTTAGTCTCTCTCTGTAGCATTGTTAGACACTAGTACACGTCATTAACTTAGTCTCTCTGTAGCATTGTTAGTCACATGTACATGTCATTACCATAGTCTCCCTCTGTAGCATTGTTAGTCACATGTACATGTCATTACCTTAGTCTTTCCCTATAGCATTGTTTGTCACATGTACATGTCATTAACTTAGTCTCTCTCTGTAGCATTGTTAGTCACATGTACATGTCATTACCTTAGTCTCTCTCTGTAGCATTGTTAGTCACATGTACATGTAATTACTTTAGACTCTCTCTGCAGCATTGTAAGTCACATGTACATGTCATTACCTTAGTCTCTCTCTGTAGCATTGTTAGTCACATGTACGTCATTACTTTAGTCTCTCTCGGTAGCATTCTTAATCACGTAGATATCATTAACTTAGTCGCTCTCTGTAGCATTGTTAGTCACATGTACATGTCATTACTTTAGTCTCTCTCTGTTGCATTGTTAGTCACATGTACATGTCATTACTTTAGTCTCTCTCTGTAGCATTGTTAGTCACATGTACATGTCATTACTTTAGTCTCTCTCTGTAGCATTGTTAGTCACATGTACATGTAATTACTTTAGACTCTCTCTGCAGCATTGTTAGTCACATGTACATGTCATTACCTTAGTCTCTCTCGGAAGCATTCTTAGTCACATGTACATGTCATTACCTTAGTCTCTCTCTGTAGCATTTTAGTCACATGTACATGTCATTAACTTAGTCTCTCTCTGCAGCATTGTTAGTCACATGTACATGTCATTACCTTAGTCTCTCTCGGAAGCATTCTTAGTCACATGTACATGTCATTAACTTAGCCTCTCTCTGTATCATTGTTAGTCACATGTCTACGTCCATTAATGTCATTACCTTAGTGTCTCTCGGTACCATTGTTAGTCACATGTCTTCATCCATTTATGTGGTAACCAGTAGCTAGTGATGTAATTATTTTATCATTTCACAATAGCTTGTTCTGATCTTTGTGATTACATACCTTGATGGTTGACTTCACTTCTTTCAAAGACGCCATCACTTTTTGTCGTTCCTTGTAGAGGTGTGGCAGGACCCTTTGGAAAGCCCTATCTAGAAGCTCTTCTCTCAAAGTTTCTGGAGTGCTACAATAGTTGACTAATACAGTATTAGATGCTAAACTAGAACTCAGTTTGGGCATACTACTGGTTGTTGCCATGGTCACACAAAAGTTTTCATGCCCTAGCAACCGCCGTCCACAATACTTGATGAGACGAGCATCTGTGGAGAACAAGATCTATCTTAGTGACAAATATCTCATCATTTTTGTCTGAAACAATGTTTGTCAATTCTATGAAGTATTTCTGAAACTTTGTGCCATTTTTGAACTAAAGTAATGATTTGGATAATCATTACATTTTTGGTTGTATTAAAATTTGTAAAATACACCTGAAATACAACAGAACAAGACCTATGGCAATGATCTATGACCTAATTAATGCAGAAACCATAGTGTTATGACTTACCTTCAGGCCTAGTCAACAACCATATTTGGGATTATGAATGAATGCAGAATCTGTAATGTTATATGGCTCACCCTTATGACCAGTCAACAACCATGGTTGTGGTTATGAATTAATGAAGAACCGAAATGATAAAGCCTACCTTCTGGCCTTGTCAACAACCACGGTTGGGGGGTATAAGTTAATGAAGGAACCATAATGTTGTGGCTTCCCTTCTGGCCTAGTCAACAACCATGGTTAAGGTTATGAATTAATGCAGAAACCATAGGCTTACATCAGATAAATTGCTTACCTTTGGATCTCTGCATTAAATAACCATGGCAGTTACAGTGAATGAAAGGAAAAGCCATAAGATTTTAGATTAACTTCAGGTCTCTGTATTAAACAACCATGGTAGGTATGATAATTTGTGAAACCATGTGACAAAATTAGAAGCAAGACTTACCTTCAGGCCCCTGTACTTCACTACCATGGTTGGCATGATGGATCAGTGGGGAAACCATATTGTCAAAAGAATCGTCTTCACAATTCATCAATAACAAAGGACGTCCTGACAATATAGCTTTCTCAATACGAACCACAATGGATGGATCAAACCTGAAAGTTAAAGGCAAGAGATATGATGGCAGGTTAAACAGTTATTGACCAAAACTCTAGGTGATGGCCGAGGTTAAAATCGGAGATATGATGGCAGGGTAAAGAGTAAACGATCAGAACTCTAGGAGATGGTCGAGGTTAAGCCCAGAGATATGATGGCAGGTTAAACAGTTACTGATCAAAACTCTAGGTGATGGCCGAGGTTAAGGCCGGAGATATGATGGCAGGGTAAAGAGTAACCGATCATAACTCTAGGTGACGGTTGAGGTTAAGCCGAGAGATATGATGGCAGGGTTAAGGGTAACTGATCAAAACTCTAGGTGAGGGCTGAGGTTAAGGCAGAAGATATGATGGCAGGGTAAAGGGTAACCGATCAAAACTCTAGGTGACGGTCGAGTTTAAGCCCAGAGATATGATGGCAGGGTTAAGGGTAACCGATCAAAACTCTAGGTGACGGCTGAGGTTAAGACAGAAGATATGATGGCAGGGTAAAGGGTAACCGATCATAACTCTAGGTGACTGTCGAGGTTAAGCCCAGAGATATGATGGCAGGGTAAAGGGTAACTGATCAAAACTCTAGGTGACGGTCGAGGTTAAGGCAGGAGATATGATGGCAGGGTAAAGGGTAACCGATCATAACTTTAGGTGACAGTTGAGGTTAAGCCCAGAGATATGATGGCAGGGTAAAGGGTGACCGATCAAAACTCTAGGTGACGGTCGAGTTTAAGCCCAGAAATATGATGGCAGGGTCAAGAGTAACTGATCAAAACTTTAGGTGACGGCTGAGGTTAAGGAAGAAGATACGATGGCAGGGTAAAAAGTAACTGATCAAACCTCTGCCAGATGGCCGAGGTTAAGCTCGGAGATATGATGGCAGGGTTAAGGGTAACTGATCAAAACTCTAGGTGACGGCTGAGGTTAAGGCAGAAGATATGATGGCAGGGTAAAGAGTAAACGATCAAAACTCTAGGAGACGGTCGAGGTTAAGCCCAGAGATATGATGGCAGGGTAAAGGGTAACCGATCATAACTCTAGGTGACGGTCGAGGTTAAACCCAGAGATACGATGGCAGGGTAAAGGGTAACTGATCAAAACTCTAGGTGACGGTCGAGGTTAAGGCAGGAGATATGATGGCAGGGTAAAGGGTAACCGATCATAACTTTAGGTGACAGTTGAGGTTAAGCCCAGAGATATGATGGCAGGGTAAAGGGTGACCGATCAAAACTCTAGGTGATGGTCGAGTTTAAGCCCAGAAATATGATGGCAGGGTCAAGAGTAACCGATCAAAACTTTAGGTGACGGCTGAGGTTAAGGAAGAAGATACGATGGCAGGGTAAAGAGTAACTGATCAAACCTCTACCAGATGGCCGAGGTTAAGCTCGGAGATATGATGGCAGGGTTAAGGGTAACTGATCAAAACTCTAGGTGACGGCTGAGGTTAAGGCCGGAGATATGATGGCAGGGTAAAGGGTAACCGATCAAAACTCTAGGTGACGGCTGAGGTTAAGCCCAGAGATATGATGGCAGGGTTAAGGGTAACTGATCAAAACTCTAGGTGACGGCTGAGGTTAAGGCAGGAGATATGATGGCAGGGTAAAGTGTAACCGATAATAACTCTAGGTGACAGTCGAGGTTAAGGCAGGAGATATGATGGCAGGGTAAAGAGTAACCGATCAAAACTCTAGGTGACGGCTGAGGTTAACATTGTTGGAGAAGGAAGAATAAACTATAATGTGCAGAGACATACTGTAGGCACTTGTAAGACATGAAAAGCTAAAGTCTCTTAACACAGTCATTTCTCTTCATGAATGCTAAATTACATTCAAGATAAGAATAGTGGACTACTCATATCTACTACACTATATTACATGAGCAAACTGCCATAGTGGACTACATCAGCAATTACCACACTGGATTACATTAGTCATGTATTAAAGTGGATTACATTAGCCATCTACCACAGTGGATTACATTAGCCATCTACCACAGTGGATTACATTAGTCATATATTAAAGTGGATTACATTAGCCATGTACCACAGTGGATTACATAAGTATCTCAGAACATACATCAGAACTATGGCCTTAAACCAGCGGTTCTCAAACTACCATCCCCCCTTTCAACCAGCTTAAATTGTCCCAATGTCTCCTCTTCTTCTCTCTGGTATCTAGCTCCACTAACTCTTTCCCTTATGTCCTAATACTTATCTTGCTTGTTTTTTTTTGTATTCAGATTCATCAAATGCCTGCAGAGAGCCGACGCTGTGACGCTGTTGTAGAGAGCCTAAACGTATCTCACTCAGAGTGGAGAAGCTTGGTGTACTGCTGCAACTGCTTCAGTGAGGTGGACCCCCCAAATCAGTGCCACCACCCCCTTCCATTCTGTATGTACACTGTGGTACCCACCTCAGAGTTTCCAATGCCACTTGGGGGGAGGGTGGTAGGGACCACTTACAACAACCACTACCTCAAAGAGGCACATATTTCCTTTGACATCATGACACATGTACGTATCTAATTGACTTTTCTACAGGAGTAGCTTTCACATCCACCAACTTTGGGTTATACCAATGAATCATCAAAAACAATTCTTACAACAGATATTATCTTTTACAGGAAATGCAGGTAATACATTTCAATAGGTAATACAGTCAATAACATAACGATGAATAGTATCTTGTGATGAAATAGAGTAATAACATATCACATATCATAACATGTTACATTCACATAACATGCCAAGTAGGCTACCACCCTGTGATTTAATGTAAACAGCACCATCTTGTAACGTAATACTTATCAACCATATCATACAGGATACCATCTCATAATATGTTACATTGAAGGGCAGTTATTTTACAACACTAAGCAACCACACAAGTGTTTAAGGAAGCCTGTGGCATATATATCAAAGCTTCCCGTCAAGTGACTTCAAACTTAACGACTTTGAATCACATTTAGGTCAGTTGAGGATATCATCCTGTGATGTAATACAAACAATACCATCTACTTAATATGTAATAGTTATTAAACATAACATACCACACAGGATATCATCTTACAATATGTTATACATTCACAAAATGAATA
Source organism: Stichopus chloronotus (assembly GCA_021234535.1). Taxonomy (NCBI): domain Eukaryota; kingdom Metazoa; phylum Echinodermata; class Holothuroidea; order Aspidochirotida; family Stichopodidae; genus Stichopus; species Stichopus chloronotus. Next base: position 7,556,659 of record CM037842.1, read on the forward strand.
CAATATGCCATACAGGATATCATCTTGTAATGTAGTACAAACAATATCATCTAATTATGTAATAGATCTTAAGCATAACATACAGTATTACACTGGATATCATTCCATGGTATGTTACACAAAACAATCACATAAGAAACAGTTTCATAATTTCAACCTCAATGTGTTATTGTACAATTACACACAATATCTACTAGTCAAAGAGGATATTATTAAACATTAAGACGATACATACCCTATTTTACTTTCCGTATGGCTTGCAAGTAAAAGAAAGAATGATGATTATCATTTAAATGTGCCAGTAGTAATTAAAACTGCTGTTGCTGCTGATATATAAGCTATACATATTAGTTTGCCAGTAGTAATTAAATCTGTGCTGTTGCTGATATATAGCAAGGCCTAGCTATACATGTAAGTGTGCCAGTGGTAATTAAAACTGCTCTTGCTGATATGCCTCGCTATACATGTAAGTGTGCCAGTAGTGTGTTGTTGCTGATATATAGCAAGGCCTAGCTATACATGTAAGTGTGCCAGTGGTAATTAAAACTGCTCTTGCTGATATGCCTAGCTATACATGTAAGTGTGACAGTGGTAATTAAAACTGCTCTTGCTGATATGCCTAGCTATACATGTAAGTGTGACAGTAGTGTGTTGTTGCTGATATATAGCTAGGCCTAGCTATACAGGTAAGTGTGCCAGCTAGGCCTAGCTATACATTCCAAAACTGTGATTCCAAACCTGACCTGTTCACCGAAAGGTTAACCTGGGTCAAACTTGTGCCACAAAAATTATTTGATGAATGCTGGCTCGAATCACATTACAGGTGACTCACCAATTTCAGTACTGTTGACTAATGAATTCATTTTCTTTGTTTTATTTACCTAAATTATCTATCTGACACAGATATAGTGACATCCAACAAGGTGTTGGTTTTGATACATTATGATATTTATATTGTAGGTACATGGAGAACATAGAACCTAACAGAGCAACTTAATAATGTGATGATTCATTGACATGCAATGCAACAGATAAATGATGTTCCTTTGACAGCAACTTTGACACTAAATATTGTCCAGCTTGTTGGAATACTTTATTCCTATGGCTTGGTCTAAGACTGGTATTGGGCAGTCTTGGTAACAACTGATGTACTTCTAACATACTGTAGGGTTGATACTATATTGGACAAACAAGATTCTGAAGTACTGTCAGATCATCATCATTACCTTAGATATACTAGAAGCAGACACAACCACATGACCTGATATCAGGAGCAGACATACCCACATGACTTGATATCAGGAGCAGACACAACCACATGAACTGAGATCAATAGATACTAGCACCGCTTACTGCAAGCTGCTATTTTTCCATGTGAAATAGCATGTTCACACCAAGGTGTGGTGTAGAAACCATTATCCAATGTACAAACATCATCACTGAAGGATCATTATGATATGAAATAAACCAGATTCATATCATGGTACATACACAACCACATTCATGCTGATTACAAATGTACAAAGAGTTGTTAATACAAGATAATAATAAGATTGTCATCATGAGGAAAAGGTGTTAATATGACTGCAAACACAAACTCATTACCTCATATCAATATACTGACAGTGTCTGAATTCTGCAGGGTTGTTAATATCAGGTGAAATATCAGATTCAGATAACATGGTACATGCAAATCACATTACCTGATGTGAAATATACAAATATATTGTCATTTAACCGGTTAATGTCATCTACGATACATTATAAAGTGTTAGTATCTTCGGGAAGATAATACCACATTACAACATATCAATACACAAACAATATTATCACTAGGAATGGGATCTACAGTAGCTGGTAGATTATTATTATTATAACTCTGTATGGGATCTAGTAGTTAGATTATTATTATAACTCTGTATGGGATCTTGCTGGTAGATTATTATTATATCTCTGTATGGGACCTGGTGAGTAGATCATTATTATAACACTGTATGGTATCTAATTGGTAGATTACTATGACTCAGCATGGGGTCTAGCTGGAAGATCATTATTATAACTCTGTATGGAATCTAGCTGGTAGATTATTATTATAACTCTATATCTGTATGATATCTAGTTGGTAGATTATTATTGTATCTCTGTATGGGATCTAGCAGTTACATTATTATTATAACTCTGTATGGGATCTAGTAGATCATTATTATAACTCTGTATGATATCTAGTTGGTAGATAATTATGACCCAGCATGGGGTCTAGCTGGTAGATCATTATTGTAACTATGTAGGATCTAGCTGGTAGATCATTCTTTCTGTATGGGATCTAGATGGTAGATCATTATTCTGTATGGGATCTATCACATAGGTTATTGTTTCCACTCTATATGTGATCCAGCTGGTGCATTATTATTACCTCTCTTTATGGTATATCTAGATGGTAGACAATTATAACAACTCTGTAACTCGGTTGACCAATTCAAAATCTACATGTACCAATGAATATCACAATAGATGCCAGTGATCAAGATAAAGCCTGCATTATTGTATTCGGGTATAGTTTGGGTAATGATTAATTTGAATTTACATTTACCAAAGACTGTTAACTGTATTGATGTTATACCAGGGGTGGGGGGTGTTATTGATGGACTTAGTTTGCACATGCCTGGTATACAGATGAGGCAGCTTTCATTGTTACATATATAAAACAGTAACAAATTAAAAATGCACTTGAATTTAGGTTTTTTTTCTTTCCTTTTTTTTTAGTGGTTGACATTAAAGTAAATTAGTGAGAGTGCACAGCATTTGTAATACGTTTTAAATAGTTCTTACAATTCAAATGTTTCTTTGACATATATTTGCACATGCTGATGTCTCCTGTAAAGATTAGAGTGGCAAAAAAAAAAAAAAAATGAACACAAAATTATACACGATTCCATTATGTTAAACACATTATACAGGATTAATTAATTATACAGGATTAATTAAGTATACCGGATTCCATTATCTTCAACTGATTGTAAATGATGAAAGAGAATGATGAATGAATGCAAATATATTGCTTGCAAAGAGAAACAGGTGGAATCAGAATTAACACTCTGTCTCTATTGGTCTAATTGCATGATGATCAGTTGCAGTACTGTACATACGATGAAAGGTAGTACATAATTATATGGTGCTGGGTCAGCTACACATGGTGATAGGGAGTAATGAATATACGACAATAACATGGCAAGAGACAACAGGCTGAGTAAGAATTAATGCATCTCTATTGGGCTCATTATACGGTGCTGGGTTGGTCACACATGGTGATAGGGAGTAATGAATATATGACAATACCATGGCAAGAGACAACAGGCTGAGTAAGAATTAATGCATCTCTATTGGGCTCATTATGCGGTGCTGGGTTGGTCACACATGGTGATAGGGAGTAATGAATATATGACAATACCATGGCAAGAGACAACAGGCTGAGTCAGAATTAATGCATCTCTATTGGGCTCATTATACGGTGCTGGGTTGGTTACACATGGTGATAGGGAGTAATGAATATATGACAATACCATGGCAAGAGACAACAGGCTGAGTAAGAATTAATGCATCTCTATTGGGCTCATTATATGGTGCTGGGTTGGTCACACATGGTGATAGGGAGTAATGCAAATATGCAAAACTCTGATATGTCTTATGGTTGCTATGGCTACTATGGTTGTTGCTGTAGCAGTTTGTGACAATAATATAACACATGTTACACAATAAAAGATACAGTTTTCAAAGTATTGAAAAGACTGATCAGCATAATACATACCACCTATGATGATCATATCCATAATGAATGCAGTAACATGAGAGACAGAGAGAATATAGGAGGTTAGATACCACCCAAATTAAACACACAGTACAGGTTATTATCACACAAGATGTGTTCTGTTAGCTAACATACTGTAAGATAAACATATGCAATAATACACAAAGACATGACAATACACATGTGGAATGATACATAACATATACATGTGGAATGATACACAATGACATTGCAAGCTATGGAATGATACCACAATGACATTGCAAGCTATGGAATGATACACAATGACATTGCAAGCTATGGAATGATACACAATGACATTGCAAGCTATGGAATGATACATAATGACATTGCAAGCTATGGAATGATACACAATGACATTGCAAGCTATGGAATGAGACACAGTGACATTGCAAGCTATGGAATGAGACACAATGACATTGCAAGCTATGGAATGATACACAATGACATTGCAAGCTATTGAATGATACACAATGACATTGTAAGCTATGGAATGATACACAATGACATTGCAAGCTATGGAATGATACACAATGACATTGAAAGATATGGAATGATACACAATGACATTGAAAGATATGGAATGATACACAATGACATTGCAAGCTATGGAATGAGACACAGTGACATTGCAAGCTATGGAATGAGACACAATGACATTGAAAGATATGGAATGATACACAATGACATTGCAAGCTATGGAATGATACACAATGACATTGCAAGCTATGGAATGAGACACAGTGACATTGCAAGCTATGGAATGAGACACAATGACATTGCAAGCTATGGAATGATACACAATGACATTGCAAGCTATGGAATGATACACAATGACATTGCAAGCTATGCAATGATACACAATGACATTGCAAGCTATGGAATGATACACAATTGCATTGCAAGCTATGGAATGATACACAATGACATTGCAAGCTATGGAATGAGACACAGTGACATTGCAAGCTATGGAATGAGACACAATGACATTGTAAGCTATGGAATGATACACAATGGCATTGCAAGCTATGGAATGATACACAATGACATTGAAAGATATGGAATGATACACAATGACATTGCAAGCTATGGAATGATACACAATGACATTGCAAGCTATGGAATGGTACACAATGACATTGCAAGCTATGGAATGATACACAATGACATTGCAAGCTATGGAATGATACCACAATGACATTGCAAGCTATGGAATGATACCACAATGACATTTCAAGCTATGGAATGATACACAATGACATTGAAAGATATGGAATGAGACACAGTGACATTGCAAGCTATGGAATGAGACACAATGACATTGTAAGCTATGGAATGATACACAATGGCATTGCAAGCTATGGAATGATACACAATGACATTGAAAGATATGGAATGATACACAATGACATTGCAAGCTATGGAATGATACACAATGACATTGCAAGCTATGAAATGGTACACAATGACATTGCAAGCTATGGAATGATACACAATGACATTGCAAGCTATGGAATGATACCACAATGACATTGCAAGCTATGGAATGATACCACAATGACATTTCAAGCTATGGAATGATACACAATGACATTGAAAGATATGGAATGAGACACAGTGACATTGCAAGGTATGGAATGAGACACAATGACATTGCAAGCTATGGAATGATACACAATGACATTGCAAGCTATGGAATGATACACAATGACATTGTAAGCTATGGAATGATACACAATGGCATTGCAAGCTATGGAATGATACACAATGACATTGCAAGCTATGGAATGATACCACAATGACATTTCAAGCTATGGAATGATACACAATGACATTGTAAGCTATGGAATGATACACAATGGCATTGCAAGCTATGGAATGATACACAATGACATTGTAAGCTATGGAATGATACACAATGACATTGTAAGCTATGGGATGATACACAATTATACTGCAAGCTATACATATGAAAAGATACACAATGAAATTAAAAAGATATAGCAAATGCTACACAATGTATGTTGAATATTTCCATCATACCTTGAGGACATGTCAATGTTGACAAGATTTCCATGTTGTTGCACAAACCTATGGAGGAGATGAACTCCTTCCATGTTAGGATCAATAAGAAGAGGAGGTCTCTGCCAACAAGACTTCTGAATCGAGAGATTCTCCATCTGCCGGAGACTTAAACCTTTCAATGTTAAATGAGATGAAACCTTCATATTAATAGGATAAGAGATGATATAACCTAATCATAATTAAAAGATAATTATAAAGGGATCATGTGTGGTAATGATAATTCAAAGTATAACTTTCCCGATGATCCATTCAAACATTTTATTGCAGTTTGACTATAACTTTCCTGACTTTAAGTGATCCAATGCAATATTTACAACCATTCATAATTCACCGTTCCAAACTCATTTCCAATAAACACAATTAATTTCTTCATGTGTGAGTAACAAAGAAACTTATGACATTTTATTCACTCAAATACAATATCCATTACACATTCAATATCCCCAATTTTGAATAACTTTTTTTTTTCTATTGTTTTAAAGACTCTGTACTGTAGGTTTAGTAGTAGCTGGTTCTCTGAGTACTATCTGTGTACTAGTGACTATCATTATCATTATAGTAGTAGTCGTGCTAGTATTAGTCGTCGTAGTATTAGTCGTCGTAGTATTAGTCGTCGTAGTATTAGTCGTCGTCGTAGTATTAGTCGTCGTCGTCGTAGTAGTAGTAGTAGTAGCTTTAAAATACTTGACACCTGTTCCATCACTTACCCTTAGTAACCCATTCTGTGACTGCCTGTTCCCCTACTAGTAGTTTCAGCATAGCCTGTATGTATTTTTGATATTCCTTAGACGTCACTTGGGTAAAGTTGTCCACTGTGTACGAGTGGTGGGTCTCTGCTGCCTCGCTGAATGCATACTCTTTCATATTGGCATTGTTATTAATATTATCAACATCAGCAACATTATGAGCTTCATCATCTAGAAAGAAAAAAAAATAGATAAACAATCTTGATCAGTTTGTACGATTCCATATAGTAAAGATATCCACCATGGGATCATGATAGATACATAGAAGCAATACATTGTAGGTAACAAAGTACTACCAAGCAGAAAACAACAAGCAGAATACATAGGAATACCAAGAAGAATATCATTGGGAACCAAACAGGATATACCAAACAGGATAGTACATAGCACTCGATCCCGAGCAGGTTACATAGGACTACCGAAGCAGGATACATAGCACTCTAGGCGGCCGCCTCGCAACTTTTTAAAACCACCTCACCAAAAAATGCCGTAATTACCGCCTCACATGTTTATATCACGGTCAAAATCCTAAAATCACCCATTCTTGAAGAACCTAAGTACGGATTTGAACCCAAAATTCATGGCAGCGTCAAGTAACTCGCCCTCACCGCCTCATACTCTGAAAAACCCATGGGAAACCCTGGTATCTTGTAACATGTAATCTAAACATTGATGGCAACTGGATAGTATCTTGCAACATATCATACTATTATTGATGGCAACTAGATAGTATCTTGCAACATATCATACTATTATTGATGGCAACTGGATAGTATCTTGCAACATATCATACTATTATTGATGGCAATTAGATAGTATCTTGCAACATATCATACTATTATTGATGGCAACTAGATAGTATCTTGCAACATATCATACTATTATTGATGGCAACTGGATAGTATCTTGCAACATATCATACTATTATTGATGGCAACTAGATAGTATCTTGCAACACATTATACTATTATTGATGGCAACTGGATAGTATCTTGCAACATAGCATACTATTATTGATGGCAATTAGATAGTATCTTGCAACATATTATACTATTATTGATGTCAATTAGATAGTATCTTGCAACATAGCATACTATTATTGATGGCAACTAGATAGTATCTTGCAACATATTATACTATTATTGATGGCAACTGGATAGTATCTTGCAACATAGCATACTATTATTGATGGCAATTAGATAGTATCTTGCAACATATCATACTATTATTGATGGCAATTAGATAGTATCTTGCAACATATTATACTATTATTGATGGCAACTGGATAGTATCTTGCAACATATCATACTATTATTGATGTCAATTAGATAGTATCTTGCAACATAGCATACTATTATTGATGGCAACTAGATAGTGTATTGCGACATGTACGCACCTTGCTGAACATTGGTGTCAGCTTCCGGTTCTTCACTTGGCATTTCCTCATTTAAATGTTTCTCTTCTGTTGGTTCATCATCTTCACCTTTAACAATCTGATCTTCCTCCTTAACTTGTCTTGTTTCATCTTTCCGTGGACTACTTACTGCACTCAGTAATCCTCTGGTGCTGGGCCTTGATTTAGCATCTGTGGCAATAGCCCATTCAATAATCCATCCTGTACATAAAATAAGAACAAAAACTAATGATAGGTCATGTTACCACTCTATCATATTGTTAACCAACCATGTTACGAATCATCACTTGCTGTTGGTCAGTCACGTTACTACTCATCCATGTTGTTAATCAGTTATGTTAACTGTTGGCTATGTTGTTGGTCAGTTATGTTAACAGCCAGCCATGTCATTAATCATTCATGTTAGCAGTCAGCCATGTTGTCAATCAGTCATGTTAGCAGTCAGCTATGTTGTCAATCAGTCATGTCAACGTCAGCCATGTTGTCAATCAGTCATGTTACCAGTCATAAATATTGTTAATCAGTCATGTTCCCAGTTAGACAAGTGGTTAATCGGTCATATAACCAGTCACTCATGTTGTCAATCAGTCATGTTAACAATCAGCCATGTTCTTACTCAGTCACGTTAACGATCAGTGATGTTGTTTAATCAGCCATATAACCAGTCACTCATGTTGTTAATCAGTCATATTAACAGTCAGTCGGGTCATTAATTAGTCATGTTACCAATTAGACGAATGTTGTTAACTAGTCATACTTCCAATCCGCCATATCACTAACCAGTCATTTTAAAAGTCAGTCATCTTACTGATCAGCCACATTACTACTTGCCCATGTTATTAAGTAATGTCACAAATCTATCATATTGCTTTAAGGCTTACACAAGATTTTTACAGATTATCCCATAAGGCAAAATTAATATTTGAAAAGCTTTTGGACATTACTTTGAGGTAATACTGCACCATTACTTTACTTTTTGTTCTGCGATAAAAGCATGAAAATTGTTTCACATTGATCAACACGTAGAGAACAGCCTTGTTCAAAGATCATGTAAAAAGGAATATCTACACTTGAATAACAACCACCAACTGGTCTTTCGGTTTTGTAATGTAAGGTATCACGTTCATGTCTGGAGATTTGTCTACTATACATGATTTAAAGTCACAAGGTTAGGTTAGGGTCAGGGACATGGTTATGGTTAGAGGATGCATTATATATCATGTTACAGATTGGGAGCAGCATGGCGTAGCTGACCAACGATGTAACTGTCACGTTGGCATTGTAAGGTATCACATTTGTGTCTCCAGACATGTCTATCATACCTGATAACATATCACAAGGTTAGGTGCACGGACATATGGAAAGGTTACAGATCCATATCTCAAAACTTATTACACAGCATCATATCATGTTAAAGACTGGGTGGTACCAATGAACATGATATGAATACCCATGAAATCATTAATGACTTTACTGATAATGGTATTATTCTATCTTATGCGAATACAGGCCAGTGAAAGTTTAGACATGAATATTCATCTAAATCGCACGATTGTGAGAATGTTAATGTTACCTATCACTAAACAGTAAATCCTGTAATGCGAGTACACACCCTAACCATGACAGTATATCTAATTATCATATCACATCCTCTCACCTGATATCATACACGTTTTGCATTCTCCAGAGTACACACCCTAACCATGACAGTATATCTAATTATCATATCACATCCTCTCACCTGATATCATACACGTTTTGCATTCTCCAGAGGACACATTCTAACCATGACAGTATATCTGGTTTTACATCATAACCTCACCTGATATCATACATGTTATGTCTTCTCCACAGTACACACCTAACCACGACAGTATGTCTGGTTATCATATAGCCTCACCTGACATCTCAAGAGTACACAACCTATGCATGGCAGTATGTCTTGTTATCAAAGCCTCGCCTGATACCATACATGTTTTGCTTTCTCGAGAGTACACACCCTACTCATGACATTATGTCTGGTTATCATATCCTTACCTGATATCATACATGTTTTGCCTTCTCCATAGGACACACCCTAACCATGACAGTATGTCTCATTATCATAGCCTATTACCTGATATCATACCTATTTTGCCTTCCTGAGAGTACACACCCAAACCATGACAGTATTTCTGGTTATATCACATCTTCACCTGACATCATACATGTTATGCCTTCTTGAGAGTACACACCCAAACCATGACAGTATTTCTGGTTATATCATATCTTCACCTGACATCATACATGTTATGCCTTCTTGAGAGTACACACCCAAACCATGACAGTATTTCTGGCTATATCATATCTTCACCTGACATCATACATGTTATGCCTTCTTGAGAGTACACACCCTAACCATGACAGTATTTCTGGCTATATCATATCTTCACCTGATATCATACATATTTATACCTTCTTGAGAGGGCACATCCTACCCTGACAGCATGTTCGTTTATCACTCTAGTTGTGCCATGTAGGAAAAGTTTTCTCAAGTCATAAATTTATTAAAAACAAAAAAACAAACAAAATGAGGAGAAGACAAATGAAGTTATCATCACTCTGTGACTCCCCCCCTCCCTCTCTCTCTTGAAATCATAGAAGCCAACAAATGGTCAGATATAAATATTCATATACAATGTGATTTACAATGTGATTTTGTGTACCTTTCATAGGATCTATTGCATCTATCACTAATGGTATTCCCCTCTCTTGCAGACACAGTGGCCAGTGAATTGTAAGCACAGACTTCCTGAATCTGTGTTCATAAGGTCCCAAGTAGGTAGCAAACCCTGAAGCTACGGCAACTGCACCAAATATCGCAAATTCTCTTTGGTTAACTGACTGAGAGATCTGTTGGCAGTGCTCATATTCAATGGCAAGAATCTAAACATAACACAAATAAAACAAAAGAGTTATTAATTGGACTATGCAGCTAAGTACCAAACATCAGGGGATAATAACATTTAGAAAAGAAAAACAACAGTAAATACGACTGAAGATAACAGAAGCACAAGGATGCATCAAAAGAACCAATGAGAAGAAGAAAGGCAGATATATAATATAAAATATATTAAAGATGTACAAGGAGAATAATGATGATGATGCAGTAATGACAGAAAAGAGAACAAAAGTAAATCAATAAAGTAATGTCTTTTTATGGATACCAGGAGCGCAAAGATGCATTGAAAACACGAACGAAGACAAGGATGAATCTATGCAACAGCTTATGGATGTATGGAGAGCAAGATTAAAGGAATAAAAGAAGATCTTAAAATGGATACAAGAAGGATGCATTAGAAATTTAGCACAGAGCAGAAAAAGGGCGAATCTATACAAAAGACGGCTGATATATGGAGAACAAGATTAAAGGAATAAAAGAAGATCTTAAAATGGATACAAGAAGGATGCATTAGAAATTTAGCACAGAGCAGAAAAAGGGCGAATCTATACAAAAGACGGCTGATATATGGAAAACAAGATTAAAGGAATAAAAGAAGGTCTTAAAATGTATACAAGAAGGATGCATTAGAAATTTAACACAGAGCAGAAAAAGGGCAAATCTATACAAAAGACTGCTGATATATGGAGAACAAGATTAAAGGAATACAAGGTCTTAAAATGGATACAAAAAGCAACATTTTGCTTTAACAGTAATGGAGGTGACTTAATAAAACAAACAAAGTCGTGAATTTAAATACCACAAATGTTCTATAGACTAACCTCTCTGAATCTGTTAGCTGTCTCTAATTGTTTTTTCATCTCAATAGATAACTCATCTTGATCGTTCTTGTCCACTGTTGCTCCTTCAAAGCTCAAAGCTAAATCTAACAACCTCTCCTCCAAACTCTGATATAAATAGAGAATATTAAGAAAATAAAATGGTTTCTGACATATGTAGGTTCATTGCTACCATGGTAATTGAACAATACAGAAATGCAGCTGTAATGCTACGTACATAAGCACAAACTGTTTAACTCATGGAAACATCACACTTGGTACAGTTTTACAATACCATTACTATCACTTACCCTCTTCTTACTTTCTAACATGGACAACTTTCTCTTGGCTTCCCCGATTTCTGCAGTTGTCTCATCAACTCTTAAATGAAGAGGTTTAACTTTGGATATCATGAGACGATGATATCTGATGAAAAAAGTCAAGACAAAAGTCAAAATAACGTAAAATAAGTGAATAAACTAATATCATGTCAATAAGGCTAAATGATGAAATTTAAGCACATATGATAGAAGAATGTATGAACAAGGTCACCAATAAGAGATTTGTATATCAACAGCAGTAACAAAACCAACCACATCATGACCCCACCATAGAGACTCATAGCAACATCACAATAGGCTAACTGCAAGCCAAACTATTCATTAGTGGATGACAACCTTGGAACTATACACCCTAGACTAACTATGACCCAAACCAGTCATCAGCTGACAACAAGCAGGTTGTGACTACACTTTAGGCAAACTAAGAGTGACTCCAAACACTGATTAGCTGATGAAAACCTTACTATTATCCCAGAAACTCATTACCTGACACCAATCTTAGACAGACACTAACTGACCACAAAGATAAAGAAAGTCAATGAGTCTCACCAAATGGAGATTGGTATTGTTTTCAGCCACTCATTATTTTAAAAGAGACTAGTTGACTACAATGTGATATTTAGTTGATGATATAAGACTACTCTGATAGCTGTAATATCACCGTGACAGACTTGACCACACCAATCACCAAAATAGTCTCTTGGCCGAACAAATAGCTGAACCCTTCCCAACCTCTCATGATATTTACCATACCACACCCTCCTATGTATACCTCTAGCCTCATGATAATACCTTTAATTACCCTTCCACTATCTAACACTTCCCATGATAAAATCTTACCTGAACACACTCCTTACCATACGACCTTACTTGAACACACCCCACATATTACCGCTTTATTATCTACAACCCCCCTCTCATGATTATCTCTTACCTGACCACACCCCTCATATCACCTCCTCATTATCTACTACCCCCCTCATGATCATCTTGTACCTGACCACACCCCTCATATCACCTCCTCATTATCTACAACCCCCTCTCATGATATTCTTGTACCTGACCACACCCCTCATATCACCTCCTCATTATCTACAACCCCCTCTCATGATTATCTCTTACCTGACCACACCCCTTATATCACCTCCTCATTATCTACAACCCCCCTCTCATGATCATCTTGTACCTGACCACACCCCTCATATCACCTCCTCATTATCTACAACTCCCCTCTCATGATCATCTCTTACCTGACCACACTCCTCATATCACCTCCTCATTATCTACAACCCCCCTCATGATCATCTCGTACCTGACCACACCCCTCATATCACCTCCTCATTATCTACAACCCCCCTCTCATGATCATCTTGTACCTGACCACACCCCTCATATCACCTCCTCATTATCTACAACTCCCCTCTCATGATCATCTCTTACCTGACCACACTCCTCATATCACCTCCTCATTATCTACAACCCCCCTCATGATCATCTTGTACCTGACCACACCCCTCATATCACCTCCTCATTATCTACAACCCCCCTCATGATCATCTTGTACCTGACCACACCCCTCATATCACCTCCTCATTATCTACAACCCCCCTCTCATGATCATCTTGTACCTGACCACACCCCTCATATCACCTCCTCATTATCTACAACCCCCCTCTCATGATCATCTTTTACCTGACCACACCCCTCATATCACCTCCTCATTATCTACAACCACCCCTCTCATGATCATCTCTTACCTGACCACACCCCTCATATCACCTCCTCATTATCTACAACCCCCCCTCATGATCACCTCTTACCTGACCACACCCCTCATATCACCTCCTCATTATCTATAACCCCCCTCATGATCATCTTGTACCTGACCACACCCCTCATATCACCTCCTCATTATCTACAACCCCCCTCTCATGATCATCTTGTACCTGACCACACCCCTCATATCACCTCCTCATTATCTACAACCCCCCTCTCATGATCATCTCTTACCTGACCACACTCCTCATATCACCTCCTCATTATCTACAACCCCCCTCATGATCATCTTGTACCTGACCACACCCCTCATATCACCTCCTCATTATCTACAACCCCCCTCTCATGATCATCTTGTACCTGACCACACCCCTCATATCACCTCCTCATTATCTACAACCCCCCTCTCATGATCATCTTTTACCTGACCACACCCCTCATATCACCTCCTCATTATCTACAACCCCCCCTCTCATGATCATCTCTTACCTGACCACACCCCTCATATCACCTCCTCATTATCTACAACCCCCTCTCTCATGATCATCTCTTACCTGACCACACCCCTCATATCACCTCCTCATTATCTACAACCCCCCTCATGATCATCTCTTACCTGACCACACCCCTCACCCATTTGCAGAGGGATGCTGCAGCAGTGCTGTTGGTTTTCCTTAGCAAGTTCTGAGGCTGGAAGGACGCTTTCTTCAAATATGGCTCAACAAGATTAAGTGTTGTCTCTGGAAGTTCATGGTCATCAAAGCTACTTAATTCTTCCATAAACCTGTTTATAAGAAAACAAAGGTAAAAAGAAACAAGAAAGCCAAGAGGCTTAGTGATTCCTTGCCACTAATACATGCACTTCCATTAATTTTTTTCAAGTTGCAGTTTACTGTAGTAACCACAGGATATACCAGATGACGCCATTAATACTGGACACCATTTTCCAATACCTGTACCTGCTGTATGGATGTAATGTAAGATAACACTGGTGGCCAAGAATTCTCCAGCCTGCACAGTGGTAGCCTAGGTACAGTACAAATTTCCCAGGAACAAGAGATATACTCATATGACAGTTGAAATGACTGCCAATTATATAAACTACATAAATTCCTCCATCTACCCCATCATATGACCAAGTAGTAACTTATTTATCTCTTTTGCACAATAAGACTTTTCCCTCACAGAAATCTTCCATGTGCAACTGTCTCCACTTCAGACAACAAATCTATTCTACATTGTTTGATGACAGAAGGAGGCTGTATCTCAGATAATGATTCCTCTGGGAAAGAAAAGGGTCAACCTTTCTCCCATTTTCCACAGAGGTCATTGGTCAATCACCATTTTCAGACCAAACAAATGTCTCAGATGGAATTAAAAGCCAATTATGGCATTGAAAACTAAGTGAGCACTTTTAACTGTCAAAACAAGAGTAATAAATAAAAGAAGCATGATACCAAATACTGTACAGCTGAATTGGGGACTAAATAGAAACTCAAAGGTGTATTGTACCTGCTGAACTTAACCAAATTGGGCTTTTAGATACTTTACAGATGCTTTCAGACATACAGTACTTTATCAGAAACCAGCATGATGCCAGCTGAAGATCCATAGAAGTAGTTTCATCATTATATGTCAAAGACTTGTGAAATTAGTACAGAAACTACACTTCATTACCTAACTGACAGGTAAAAGTTTTCAAATTGGAACTTTCTAAATGTGCAAGCGTTGCTAGTCTTTGCTTGGAAGGGAGCTCAAATACCTTCCACCCATAGGAAAATACTGAAGGAGAGAAACATCAGCAAAGGTCTTAACACTTTGCACTCAAGGACCTCAGATGACCTTTGACCCACATCAAAACTTAAACCAGTAATTATATTTATATACTCCATCTAAAAAGAACAACTTTAAAGTGTGAAATTGTCTCCCCTTTGCAAATATTGAAATTATCTCCTCCTTTGTAAATAGTGTGTTTACAAGTTTTTTTCATGTTACGACCTCTGATGACCCCACATGACCTCTGATCACAAGACACACCCTCACCTTATTTACTTAGAAAGTCCTACATACCCTCGAAGGTCAAAGTTTGTGCAATGTGCAGTTCATGAGGTACTGCAAACATGTTTTGTCTATAGTCTGTCTGCAGATGACCTCTGGTGACCTTTGGCATCCACCAAAATCAATCCCAGTCAAGATCTTTAAATGTCCTCCCCACACACTGACTTTGGACTCTCCTGCACATTCCCTTCAAAAGATAGAGTGTTCACAAGCTTTTCACATTATGACTTCTGATGACCCCATATGACCTTTGACCTACAAGAATACCCTCACAATCTCACTTACTGACAGGGCAGTACATACCACCCAAGTTTGAAAATGATGCAACTTGTCGTTTCTGAGATACTGCAAACATAGTTTGTACACATTCTGCCTGATGTTGACCTCAGATGACCTTTAACCTTCACCGAAAACAATCCCAGCCGAGATCTTCATATGTTCTATCAACACACCAACTTTGACCCACCTTGCACTTTCCCTTCAAAAGCTAGAGCGTTCACAAGATTTTGCTCACACACATACATACACACACACACACATACGCACGCACATACACCGAATCACCATCGCAAAGATTCCTTGCCCGCCTTCGGCAAGGAATCAAAAAAACATTGTGATACTGAAGAAACAACTGCAATTACTGTATCATACATGACATTGATACAAAAAATGAGCAATTATTAGAAATGAAATTGACACAAAGAATGAGTAATTATCAGAAACAAAATTGATACAAGAAATGAGCAATTACTAGAAATGAAATTAATACAAAGAATAGTGATTATTAGAAAAGAAGCCTCGTACAGAGAATGAGTGATTACTAGTAAATTCAGATAATACAGTCTAACTACCTTTCAAGATTGGCCATCTGACGCTTGGCTCCTTTCTTCCAAGTTAAATCAGTTGATGGACTCTTCACTGAAATGGAGATGCAAGATAAGAAAGATTAAGAATCAGGAGATGATCAACAGAAAATAAAAAGTAATGATACAAAATATACATCATCAATGAACTTTGATCATATATGGTGGCAAATGACATACTAATGGTACCACATACACATCATCACTAATTATACTACAGATGTTAATAACATACTAATGATACCAAATAAACATCACCACTAATTATACAGACCTATGTTAACAACATATTAATGACACCAAATATACATCATGAATGAGCTATGATCATACATCTGACATACTGATCATAACAAGATATATCATGAATGAGCTATCATCATCATAAATGAAATACTAGTGATAACATACAGTATCTAACATCATCATAACTGAGTTACTACTCTATCACTGTGTTACTAATGTCTGATGATGGCACAGGTGAAACTATTTATGACAAATCTGTAGTGAGTGTAAATACATCTCCAATGAAATAACTAGTGCTGCGATGCTGCTGTAACTCACACTTCAAACTTTAGCAATAATTAAATTCTCTCCATAAAATATAATACAATGTAGAAGTGGGTTTAACCCATGGTGTTCAGATGGGTGAGTATGGCAAGAGAGTCATATATTAAGTGATATGATGCAATCCCACACACCCCCACAAAAAAAAGTACACTGGAAGAAGAAAATTTAACAACTGATAAAATAAAAACAGTAAGAATAAAACAGTACATCAACAACAAAAATAGTAGTCTTAGATATGTCGCATTCAATATCTAATGAGAAGCAGAATAATTCTTTGACGGTTCTATTAGGAATCTGGTTGAGTACAGCGATGGTCAGTTTAGAGACTATTTTCGTATGGTGATTGAGTAGGAACCATTTTTCCATCAGAGATAATCTAAGTGTAGGGCCACCTAATGACCTTTGTGATTTTAATTAGAACAATGAAGATACCGTGACTTTGATACAGGAACAAAGGCAACAACACTCTGCAGGTGTAGGTTGTTGAACTGCTCAGAAACAACGTCACATCAAAAATGATACATAATTGTCAATCACAATTACACATAAAACATGAAACCACCCAGTTAAAATCTGAGGCATTAACTGTACTACTACCGCTTTCGCGGTAGGACTGAGTTGTTTCCTGCAAAAGACTGAAATGTGCTGTGCAAAAAGGATTGCATGCACAAATATTCCTTACATATTCACTTGAAGAATTTTAAGCTAATTTAACCAAATGCATAAAGATGGAAAAATCCATTTTGAGAACAATAATACTAACAAAATTTCAGACAAAAAATTGCAACAGTAAAGAAACAGAAGACTTTTCAGGATTTCAGGATTTTTCTATTGGAGCAAGACCTATAGTACATTATACATCTCACTAACAAATTAATTAATTACACTCAATGATTTCTGGTTTTATCTGTTGAAGCTGGACCTTTATATTGTAGCAAGACCTATAGTACATTACATACATCTCATTAACAAATTAATTACACTCAATGATTTCTGGTTTTATCTGTTGAAGCTGGACCTTTATATTGTAGCAAGACCTATAGTACATTACATACATCTCATTAACAAATTAATTAATTACACTCAATGATTTCTGGTTTTATCTGTTGAAACTGGACCACTATATTGTAGCAAGACCTTTACTATATTATACATCTCATTAACAAATTAATTAATTACACTCAATGATTTCTGGTTTTATCTGTTGAAACTGGACCACTATATTGTAGCAAGACCTTTACTATATTATACATCTCATTAACAAATTAATTAATTACACTCAATGATTTCTGGTTTTATCTGTTGAAACTGGACCACTATATTGTAGCAAGACCTTTACTATATTATACACCTCATTAACAAATTAATTAATTACACTCAATAATTTCTGGTTTTATCTGTTGAAGCTGGACGTTTATATAGCAAGACTAGACTATACATCTTATGAAGACAGTCCAAGGGCACTTCACTCAATAATTTCTGGTTTTAAATTGCTAACTTATAATTGCAGTAGATGGATCTACTGGGACTAATGTCATTAGAGTTGAGGCATTTCAGATCAGACCCTTATGATGTCTCTTCTTTTGTTTATGGTTTAGAAGATGTTGATTACAGAGATTTCTTCAGTTTAACAGACAATGATACTACCAAAGGCCATGCTTTTAAATTTTTTAAGAGTCAATGTTGTTTTGATATTACCAAACATCTTCTTTTTTTTATTTCGTATTGACAATGCCTGCTATGGCCTCTCAGCTGAAGCATTTACCTGTACATCATTTAAAAAAAACTTTCAGTGTTTGACCTTTGTAACCTTTGACCTCCACCAAAAATAATAGGCTTTATGCACTTGATATAATGCATCCAAATACTAACTGTACTTCAGTAAACCTCTTCAAGGCTTTTCTATTTACAGACAGACTGATGACATTGTTGGGGGATAATATGAGTCTTATCTGACCCTCCCCCCCCCCCATCTGCCATCAGATTTATTGTTCTAATAGCATGCAGGTGAGCAGGTAACATGTAAGACACAATAGTACTACCATTAAGCCTACATACTTGTAGAAGTGTAGCTTCTTCTTAAACTACATGGGTATAATCGGCATTCGAAACGGTCAAAACGAAAACAACAACCAACAATATTCTTCCACCTTTAAATAGTAATTTGGACCTCTTATGTCTCAACTAGGTAAGATGAGAACATTCCATGGAATTAAGCGGTTTACTGTAAACATAAAATAAAGAATACGTGCAGCAAAATAACAACTGCATTCAATGAACATCACAAACTATTTTTATGTTTTGGTAGCAGTTCCCCTTTTTATGTGCAAACTCATATATCACCTCTACACCTTTCTACAAAGCTTCCCTCTTTAGAAGAATCATGTGACTCCTCCTGTGCTATCGGACTGCTCAAACACAACATGGTCTACACTCATACCACGCCTTGGCTACCTACAGGTCTCAAACACCTCTCATCTTGTACACACTAAATATACATAAAAATGAACCGACAGGAAGCATAAACATAATCACTGTTCTTTAACTACAGGCTAGTACATATAATTCACTCATGACGAACGATTTAGCAAGATAAACAGGCAAACATACATAAATTGAAACTGATAAGGCCTTCTCCATTAAAACAACGATATACGAGCAATATACAATGCACAATGACCATGAGGGTCCCAGTCAATATTCACACTTTTTACTTCCAAAGTTTCGAAGCAATAACTGGCAATAGTGAGCTAATTACCAGCAAGAAACAGACACATTGATAGATTCATCAACTGTCTGGTAACCAAGGAAAGAAGGTAACATCTTACCACTTTGGAACGTCTTTTGACGTAACTTATGCTGAAATCGTACATTATTACCGAGAAACAAATTGGTGGCGCTATACAAACTGTCATGCCACTATAAGAAGTGCACATTTTACTACTATTGGTAGTAGATTATTTTTCACAAAATATACCTGTAATCTCAGTGACAAGAGGTATTTTACATTAAATCATTCCTCTGTATTGCTACGGCCTAGACTTACAATAACTGAAGAAAGGACAGCAATATATTAGCAAATGCTGTACAGTAGAAATTATACAGCAAATGTGACCTAATGCTCACGTCTCCAGTGTATGACATTATGACAATCAACCAATAAAATTGCTTCCTTTTTGGTTGCTACAAATGACAAGGTTCCCAGTAACTTTCAATAAAGCTTTCATATGAAGCGGTGTCACTAGCCTAGAATATTTCAGGATTACTAATGTATACAAATATATCTGCATGTAATACACAGTATTGTCTTTGGAACTATATATCAATGTTATGTATATCAGGGATGTATGTGCAGGGTAAAAAAAAATACTGAAAACAGGTTGCACAGGTGAAAGCTGTCCTGGGGGTGGGGTATAAGGGGAGGGAATTTTTGCGGTCAGAAGAGAGCTGAGGTGCAAAACACACAATTTACATGATGCAATAATATACAGAAACACCGTGAAGTTTCCAGTGTTATTTTTACGTGTTTTCCATTTGAATTTCAACAAAACTTCTTCCAATGTTTTCAGATAAGTGTCCGTACTTCCAGTTGGCAAAAAAACTGTTGGAATACAGGGAAATACGGAGGTATCAGCCAATTTTTAAAAAATACAGAATTCCATATTGATATGGAGAACTTACATCCCTGGTTTATCCATAAGATCAAATATTAAAATTGATATTTATGGGTATGGAAGGGCAATACAAGATATTGAACAATATATCAGCCGACCTTACTGTCATATGATGAAAAAAGAAAGGGGTGTGTACTGGGGCATTTATTGGAGTAAATGTGGTAGTTGCTACTGGCTACAGGCACACCTTTGATGGTGTTAAGAGTCCCATATACCACGACTTTTTGCATATGTGCAGATCTCACAAATTTTGCGGGAAAGCAGATATTATCAATATTTTAAAGTTGACATATGGATATTGATTTGTTTCAATACCGATAGATCTTAAGTAAGACAACACTTTGACTTTAGGTACTAGTAAGGTCACCAGTCTTTAGTGTTGCAAAAGAAATATCCCTGGCATGTCTTTAGAGAGAAAGAAGAAGAAAGACCACCATCAGTGCATCTTCAAAGAGTAAACTAATAAGGTCATCAGCATGCTATGACTGAGGCACTAGTAGGACCACTCATATAAACTGAAATGCTAGCAGGACAGCTAGTAAGTTTTCAGTGATCTACAAGTAAGGTTATTAGCACATTTTTAGTGAGGTACTAGTGAGCCCACCAGTCTTTAGTGCGGCACTAGTGAACCCACCAGTCTTTAGTGAGGCACTAGTGAGCCCACCAGTCTTAAGTGAGGTAATAGTCAGCCCACCAGTCTTTAGTGAGGCACTAGTGAGCCCACCAGTCTTTAGCGAGGTACTAGTGAGTCCACCAGTCTTTAGTGAGGCACTAGTGAGCCCACCAGTCTTTAGTGAGGCACTAGTGAGCCCATCAGTCTTTAGTGAGGTGCTAGCGAGCCCATCAGTCTTTAGTGAGGCACTAGTGAGCCCATCAGTCTTTAGTGAGGCACTAGTGAGCCCATCAGTCTTTAGCGAGGCACTAGTGAGCCCACCAGTCTTTAGTGAGGCACTAGTGAGCCCATCAGTCTTTAGCGAGGCACTAGTGAGCCCATCAGTCTTTAGCGAGGCACTAGTGAGCCCATCAGTCTTTAGTGAGGTACTAAGCAGCAGTGGTGGCACCAAGAGGGGTCACCGGGCATACTCCCCCTTAGTCAGAACCTTTGCTCCCAGTTGCCCCCTCCCTACTCAACTAAAGTAACCTAATAAATGCATACATATATATGTCTATTACCTCTTTATATTTGTATCTTTCTGTTCTAGGAAATCCATGAGACTTAATTTGTCATCCAGAGATATACTAAAACCTCAGAGATTTGGTGGACACCCATTGGGGCCTTTGTCCATGGGCCCCATAAGGGGTTCCTAAGTTCTCATCTTGTCAAATCAGAAGAGAGATAGAGCCAAAATAATTAAACTCGTTTGGAATCTCTGCATATAATGATGCGCTGCAAACAAAACTATACCTATCCTGAGATGTAATTTTGCACCTCAGAGCTTCTGGGCGCTTTTCCCCCTGGTCCCTCACTGGGGTTTTGTCCCTGGACCCCACCAAGGGCCCTAAGACGAGCCCTTGGACCCCACTCATTAAGCTCACCCTTCGCACACAATTTCGCACTATGCACAGAAGTTTTGTCCCTCCAACAGTTTCTTTTGCCCTCCATTTGCCTCCTGAAATCTAAAATCCGGGTGCCGTCACTGACAAGTGATCTATTGATTAGTCTTAACAGTGATTGGTATTGATAAGACCACTTATTTCTTTAATGAGGTATTAGAAGGACTACCAGCATGTTTACAGTGATGTGCTAGTAAGGTCATAAGTATGTCTTTAGTGAACAACTAGCAGGCCACATCTCAGTGAAGCCTTACAAAGGACAACTAACAAACTTATAGTAAAATAGTAGCTGATAGTAGCTGATAGTAGCTGATACTATGTACTCACATATCATAATGATAGTAGACTACTAGTTGCCTAATAGCTGATACTATGTACTCACATATCATAATAATAATAGCAGAGTATTAGTTGCTTAATAGCTGATACTATGTACTCACATATCATAATAATAGCACAGGATTAGTTGCCTAATAGCTGATACTATGTACTCACATATCATAATAATAGCACAGTATTAGTTGCCTAATAGCTGATACTATGTACTCACATATCATAATAATAGCACAGTATTAGTTGCTTAATAGCTGATACTATGTACTCACATATCATAATGATAGTAGACTATTAGTTGCCTAATAGCTGATACTATGTACTCACATATCATAATAATTGCACAATATTAGTTGCTTAATAGCTGATACTATGTACTCACATATCATAATGATAGTAGACTATTAGTTGCCTAATAGCTGATACTATGTACTCACATATCATAATAATAATAGCAGAGTATTAGTTGCTTAATAGCTGATACTATGTACTCACATATCATAATAATAGCACAGTATTAGTTGCCTAATAGCTGATACTATGTACTCACATATCATAATAATAGCACAGTATTAGTTGCCTAATAGCTGATACTATGTACTCACATATCATAATAATAGCACAGTATTAGTTGCTTAATAGCTGATACTATGTACTCACATATCATAATGATAGCACAGTATTAGTTGCCTAAT
Organism: Stichopus chloronotus; assembly: GCA_021234535.1. Taxonomy (NCBI): domain Eukaryota; kingdom Metazoa; phylum Echinodermata; class Holothuroidea; order Aspidochirotida; family Stichopodidae; genus Stichopus; species Stichopus chloronotus. The sequence continues at coordinate 7,580,353 of CM037842.1, forward strand.
AGCTGATACTATGTACTCACATATCATAATAGTAGCACAATATTAGTTGCCTAATAGCTGATACTATGTACTCACATATCATAATAATAGCACAGTATTAGTTGCCTAATAGCTGATACTATGTACACACATATCATAATAATAGCACAGTATTAGTTGCTTAATAGCTGATACTATGTACTCACATATCATAATAGTAGCACAATATTAGTTGCCTAATAGCTGATACTATGTACTTACATATAATAATAGCAGAGTATTAGTTGCCTAATAGCTGATACTATGTACACACATATCATAATAATAGCACAATATTAGTTGCCTAATAGCTGATACTATGTACACACATATCATAATAATAGCACAGTATTAGTTGCCTAATAGCTGATACTATGTACTCACATATCATAATAGTAGCACAATATTAGTTGCCTAATAGCTGATACTATGTACTTACATATAATAATAGCAGAGTATTAGTTGCCTAATAGCTGATACTATGTACACACATATCATAATAATAGCACAATATTAGTTGCCTAATAGCTGATACTACGTACTTACATATAATAATAGCACCGTATTAGTTACTTAATAGCTACTTACATATCATAATTATAGCTGCCATTAGATCTTCAATATCAACATCTGGTTTCTGCATCCCTCTTAGTTCTCCAAGACTGTTCAGATCCATTTCTTCCACAACTTTCTTTGTATCTTGTACAATTGCTACAGTCTTGAATACTGCTTTCTCATGGGCAAGGGCATACCTGGGTAGAACCTGTATGAGAGGTAGAAGTCCATAGAATATTAATAATTACATGGAGCATAACTTTCAGGTATGTACAATTTATAGTTGATTTCTACACAGTAGTTTGATATATAACTGATATAAGCAAATAGAACTAAACAACATATTACATTACTAAGTTCATGTTTGTTGTTTTTGCAAAAGATTGTAATATATTAATCGATTGATTTGTATTTTGAATGTATCTGAAGGTACCTCTGGCTGTCTGTAGGGGGTGTAGTTATTTTGATAATTTCTGTGTGTGAATGTTCTTGGTTCAACAGACTTACATGTACTGTAAATCTAAATACCCTACTTACATTTGCCATGCTTGCTTCCACTGGTATTTAGTTTAATGCAATTTATCTGAAATTACAATATATAACTTACATCTAAATACAGTATATTAGACATGCTTGCTTCCACTGGTATTAAGTTTAATACAGTTAATCTGACATGGTTATGAATACGTAACTTACATCTCTCAGCTTTTGAATGTGGTCAAGTTGTTTTTGTACAATCTTAACCTGCTGTTCAGCAATGGCAGTATCCTGACCGATCTGGGAGAGTAACTTAATGGTACCCTGAAAGGAGAAGGAACAAAACCATGAGTGGAGAAAATAGCTGGGCACAAACACAAAACAATATGGTCCTGTAATATCAGGGGACAATTATTTGAAACAAATGAAGAGATAGAGCAGCAACATAATTCTAAGAAAAGGACCCCAAACAAGGTAAAAGCAAAGTACATACAACAGATAGAACAATGATGTAACAAGAGACAGCGAAGTACATACAACAGTATGTACATGCTGTACATGCTGTGTATACTAGAGAATCATGTGGTAATGCCATAGCAAGTTGTTGGTGGGCTAACTAGAGAATCATGTGGTAATGCCATAGCAAGTTGTTGGTGGGCTAACTAGAGAATCATGTGGTAATGCCATTCATGAAAAGTTGGTTGGTGGGCAACTAGAGAATCATGGTAATCATAGCAAGTTGTGGTGGGCTAATAGAGAATCATGTGGGTAATGCCATAGCAAGTTGTTGGTGGGCCTAACAGAGAATCATGTGGTAATTGCTCAAGCAAGTTGTGGTGGTCTAAATAGAGAATTATTGTTGTAATGCCCATAGCAAGTTGTTGGTGGGCTAACTAGAGAATCCTAGGTTGTTGGGGGCTAATGCATTGTAATGCCAAGCAAGTTGTTGGTGGGCTAACTAGAGAATCATGTGGTAATGCCATAGCAAGTTGTTGGTGGGCTAACTAGAGAATCATGTGGTAATGCCATAGCAAGTTGTTGGTGGGCTAACTAGAGAATCATGTGGTAATGCCATAGCAAGTTGTTGGTGGGCTAACTAGAGAATCATGTGGTAATGCCATAGCAAGTTGTTGGTGGGCTAACTAGAGAATCATGTGGTAATGCCATAGCAAGTTGTTGGTGGGCTAACTAGAGAATCATGTGGTAATGCCATAGCAAGTTGTTGGTGGGCTAACTAGAGAATCATGTGGTAATGCCATAGCAAGTTGTTGGTGGGCTAACTAGAGACTCAAGTGGTAATGCCATACAGTTGTTGGTAGGCTATTTATAAGTTATAGCATTGTAGTGGTAATGTCATATGCCATAGAGTCATCATATAAAGGTGGTAATGTCATACAACATGTTGGTGAGCTTCCCTCCAAGGTATAGTTGACCACTCAATATTTTAGGGGGCAGTTGTGTAGGCTTATTTCTAAATAAATTTGCCAGAGGTAAAATCATTAAAGTCTTTACTTAGACTATACAGTGGCTTTGAAAACTTAGGCCTACTGGAAAGGGGGGGGGGTGTCTTGATGAGGAGGGTCAGTTCTAAGAAATCTTAAATACAACTTTTGTAAGAATTTTGACTATTCCCTTTTGATATATGTGCAAATAATGATATAGGCTAGTATCAACTCCATTTAGGGTGGAGTTAGGAGATTGTGTTGGTTCATCGTAACAGTTATATATATGATATTTTACTTTCCAAATATTTCATGAGCAGATAAAATTTAACGTAACAGTTATATATATGATATTTTACTTTCCAAATATTTCATGAGCAGATAAAATTTTGATAAAAATAACCCACCCTGTTTCATAATGAAGCATTTAAGGCTTAGCAATACATTAGACATCAGATAAAAGAATATTCAACATTTAGGATAGAAAAAATGTTTGAAAATCTTTCGCTTGTTTCTCCACAGTGTGTAGGCTGGGCTTTTAGTGTGTACACACATGTTAGTCAACAGGAAAAGTCGCAAACAATTGTCAAGAAACCATTAGGGCCTCCTTAGGAAAAAGCCTACTGCTGACAGTTTATGAGTATATTGTTGATTGCTAATTGAAGGTCTTTTAAACATGCCAGGAAACTTAAAAGCAGCTTCCTTCATTTATCAGCTTAACCACAAATTCTACACATGTACAGAATCAAGAAATTAATGGGTCTATATTGTAGCCTAACTATGGGGAATTAACATACGTTAGGCCTTCATTATACTTACCACTAGCAGTCATATGCAAAAGTTAGTCTAGGTTTAACATTTCCTAAGTTTCATTGGCCTCCCTCGTTGATGGATAATCTGATTTGGTAGTACTATGGCCCTCTTCCCAAACAAAATATGCACACATTTAGCTGCAAGTGTAAATTAAAGAGGCTCATTGAGTTGTTTTGTGAAATTCACTCAATTTTTCTAAACCGGTCAAGTTTCCTTCACATGCTTATGACAAACATTCAAACTAAAAGGATCCCAAAGTTTTAGATAAGTTGGAACATTAATGAGTGAGTAACCAACGATTAAATTTGGTTTTTGAAACTTTGTGACCAGACATTTTCACATTAGTACATTCACATGCACACAACCAGAGCAAGTAACAGTCAAAAATTCAAAAAAATTGACCGTTTTCATATAACTATTGGATGTGAAACTTGATTTATTATGATGATTGTGAGTATTGTCGTGTGTTTGTATACTTCAAAATCACCACAATCTTTACTGACGTCAACTCAATGAGCCCCTTTAATGCAACTTGATGCAGTGTTACTGCTATGGCACTTGTAATGGAAGGAAAATTGTGAAAAGTAAATAACTTTTTGTGCAGTGCATGAGTTACAACAATCCCTTAGCTAAGCTAACCTATTCAGCTATGTGTAAGTACCTTTAAATTTCGTATGTCAAACATGAATTGTACGTATGTCTGCTAGCTACGATAGCTACAGTCTAAGTGTGTCATACCAATGAGTACGGTACAGGTGCTGTGATGTTGTGTACATAAAATACTGGGGTTTCCACTGTCCATGAATATTTATCATTAATTGTCAACATCACTAATTTCGGAAAACGTTACCATTTTGGTTGTTACGTTATACAGTTGAACAAATCAAGATGATTTATCCTTTGGATGGGTTGGACCAGGGAGGTAACAGATGATGCACTATCAACAGAATCACAAATCAAGCAACAGGCCGCTGCTTTTGGTCTGTGTCCTGTACCGTGCATGCCTGTCAATGTTCAAACAATTGTCAGATGGCTACTTGACAGTTCGCAGAGACAAAAAGATAGAAGTATCATCCGTTGGGAGATAGAGTTGAAACCCCAGATTTTTTAAATAAAGACTGTCTTGGGGAAGTTTTATGAAGAAAGAGACCTTATTTCAAATAAACAAGTCATGTGGTCCTTTCCACGAGCTGAAACCCAACAGACAGCTTATTAACAGAACTCATAGTTCTATGACAAGACTGATTATTTACTAACTTCAAACGGAGAAGATTTCTTAAAATATCGGACAGCATCATACATTTTTTCTTTGTTTGGTCAATTTGGGAAAAATTTTCTCATAGTAACATCATGGTCACAGTCAAAGTTGCCTTTCAATGTATCGTAATAAACGATGAAAAACAAAGAAGCTCATTTTATTGCAAAGAAGCTAACATCAAACTAAGCGAAAGAAATAAAAAAAAAGGAAGTACAAACAGGTGTTTTTGTAATTTTAACCGAAGAGAGCTTATCCCTCTTCTCACTTCAGTTTTTACTGTCTGTGGTACTTTGCAAACTAAAGTGAAAGGAACAAAAGTCCTGGGTCAGATCTTGGCTTGTATTCCAAAGCTGTAAACTGGGCCATAGTGCTCTGTAATCAGATTAATTACAAGTGTAGAGGAAGCTGTGCATGATTCAGACAGTCCTCGGCAGTGCCGTGGAGGGAAAGAGAGATCATGAGTCAAGCTCCACTGAACACACAAATCTGCGTCCGTGCGGATTGTCAAAAACGAGTTAGGTTAGGTTCCCTTGCTAAAATCAACAATGATTCACAGTCTTTATGACATAAGTAATTCCCTGTACTTGCCTCTTTTCTTTCTTCTAAGACTACCAGCTCATGTTCCAGTTGTTTTTGAAGTTTCATGGCCAATTTATTCTCCTTGTTGATATGATGGAGCACTTTAGTCACCATAGTATGCTCTCTAAATATAGTCTCATATCGTTGCTTGTACATTGATAGAAATCTGTAAACCATAAGAAGAGTTCTCTTCAATTATGTGGTAAAACAAATGACTTTTGCTGTACTGCCTACACCAACAGCACATTATCCTATGAGACAAACAAGCGTCTATATTTACTGCAGTCACAAAGAACCCAAAGCTGCTCTTAAATATCAACCCACTGCTGCTGTTAAATATCAACCCACTGCTGCTCTTAAATATCAACCCACTGCTGCTCTTAAATATCAACCCACTGCTGTTGTTAAATATCAACCCACTGCTGTTGTTGAATATCAACCCACTGCTGCTCTTAAATATCAACCCACTGCTGCTGTTAAATATCAACCCACTGCTGCTGTTAAATATCAACCCACTGCTGCTCTTAAATATCAACCCACTGCTGCTCTTAAATATCAACCCACTGCTGTTGTTAAATATCAACCCACTGCTGTTGTTGAATATCAACCCACTGCTGCTCTTAAATATCAACCCACTGCTGTTGTTAAATATCAACCCACTGCTGCTGTTAAATATCAACCCACTGCTGTTGTTGAATATCAACCCACTGCTGCTCTTAAATATCAACCCACTGCTGTTGTTGAATATCAACCCACTGCTGCTGTTAAATATCAACCCACTGCTGCTGTTAAATATCAACCCACTGCTGCTATTAAATATCAGCCCAAAGCTGCTGTTAAATATCAACCCACTGCTGCTGTTAAATACAAACCCACAGCTGTTGTTGAATATCAACCCACTGCTGCTATTAAATATCAGCCCAAAGCTGCTGTTAAATACAAACCCATGCACTGCTGCTCTTAAGTACCAACCCAACTGCTGCTGTTAAGATGAACTAATTACATTCCCTTACCTGCAATCTGTGCTCACTTCTACTTCACAGATTGTACTCCCTTTTCACAAGATCACATGAAACATTAAACTTAACACACTGTCCCAGCATTGTACATGACACTATTATCTGTATCAGCTTGTATTGGAATAGTGTTCTGGGTCTCTGCTTTCTCTAACCTCTCTACAAATTTTTCATAGGTTGTATTCGTGAGGTGATTGTATCGTCCACAGTCATCTTCTTCTCCATCAAGTTGTCTTATTGATAGGTGCATGGTAGCCATTAGATGAGCCAGGTTCTCTTTCTGTATGCTGGTTAGAGTTTCAACACCTGAAGATAAAGTATTAAATGATCCTAAAAAATAATCCTCATAGCGTATGATGTAATAATCAGCTGTATAATAACCACACGGCGCTGTGTCTTATCTGTAGGACATAATAATCTACAAAGCTTATGATGTAATAATCAGCTGTATAATAACCACACCACTGTGTCTTTTCTGTATGACATAATAATCCTCATAGCTTACGATGTAATAATCAGCTGTATAATAACCACACCGCTGTGTCTCATCTGTATGACATAATAATCCTCATAGCTTATGATGTAATAATCAGCTGTATAATAACCACACGGCACTGTGTCTTACCTGTATGACATAATAATCCTCATAGCTTATGATGACATGCTCAGCTGTATAATAATTAGATAGCTTTACCTGCATGGTGTGGTATGTACACATGATTTCATTCTACTGGTATGTACCTTTAACATAACAATCGGGTATATTATAACCAGATAATTTTATTATCTGTATGGTGTCGTACCTACATACATTTCATTGTATTGCTATACCTGATGATGTAACAATCAGCTGTATTACAACCACCTAGGTGTCTCTCATCTCTATGGTGAAGTATTTACACACTGTCAGTGAGTAACATTATGCAACATTACAATCACCTATGTTTGCATTGACTTACTGAACTGTGACACTATTGAAATTACTGCAATGACTGCTGACTCATTATACCATGGATTAGTATGTACTAACCCATGAGAACACATTGATACACACTAACTCACTGTGCAGCATCACAATTCTGTGATGATAGTGCCAAAGTAAGCAAGCCATGTGACCAACAATCTTCCAATCAGATGTAGAGGAATTAATATGGTGTAATGTAAAACCAAATAGTTTGGGTATGTAATCTAATATACTTTATGGCGGCATGATAATCAGCTGTATTATAACCACATAGTTTTACCTGTATGGTGATATATCTACACACATTTCATTCTATACAGCTGCACCAAAATAATGTAAAAATCAGCTAAATCATTAACATATATCACCATCCTACAGTCTACATCCTGTCCTACAGTCTGCATGGGGTGTTACTAACATATATCCCCGTCCCACAGTCTGCGTGGGGTATTACTGACAAATATCCCTGTTCTCCAGTCTACATGGTGTATTAACATACCGTTCAGATGAAACAAAGCATGATGAACAAGGTTTTCCCTTGACCAATGCTGAAACCAAAAGCAATTGAGATGCTCAGTGAGGGATGGATACTGCGTACACCTTCTCTGAAAGTCAGCACCAGTTGATGAGGACACCAAAATAACTCGGAAATTAGTTCTCACGGTCCTGGGAGTAAAAAGACAACTTGTTTAAGTGCACTTTAACAACAAGAGAAATAAGAAAAATAGAATCATACACATCAGTGCGATACCACGTAAGCTGGTTATGTCCTTACCAGTAGTATCACCTTGGGTTGCAATGTTCTTACAAGAAGTATCAACTTAGATTGTAATGTCCTTACTAGTAGTATCACCGTAGGCTGTAACTTCCTTAGAAGTAGTATCATCTTAGGTTATAACGTCTTTACACATAGTATCACCTCAGTTTCTTATGTCCTTACAAGTAGTATCACATTAGGTTGTAATGTTCTTATAAGAAGTATCACCTTAGGTTGTAATGTGATTACTAGCAGTATCACCTTAGGTTGTAATGTCTTTGCTAGTAGTATCACCGTATGTTGTAATGTACTTACTAGTAGAATCACCTTGGGTTGTAATGTCCTTACACATAGTATCACCTTAGTTGTACTATCCTTACAAGAAGTATCAACTTAGGTTATGTCCTTACAAGTAGTATCACCGTAGGTTGTTATGTCCTTTCTAGTAGTATCATCTTAGGTTGTAATGTCCTAACAAGAAGTACACCTTAGGTCATAATATTCTTACTAGTAGTATCACCTTAGTTGTAATGTCCTTACAAGTAGCATCACTATAGGTTGTAATGTCCTTACTAGTAGTATCAACTTAGGTCGTAATATCCTTACTAGTAGTATCACCTTGGGTTGTACTGTCCTTACAAGTATAGTATCTCTTCAGGTTGTAATGTCTTTACAAGAAGTATCACCTTAGTTGTAATGTTCTTACTAGTAGTATCACTTTAGGTTGTAATGTCCGTACTAGTAGTATCAACTTAGGTCATAATGTCATTACTAGTGGTATCACCTGATGGTTGTACTGTCCTTACAAGTAGTATTACCTTAGGTTGTAATGTCATTACTAGTGGTATCACCTGATGGTTGTACTGTCCTTACAAGTAGCATCACCTAAGTTGTCCTGACCCAACAAGATAATAATGTGCATTATCTATGAGAAATGTGGATTTTTTTTATAGAAACATGTTTAATAACTAAAGTTGATATGCCAAATAATTTGTAATCTCAAGTTGAAACGGCCAGAATTTTTGTAATTACATGAGTATTATCTTACTTGAGAAAGAAGTGCCATGCAGTTTCTCTTGTGTAGGTGAGTCCTGCAGCAGTTACTTCTGTTCTGATTGCATTTATCACTGTTGTTTGTTCCTCTGGAGTGAAGAGGTGAGTGATGGCTCCAGTGACTATATACTCTTCCATGTATACCAAAAAATCCTCTTCTTGTAACTCCTCATCATTCAACAAGAAAACAATCTTCTCTCCCTAAAATTAAAATAACGGCAAATAAAGATGCTTTCAGTTTGTCTCATATCTTTTCTCTTATAATTAATTGAAATCATTCATTTCCTTCTTTAGGATCACTAAATTTGAATTCTTTACTAAATTATTTCAATTACAATTATCATCACTCATTTATCAATAGTTACTTTCTATTTGTTAGGACCTTTGTAAATTGTTTCATGAATCCAATATTTCATTCACTTTCTTGTTTCTTCACAATACATCAAGATCGATAAAGTACAGTCATAACAAAAGTTAATTCTACACAAAAGACAACACTGTGAAAGGGAGTACTGTAAGAAACCTTAATAGGGTTACGAGTAGTCGTAATCCCTGAGTAGAAGGAAAACGAAATATAACTATCTTGAATTTTAACTGTTTCTCTTCTATACCCTTATGAGTGTGACATTTACTAGACACAGATGGATGAATTCATGACACAATTGTATTCTATTCATGACTTAAAATTGTAGTAAATAAAATATATCTTCACATACACTGCATTCTTTACAATGACCAAGTACATTTAAATGAATATATCTTCACATACACCTCATTCTTTACAATGACCAAGTACATTTAAATAAAGTACATTTAAATAAAGTACATTTTAATAACTGTATCTTTGCATACACCTCATTCTTTACAATTACCAAGTACATATAAAGAATATATATCTTAGCATACACCTCATTCTTTAAAATGACTAAGTACGTTTAAATAAATATATCTTAACATACACCTCATTCTTTACAATGACCAAGTACATTTTAATTAATCTTCGCATACACCTCATTCTTCACAATGACCAAGTACATTTAAATAAATATATCTTAGCATACACCTCATTCTCTACAATGACCAAGTACATCTTTAATTATGCCTTGATAAGACTGATTCAATTAAACTAATTGCAAATTATCTGTTGAAGAGGTAAGAAGTATATCTCACTCTGACTCCAGCTTTGGTATAGGCAGCCACCAAGTCTGTTTTAAACTGATCAAGTTTAAATTGTCTTGAAGCATTAGCTGGACTGGAATTCAAATCATAAGCACCAAAACCACAGAGATTAGCAGCCAATCGAGCCAGGAGAGAAGCCAGGCCTGGATTACCCTCAGACACGATCAAAATATGAGATACATCATGAGGAGATTGAATGGTCCTAGCAAGACGACACACACGCTGAATGGTCTCCTGAAATGATAGATGGATGCATTCATTATCTGTATGGATAACGCTATAACCGCTGTTATCTATAATCTCATATTTTATATACATTATCTTAATGGATAACTCTATAACCGCTATCACCTATAATCTCATATTTTTGTCATTATCTTAATGGATGCATGCATCACCTTAACGGATATATACAGTGATTATTTAATGGTATTTACACCATCTCAATTGTATCTTTTACCTCATATTGCTGTCATTACCTTATAGAGAGATAATTTGATCTTTGGTTGTCCTTTGTTATATTCATCCAAAGCATCTTTCACCAGAGCCCTGACTCTGTCCACCCCATCACATGGTTGGTATTGGTCTGTTAGATCCTCTTCACCAATGGTACTACTGGTAGAGGTGACAGCTCCTTTGTAGCCCCCTGCAGTCACTATACCACTGTCTTGTTGTACCAGATTGCTAAACAGTGGCTGACTGGAGTCTATCACCAGATGGAGCTGCAAGGTCAAAGATGAGTGCACACTATTATAAGTCTAATTAATGTAAGTATTGTTTGTGGTTACTCTTTCTCTTTTAAAGGTCACATAAATTAAACCAAATCATTACCATCCAATGAATGCAGTTTAAAAACAAACAGAAGCCAGGCTAATATCTGATGTCCTGCTAGTAATCTTAAAGCCGGTTAGCCATCTTAAGGCCGGCTAGTCATCTTAATGCCGGTTAGTCATCTTAATGCTGGTTAGTCATCTTAAGGCTGGTTAGTCATCTTAAGCCCGGCTAGCCATCTTAATGCCGGTTAGTCATCTTAAGGCTGGCTAGTCATCTTAATGCCGGTTAGCCATCTTACGGCCGGTTAGCCATCTTAATGCGGGTTAGTCATCTTAAGCCAGCTGGTTAGTCATTTTAAGCCTGGTTAGTCATTTTTTATCATCTGTAAGTCAAACTATCCCAACAGCTATTGCATCTTCTAACCACCCACGGACAATATTAAAGAGTTTGCACCCTGTTTCACCTCGTTCGAATAATAAAAGATTAACTAATGCTGGATTGTGCACCAACAACAGGATAATGCACGATCAAGGTTTAACGCAAGTAATACAGCCTAAGTGCATCCAGCAAAAGCATTATAACACTGAAGAGTGAAGTATCCTTGGCTAATGCACAGGTCCAGCATTGACTAACATAAGTTATTCATACACGATGAGATTTTGATGAAAGAGACAAAAACCAAAGACAATTTGGGTTTGCAATTTACCACATTTTTATTGAAAGGGAACCCCGAGAATAAGTAACATGATTAAAAACCATGACATAATATACCAGACCATAAAATATTGTCAATCTCAGTTTTGATTTTATTCATACACTGGTGATTTTACTATGTGTTATTCAAGCCAAGATCATATGACTGTAATGGACCAATAGGAGTTGAGGATTCTTTCTAACTATGAATAAATCACTGCTATAACACTCACTTCCCATCAATTCATAACCATTCCCAGTACCATATTACAAGGTACATAACCTGTAACTGTTTGGTAACCACTGCCATATCACTCATTTCCACCAATTCATAACCATTCCCAGTGTCATATTAAGAGGTATGTACCCTGTGATTGTTTGGTAACCACTGCCATATCACTCATTTCCACCAATTCATAACCATTCCCAGTGTCATATTAAGAGGTATGTACCCTGTGATTGTTTGGTAACCACTGCCATATCACTCATTTCCACCAATTCATAAACATTCCCAGTGTCATATTAAGAGGTATGTACCCTGTGATTGTTTGGTAACCACTGCCATATCACTCATTTCCACCAATTCATAACCATTCCTAGTGTCATATTGAGAGGTATGTACCCTGTGACTGTTTGGTAACCACAGCTATATCACTCACTTCCACCAATTCATTACCATTCCCAGGACTATATTATTAAGTGAGAGCTATATGCAGCCTGTTACTATCTGATAACCACTGCTGTATTCTTCACTTAAACCAACTCCTAACCACCCATCATCATTGAATTTTAATAGCTATTGTTATATGATTGTCTTACATGGATTCATAGCCACACCTGTTATTGTACCCTCTTACTGCTATAAATGCTGTACTGTTATATGATTGTCTTCCACGGATTCATAGCCACACCTGTTATTGTACCCTCTTACTGCCATAAATGCTGAACTGTTACATGATTGTCTTCCACAGGTTCATAACCACCACCTATAAACAGCCCAGTTGTTATTGAATGAAAGATTATGTACCCTGTTACCTTTTAATAACTATCATTGTCTTTAGACAATTAATAACCATCCCTGATATTGAGAATGTTTAATCTTGAACTTTAATAACAATAATTTTAAACAACAGAAAATAATTTAAGGCAAACATTTAACTAGTAAACAAACAGGATACATGTAATGGACTACTGACATACTAATCAAACAATGACATTAAAACAACAAGAAGTTAAAGGAAAGCAACTCAGCATACACACCACTATAGACTGCATGAGGTTAAAACAAACAAATGGTTAGTATAGAGGAAACAGCTGTAACTCTGTGATAGGATTAAGGGGAAGGATTAATCTACTACCATAGACTAGCAAAGTAGAGTTGTATGGTAATAGTTGTGTAACAGTGTGTTTAATAGTGTGCATGTGTAATAGTATGCAGTACGTGTAATAGTATGCAGTTGTGTAACATAGTATGCATGTGTTCCACAGATCGAATGGTATGGTTGTGTCGCACTATGTACACGTAGCATGTAGAAACAGTAACAAAGTATGGATATGTACCACAGATCGAATGGCATGGTTATGTGATACAACATATTAATGTATACCTAGCGTGATAATGGTTGTGTCACCCAGCACACAAACATGAATGCATGTGCATTGTAGAATGGTCACAAGCGATATTTGTGTAACAAAGACTGCAGTCAAAGTGGAGTTATCGCATGATGTCCGATACAGTGCAATGTAAAATGTCTAGCAAGTTGAATACGTTTTACATTGCAGGATCTCAGCACAGCAGCTGAGGATAGCAACTGAGTTAATTAGCTGTGTTACAGATGTTAATTCAGAGAATAGTCAACTACATATGAATGGAATAAGAGACCTATACATCAGCAATGACACAAACTGAGTACAGTGTAGCTATGAAAATATTAGGCCTATATATCAGCAATGAATATTATACAGGGAAGTGATGTAAGGAAATACTAGGCTTTCATATCAGCAATGAAATAGACAAATATTGTACAGTGTAGTCAGATAAGAAAATATAAGGCCGACATATTAGCAATATGAGCGACATGTCATAGTTGTGATGCTATAATAAGCATCCAAAAACATCACAATATGGAAAGTAACTAGTCTATGCATGAAGTAAGAATGTAACATTAAAAAAAATGTACATATAATGAGAAGGATGTAATATTAAAAGACTACAAACAGCATGAAGTACTACATGTATGTATATATTTCATGAATGCGTAATCTAACATCTTTGGGATATACATGAAAATTGGTATGTGAACCTCCACATAGGCATGAGGAAAGGTTCATTGGCTAAGGCTGGCCTCCTTTGCCAAGAAATGGATGTTTAGGGATCATCCAATCATGGGACTGGAATGATGGGCCTGTATTGACAGCATGCAGTACTAAAATATATTATATGTATCATTGATAGTAAAATAAAAAATGAATTATTTGACATGAACTAAGAACTTGAAGGAGCTGGAATGGAGTTCCCAAACAGCCATCTCTGGAATATGAGTCTGGCAATCTGAAAACTGGGCTATCCTAACACATACTGCGAGTGTGCACTGGCATAACTAAGAACATCCTAACACTGTGAGTATGTCAATAACATATGATTATGGATTACTCTTAAACACATGCTGTGGGTGTGACACTTACATATGATTATGGATTACCCTAACAAATACTGTGGGTGTGCCACTAATGTAGGATTATGGATAATCCTAACACATACTGTGGATGTGCCAATAACACATGATTATGGATTACCCTAACATGTACTGTGGGTGTGCTAATAACATATGATTATGGATTACCCTAACACATACTGTGGGTGTGCCAATAACATATAATTATGGATTTCCCTTAACACACACTGTGGGTGTGCCAATAACATATAATTATGGATTATCTTAACACATCCTGTGTGTGTGCCACTAACATGTGATTACAGATTACCCTAACACGTACTGTGGGTGTGCCAATAACATATGATTATGCATTATCCTAACACATACTGTGGGTGTGCCAATAACATATGATTATGCATTATCCTAACACATACTGTGGGTGTGCCAATAACATATGATTTATTTCAAGGACATTTGAGAATTTTATATGCCCAGAGGGTTTTATTTTGGAAGCATGTATTTTCTTTTTCAAAACCATCAGTATCACTTCCAATGAGAAACTTGGTGATTAAGTAATTAAGAGGCAAAATATATAGGCTTAACAAATGAAATACTGACACTATGCAACACTGCATGTCATCTGTTCTGCATTTTTCTCAAACTCTAAAACTTCATATCTCACAAATGGTAAAAAATACAAAGTTCCAACGGATTGTCACTCTGGGATTTACTTCTGCACGATGGGTGCTCTTTTCCAAAAGCATGCCCCATAACCTTTAACACAGTGCGTCTATTTTCTGGGTATGTTTACACAGTCAATAACTATACATTAGTCTCCACTTCACAATACATCAGTACTAACTGTATTGACTTCACCATGCTCATTTTAGTGTGCAACAAAAGAAGGGTGCAATGTTAGAAGTTTTAAATCTATTTTACCGTGGCTTGACTTCTGACAGCCATCTCCGCTAAACGTAGCTTATCCTTACGTTCATGAGGAAGCTGAACGCATGCATGTGACAGAATAAACAAACACATTGAAATATAATAACAATACAAGGTTCCCAGCATCTCATGAAAACGAAATTACCTGGATTTTTCCCTGAGCAAAACCAAAAATTCCAGAAGTTGTTTTGATCATATAATCTGCTTAAAACATGGTGCAGGCACATGGTTTACTGCATGAGTTAGAAATATATAAATACGTCAAAATTTGAGGAAGACTTTCTCTTAGTCAGTGCTCAAAGTCCTGGAGTTTTCCCTGATACTTGCTGTTTTTTGGGGGTTTTTTTCAGTTTAGCTGACTCACCACATGTGATAATGTTAAAACAGTAATGTGATGACAGGTGTATGAGCACAATCATGAATATTCATCATGAGTGATTATATCAAGATATAAAATACAAACCCAAGACTTTATGATTTCATCAACTTTCAGTGCATCCATTCTCAATAGTTCAATATTTTCTGGTGTTAGTAAAAAATGCATCTGGTAATTTAATCAAAGATTGACAATAAGTAAGGTTGCTATAATATTTAAATCTCTTTAATAAATAATGCAAGCAGCAGAGAAGCAGGAAAAAGATCTATAAGTAATAATATTATGAAACTACTACTACAAAGAAAATAATAAAAACAGCAGTAATTTAATTTGAAACAGTAATCATTATTATGGGAAGAATGACAAATGACATTAAATGTTTAACAATTACAGTTACCAAACAGATCTTGATTACATCTATGATAATCAACCATTGTGTGATATCATAGTGATTACAATAAGGTAATAACCCAATCTACATCTTGAGGTCCTCATATGTGTTAAGCTACCAGTATTACATGGGATTCCATAGTAGACTACAGACAATCACAGACTAAAGTGGATAAGATGGTAGATACCAGACAAGTAGAGTCTATTCATGGATGGGGGCTAAACAGAAGAGCACAAAATAGACAAATACAACATGAAGTAGACTAGTTGACCATCACATAAAATTAAACTAGGGATGATGGTAGATTTTAGACCAGTAGATTTCATTCTAGAATGGGGAGTACATATGCTTACCAGCTCTTCACTGGTGAATTCCTTCCGTGCTGCAGTCACAAAAGTAAGATTGAATCTCTCAACATCAACAGGAGATACGAGACGGCCTCCATAGATGGATTCACATTCATGACGCCATAACATTAAAAGTGATTCTAACTTCACTCCTGGCTTTAAGGAAAGACAAATGTTCCTGAAAAAGAAAAGTATGAAATCAAAAGAAACAAAAAAAAATAAAGAGGGGACAAAAATAATGATGATAGCAAGTTCCTGCTTACTTGTATTCCCCAACACCATTTGTGTGTGTGTTATATGGCACAGTAACACACTACATATGTGTGTCTACGATATGGCGCAGTAACTCTCTGGCACTGTGTGTCTCCTATATGACACAGTGATTCCGTGACACAGTATGTGTATACATGCTATATAGCACGGTAACTCTCTGACATTGTGTGTGTCTCTGCCATATGGCACAGTAACTTACTGAAATGCATGTATACATGCCATATCACACAGCGACTTCTTGACACTATTCATGTCTTCAGTCTGACACAGGTATTCCATGGTGTCTGTGATCTAAGACATGGAATCCCTAACTGTGTCCACTCTCTAAAATTAGGGGCATATATGAAGTGTGAAGTGATTCCGTGACACAGTATGTGTATACATGCTATATAGCACAGTTACTCTCTGACACTGCGTGTGTCTGTGACGTGGCACAGTAACTCTGACATATATGATGTGTGTCTAATACTTGATATAGATGTTCCTTTGCTCCCTCACACCATATATGATGTGTGTCTAATACTTGATACAGATGTTCCTTTGCTCCCTCACACCATATATGATGTGTGTCTAATACTTGATACAGATGTTCCTTTGCTCCCTCACACCATATATGATGTGTGTCTAATACTTGATATAGATGTTCCTTTGCTCCCTCACACCATATATGATGTGTGTATAATACTTGATACAGATGTTCCATTGCTCCCTCACACCCATATATGATGTGTGTCTAATACTTGATACAGATGTTCCTTTGCTCCCTCACACCATACATGATGTGTGTCTAATACTTGATACAGATGTTCCTTGCTCCCTCACACCATATATGATGTGTGTCTAATACTTGATATAGATGTTCCTTTGCTCCCTAACACTGTGTATGATGTGTGTCTAATACTTGATACAGATGTTCCTTGCTCCCTCACACCATGTATGATGTGTGCCTAATACTTGATACAGATGTTCTTTTGCTCCCTCACACCATATATGATGTGTGTCTAATACTTGATACAGATGTTCCTTGCTCCCTCACACCATATATGATGTGTGTCTAATACTTGATACAGATGTTCCTTTGCTCCCTCACACCATATATGATGTGTGTCTAATACTTGATACAGATGTTCCTTTGCTCCCTCACACCCATATATGATGTGTGTCTAATACTTGATATAGATGTTCTTTTGCTCCCTCACACCCATATATGATGTGTGTCTAATACTTGATACAGATGTTCCTTTGCTCCCTCACACCCATATATGATGTGTTTCTACTACTTGATACAGATGTTCCTTTGCTCCCTCACACCATATATGATGTGTGTCTAATACTTGATACAGATGTTCCTTTGCTCCCTCACACCATATATGATGTGTGTATAATACTTGATGCAGATGTTCCTTTGCTCCCTCACACCATATATGATGTGTGTATAATACTTGATACAGATGTTCCTTTGCTCCCTCACACCATATATGATGTGTGTCTAATACTTGATACGGATGTTCCTTTGCTCCCTCACACCATATATGATGTGTGTCTAATACTTGATACAGATGTTCCTTTGCTCCCTCACACCATATATGATGTGTGTCTAATACTTGATACAGATGTTCCTTTGCTCCCTCACACCATATATGATGTGTGTCTAATACTTGATATAGATGTTCCTTTGCTCCCTCACACCATATATGATGTGTGTATAATACTTGATACAGATGTTCCATTGCTCCCTCACACCCATATATGATGTGTGTCTAATACTTGATACAGATGTTCCTTTGCTCCCTCACACCATACATGATGTGTGTCTAATACTTGATACAGATGTTCCTTGCTCCCTCACACCATATATGATGTGTGTCTAATACTTGATATAGATGTTCCTTTGCTCCCTAACACTGTGTATGATGTGTGTCTAATACTTGATACAGATGTTCCTTGCTCCCTCACACCATGTATGATGTGTGCCTAATACTTGATACAGATGTTCTTTTGCTCCCTCACACCATATATGATGTGTGTCTAATACTTGATACGGATGTTCCTTTGCTCCCTCACACCATATATGATGTGTGTCTAATACTTGATACAGATGTTCCTTTGCTCCTTCACACCATATATGATGTGTGTCTAATACTTGATACAGATGTTCCCTTGCTCCCTGACACAATATAGGATGTGTGCCTAACGCTTGATACAGATGTTCCTTTATGGATGTCTCATGTCCCTCACGGTAAACATGTAATAACATATTTCATCTGTTACCTATACATCCGCCTCATGTCCCTCAAAGTGAACATGTAATGACATCTCTTTGCCGTTGGCAGAAACATTGTCCTCATTCTATCTTGGATCTCGATGGATACTGTCACTATCATTGAGATCAATGCACCAAGTTTCTCTTCTTCTTTGTCATTTAGAAACTGTCTCTGTTCAAATAGAGGGAAAAAGAAAAAAACACTCAGTTAATTTAAGGTGGATAAATGTAGCGTCAATCAATAATTATCTACGCACATTGTATTATATAGCTTAAATCAATGATGTCTAAATGTAAAGTATTTAGCTTCATTTAACAGTAGCTACATACATTGTATACCATAGCTTAAATCAATGGTGGCTACACACATTGTATAACATAGATTCAATTAATGATAACTACACATAGTGTATCATTTGCAAACATTACTCAAATGTTTCACCCTATTTAATCCTAACGTAACTAATTTGCAAGAAGTTAGGAAACATTACAAAGGTATTACAATTTGCTTCATTTGATATTAGATTTTGATATAAAACTTACTCATATTCATAAACTTTCCAGAGAGTAATATTGTAACCATATTGTCAACAAACTGACAAAAAAATTCAAAAACTTATTAATGTCACAGAATCGTAACATTTAATGTAATTATGAACAAAAAAGAAAAAGTAATGTTTACTCTATTATCTTTGGCAGAGCTGGATGAAGTAGTTGCTGGAGTCAAAAAGTGTGTTTTAAGGAGAGTAGTAAAAATGGTGTGAACTTCAGAAGACCTGAAAACATACAATATCCACAGAAAAACAATTAATGTTAATGATGACACTCACAGAAACTTATTAGCATCACAGTAGCAGGTAAAATCACTGCTTCTATCAATGTTTTCAATACAATTTACACGTGGTAGTTAGTAAAGATACAGAACACATGAATGAGAATAGTAAGGCTGCAAGATGAAATGTTAATTCTGATCAGCAAGAGTAAGTCAGATGTCAATTCTCTACTTCAAAGTCAGATTATTCTATGACTGATCCTCATGAGGGTAAAACTGACTGGCTGCTGAGTTAGAGATCAATTAGATTCTCTACTTCTCAGTCAGATTACTCTGTGACTGATCCTTATGGTGGTAAAATTGACTGGCTGCTGAGTCAGACATCAAGTAGATTCTCTATTTCTAGGTTAGATTAATCTATGACTGATACTTATGGTGGTATACTTTGACTGGCTGCTGAGTTAGACATCAATTAGATTCTCTATTTCTAGGTTAGATTACTCTATGACTGATCCTTATGGTGGTATACTTTGACTGGCCACTGAGTCAGACATCAATTACATGCTCTACTTCTAAGTCAGTTTACTCTATGACTGATACTTATGGTGGTATAACTGACAGGCTACTGAGTCAGACATCAATTAGATTCTCTATTTCTAGGTTAGATTAATCTATGACTGATCCTTATGGTGGTCTAACTGATTGGCTGCTGAGTCAGACATCAATTAGATTCTATAGTTCAAAGTCAGGTTACTCTATGACTGATCCTTACGGTGATACAATTTGATTAGCTACTGAGTCAGATATCAATTACATTCTCTACTTCTAACTTTAGATTACTCTGTGACTGATCCTTATGGTGATATAATTGACAGGCTACTGAGTCAGACATCAATTAGATTCTCTATTTCTAGGTTAGATTAATCTATGACTGATCCTTATGGTGGTCTAACTGACTGGCTGCTGAGTCAGACATCAATTAGATTCTCTAGTTCAAAGTCAGTTTACTTTATGACTGATCCTTATGGTAATACAATTTGATTAGCTACTGAGTCAGATATCAATTACATTCTCTACTTCTAAGTCAGATTACTCTATGACTGATCCTTATGGTGATATAATTGACTGGCTACTGAGTCAGACATCAATTTGACAAACTGAATAAAGCTTGCAATTAATATCAAAGGAACTATTGAAACAGTGAGAAACATAAAACACAAGTCAATTGTCAGCAGACCAGTTGCAGCCTGCAATAACACTTGTTTGTGGTATCCAATGTATGAATTGCAAAATGAAAACACAAGGAGAGTATTAAGCAATGCATGCTGTGGGTTTACACCAGTAGCATAGCATTACCATGTGTCACAATAACCAACAAAGCCACTCTTCAAATTCAAACCATGAATCTAAAAATTTTAAATCACTAGGATAAATAACTAATAATATACCACCTAAAATATCTTCAAATAACAGGAACTTGGTGATTTACAAATAGTCAACTGTTCACTTTCATGGACAATGAAAGACACATTTGCAGAGGTCAGCGATGTTGTTAGGTTGTTCACTACATATCTCAACTTGTTAGATTATTGTAATTTTTTGGAAGGGGCACACAATCTTTTCATTTTTCTTTTTTTTTCACTAAAACTTTTAAATATTTCAGCTTGACAAATGTACCCAATATAGTGTAGGTTGACATGACATGTGCAACATTTGTTGGAGCATTTAAGATTTGAAGCAATACCAATGGATTGAACTTTTGTCATACTGAAATAGTTTCGTCTTCATACAGAACTGTGTAAAGCAAAGATTCTTTAGTGATGCACATTTTCAGTGATGTAGAATACCTGGTTTTAGCAACATAAGATTTCACAAAATGTAAACTTTTTGATCTAGGAAATTCAGTTATACTAAAAAATACCCCCCAAAAAATTCCTCATTATTTTCAAGGAAAATCAGTGCGTCTTAAAATTGGGTTTCTCTTTGAACTGGCCTATTCATTAACATTTTTTGATGCCACTAATCATCTAATGTAAAGTCATTCAAAAGTAAAGAAACTTATTTTTATGCGATTATTTAATAATTTTATATAATAGAATACAAAGCATATCACATGATGGAATATGACTTACTTTGGGTATGGTATACCTAATACAGAGAAGTGTCGTAACAACCTTGGACTCATATCTGGGACTCTAGCTGAGGTACCATGGTTCAAAGTTGCAACATATGTCAGATTTTTAACTTCTCTAAGCCTGTAGCTGTCTGGTTCATAGACTCCTCCACTGTCCAAATGTTGTCTTACCATCTCACAAGCACTCTGTCTTCCACCTGAGTCAACCTAAAGTGATAAAAGGTATTAAAGAGGAACCGTAGCGGGGTGTTTCAGCATACGCTTAATGTGATACATCTATTTAGAAACAGTCACAACACTAATGGTGTTATTTTCGTAATTGCTTCTTTCCAAATATCACTCTAAATTTTTTATACTTTCTTGGACAGGAATTTATTGTTCTTCCTAATGAGGTCTTCTTGTTTGAGAAACTACATTTGAAGTATCATGACTACTTGGAAGGCTGTTCAATAATTTTTCTTTAACGTCAGCCCACAGTACATTTACAGGCATAAAGGTTAGGTACACAGTACATTAACAGTCTTAAAGGTATCATCTATGGCATCATTTTTGATGGCCTGATCATTTTGCTTTCTTCCAGCTCTTCTGAAGCGGACCATCATCCTATCATCAAGGTACTATACTACTTACATGGGAAAGGTTTAGATCATCAACCAAACACATTAGCTTCTTGTTTCCTTTTGGTACAAAAGTCCTCCCATGTCGCCATTCCAGCCTCTCTTCTAATCTTTGCCAGAGAACCCTGCTGGTTGTAAACCTGACAGATGCAATAATAACACCTTAACACCTTGTAAAGAATTGCAATGGCACCTGACAGACACAATACCACACCTTGTAATGCATTGCTATCATGACAAAAAGACAGACACAATACCACACATTGTAATGCGTTGCTATCATGACAACAAGACAGACACAATACCACACCTTGTAATGCATTACTATGGTGACAACAAGACAGACACAATTATACCACACCTTACAATGCATTGCTATGGTGACAACAAGACAGACACAATACCACACCTTGTTATGCATTGTTATGGTGACAAGAAGACAGACACAACACCATACCTTGTAATGCATTGCTATCACGACAACAAGACAGACACAATACCACACCTTGTAAATGCATTACTATGGTGACAACAAGACAGACACAATACCATACCTTGTAATGCATTGCTATCATGACAACAAGACAGATACAATACCACACCTTGCAATGCATTGCTATGGTGACAACAAGACAACACAATACCACACCTTGCAATGCATTGCTATGGTGACAACAAGACAACACAATACCACACCTTGCAATGCATTACTATGGTGACAACAAGACAGACACAATACCACACCTTGTAGTGCATTCCTATCATGACAACAAGACAGACACAATACCAGTTGCATCACTTTGCAATCTATTGCTATCATATCTGACAGGCACAATATACAAACGTCTTGTAACGTATTCTTAAGACATATAACTTTCTCCTTTACACCGTTTTCATTATGAGCTAATATTGAACAGCACATACCTGTTACCTCAGTGTTGAACAACCCCAATTACCTTGGTCATATCATATAATATATTAAATCATTACTGTTCAAAACTTATCCTGGATACCACATATAACCTCATCTTTACTGCCAATCTACAGCTAATCTTGATTGCAATATGACAAATTCTTTACTTTCCTATGTTTAGTGTCCTATAACAAAGTTATCCTTATTTATACCATTGCTATGTTACTTTGAGTCAAAGTATACAGTCTTTAGTGTCATATCACCAACTTATCCCTATTTTTAATTACTTTAAGTCAGTGTTTACTCTGCTCTACTGTCTTCAGTGACATATAACTAACTTATTCCTATTATGACATTGCTATGTTACTTTGAGTCTGTTTACTGTGTTAAGTGTCATATTATAATCAACTCATGTCTATTTATAACATCCCCATGTCACTCTGAGTAAGAATGACACTTGCTATGTTACTGTGAGTATGTTTACTGTGTTAAGTGTCATATTATAATCAACTCATCCCTGTCACTCTGAGTCAGTGCTTCCTGTACTTTACTTACCGATTACAGGTAACAGTCAAGGAAAGAACTTCAGCAACCTCTCCAGAGCAAACCGATCGAATTCTGTCATTAACAATGGCAGTCTTGCCACAGCCAGCCTCTCCAACCAACAAGACTGCATTACCAGCATCCGAGAGGAGACTCAGAAGGTAAGAGATTTGCTGAGGGTAAGGGAACAAAATTGTTATAAAGAAGTCTGGAAATTTCATATAGCATTCTATGGCGTACAATCATGATATTAATATTATCATCATCAATTTTATACAGCATTCTGTGGAGTAGGCACAGTATGTCCATATAATTATTATTATCATCATCAATATCATTCAGCATTCTGTGGGTACAATCATGATATCCATATTATTACTGCTATCAACAATGTCATACAGCATTCTATAGGTACAATCATGATATCTATGTTATAACTACTATCACCAATTTCATACAGCATCCTATGGGTAGAATCATTATATCCATATTATTACTATTATCATCAATATCATACAGCATATTATGGGTACAATCATGATATCCATATTATTACTACTATCACCAATTTCATACAGCATCCTATGGGTACAATTGTGACATCCATATTATTACTACCATCAATTTCATACAGCATCCTACATGTACAATCATGATATCCATATCATTAATACTATCATCAATATCACACAGCGTTCTATGGGTACAATCATGATATCCATATTATTACTGCTATCACCAATTTCATACAGCATCCTATAGGTACAATCATGATATCCATATTATTACTACTACCAACAATTTCATACTGCATTCTATGGGGTACAAACATGATGTTTATGTTGTTATTATCATCACTTTTCCACATCCCCTTCTCAAATAGGTTCTCTTTGAATTTTCTTAAATGGAGCAAAATTATCAGCTCTTAAAAGAATATTCTTGGGTAAGAAAATGTCAATTTAAGAGATTCAAGAAATCTTGACTTTCTTACCTCATTGCTTATGGTGTGTACGAATGCATCCAATGGGATGCCTTCATGAGGGGGCATGCTATATGGGGCTACTGCCTCCTTCCAGTGAGTAAACTCTTGGCTCTCTCCATCTACAAAATAGTCAAATACTTCACCAGTCTCTGGATATTGGACAAACTCTTGCCACTCTAAACGCCACCAAAAGTTAAAAGCAGACCGATGAGATTCCTCTAGAGTACCAGCAAATGCCCAAATAGCAGCAAAGTTTATCAACAGTTCATATTTTGATTCCGGTAAAGCAACACCTTGAGGAATTATGGACTAGAATGAGAAAAATACCAAAGAAAAGATGACAGGATTAATTACTCATTCCTTCTTGTATGAGACAAGGCAACACTATGAGATAATCAATATATTAGACAGAAGAACATTGTCCTGTTGTATGCAGCAGTCTCAGAAAACTACTAAACAAAATGTACTGATATCCAAAACATCAACCAATCTCTCTATATCCTACTTGTAGAATGTGACAGAGATGGGGTCACAAGTAAACATCAACCATTCTAACAACAACTTACCTGAAGAATGTGACAGGATAAGGTCAATAGTTAACATCAACCATACTACCATTGTCTTACCTGTACAATGTGACAGGATAAGGTCACTAGTTAACATCAACCATTCTCTTAATGTCTTACCTGTAGAATGTGACAGGATTGCTTCATTAATGAATACCAATAATTCTCTGTCTCACCGCCAGAATGTGACAGAATGGTATGGCCATACATCAACCATTCTCTCTTTGTCTTACCTCTAAAATCTTTGACAAAAATACATGGGACACCTTCCCACCCTCCCCTTTCAATGTTGAAATTTGGGAAATCTATTGGTTGAGACGACTTTTTGCTAAATGAGTGAAAGTATCCTGTGCACATTGACTCTCAGTGTGATCAACTTTGAGAAGGGGAGTGGGATGTCCCAACCAAACAACACTCCAAATTTAGACAATTTCAATGTTAAATGGGGGGATGGGTACTGTCACATGTGTTGGTGTCGAGGATTGCTTGAACGCATGTTCACAAAAATGGGAGCATACAAATATATTGTAGTGTAGAGAAGCGTCTAAGATTTGTGGACAACTTTGAGAGTCATAATAGGAACTTCACTGTAACATTAATTGAGTAGTATTATTATCAACATACAGGGCTACCTGTTGTAGGTTTATGTTGAGAATTGTACGTAAATGCGAATGTGGATTTGACCATAGCATGATCAGATGATAGCATATATTGTACATATTCGACATATTCATGCATGATTGAGCTCTTTGCATAAATTGAGACAGCCTCATGAAATTCAAACGAGAGATTGAACGGAGTATAGTTGTGTTTGAGACTGCGTTTGGTAAGTGTGCAGTATTTGATCCAGTATTTGATCCACTGATGCGACCAGTTTCTATCTATATTCAGGTTATCTCCTTAAGTGCAGTTAATTGTTGATAAAATTTCTGTAATTACACTCTCTGTTATTGTGACAGAATGTTGTTATCATACTGACATCAACTTTTCTCTTCTTCATGTCTTACCTCTAGAATGTGACAGAATGTTGTCATCATACTGACATCAACTTTTCTCTTCTTCATGTCTTACCTCTAGAATGTGACAGAATGTTGTTATTATACTGACATCAACCTTTCTCTTCTTCATGTCTTACCTCTAGAATGTGACAGAATGTTGTCATCATACTGACATCAACTTTTCTCTTCTTCATGTCTTACCTCTAGAATTTGACAGAATGTTGTCATCATACTGACATCAACTTTTCTCTTCTTCATGTCTTACCTCTAGAATGTGACAGAATGTTGTTATCATACTGACATCAACCTTTTTTTTCTTCATGTCTTACCGCTAGAATGTGACAGAATGTTGTTATCATACTGACATCAAGTTTTCTGTTCTTCATGTCTTACCTCTAGAATTTGACAGAATGTTGTTATCATACTGACATCAACTTTTTCCTTCTTCATGTCTTACCTCTAGAATGTGACAGAATGTTGTTATCATACTGACATCAACCTTTTTTTTTCTTCATGTCTTACCTCTAGAATGTGACAGAATGCTGTTATCATACTGACATCAACTTTTCCCTTCTTCATGTCTTACCTCTAGAATGTGACAGAATGTTGTTATCATACTGACATCACCTTTTCTCTTCTTCATGTCTTACCTCTAGAATTTGACAGAGTGTTGTTATCATACTGATATCAACTTTTCTCTTCTCCATGTCTTACCTCTAGAATGTGACAGAATGTTGTTATCATACTGACATCAACCTTTTTTTTTCTTCTTCATGTCTTACCTCTAGAATGTGACAGAATGTTGTCACCATACTGACATCACTGACATCAACCATTCTCTTCATCTTCGGTATTGTTGACCGCTGGTTTTGGCTCAGCATGACAGCTGGTCGTGTACACATATCTAAATAATCCAGAGTCCTCTTTACATATCTGTCTGTCAGTTTTTCAAGGATAATTTTCTCTTCTTCAGGCCTTGATTTCAACCAGTTCATTAAAACCAGCTGCCATCCGATGTCAGACTTGTCCATGGAGAGAAGTCCACTGTGAGACAGTATAGAGGGTGCAACACTAGCAAGAGACTCAAGCTGCAAAAACAACATGCAAGACACAATACGAGTTTTAATGGGTCTCAATGAGTCTAAAGCAGTCCTTATGAGTCTTGATTTAATGAGTCTTTATGAGTCTGACTGAATACACATGGTTTTCAATGAGTCTAAACGAGTCCTTATGAGTCTTGTTTTAATGAGTCTTTATGAGTCTGACTGAATATACATGGTTCTTGATCAGTCAGAATGAGTCTTAACAACTTTTAATGAGTTTTAATGACTCTTATTGAAATAAAAAATAAACAGTGATATTCACACCATGTCAATGAGAACAATTTTCTTTCAAACCTTGATGTATTATTTCCTGTTTACAAGAATTACCAGAAATTACTAGAAGTAAGGAATAGGATGCAGACATACAATTAACGAAGTGACCAAGAATAGGCATGGCTCACTCTCTTGATCATGCTATATTGGGATATAATCAAACTTATCTACAAAATATTCAATTTAAAGTTGATGATGATTCATAAATATTCATTAAGTTGAACACACTAACCTCCCAAAAGAGTCTCAGGTTACCAGGAATTATGATCCTCTCATTGTTAGCTAAAGTCACAGAATTCTGGTCAAGAAGAACCGCATCAAAGATTTCCATCTGGTACGAATTAATCTGTGAAATGATCAAATAAACCGTTCCCATGTTTAGAAGCACTTCGCATGTGCTGTGCCTACAGTAGCTGAAATGAACACCATGGACCTGTACAAGAGCACTTCAAATGTCTTACTCCTAGCTCCAATGCACACCATGGAGCCATACAGAAGCACTTCAAATGTCTTATTCCTAGCTCCCATGCCCACCATGGAACCATACAGAAGCACTTCAAATGTCTTATTCCTAGCTCCCATGCACACCATGGAGCCATACAGAAGCACTTCAAATGTCTTATTCCTAGCTCCCATGCACACCATGGAGCCATACAGAAGCACTTCAAATGTCTTATTCCTAGCTCCCATGCGCACCACGGAGCCATACAGAAGCACTTCACATGTCTTATTCCTAGCTCCAATGTGTACCATGGAGACATACAGAAGCACTTCACATGTCCTATTCCTAGCTCCCATGCACACCACGGAGCCATACAGAAGCACTTCAAATGTCTTATTCCTGGCTCCTATGCACACCATGGAGCCATACAGAAACACTTCAAATGTCTTATTCATAGCTCCCATGCGCACCATGGAGCCATACAGAAGAACTTCAAATGTGTTATTCCTGGCTCCTATGCACACCATGGAGCCATACAGAAACACTTCACATGTCTTATGCTTACCTCTCATTAGCACTACTGAGTCACATGATTTGGGTGCAGGTAGAATTTCAAAGATGGTACAGGGTCGTGCGATTTCCTAATCAATGGTTCAATCATACAAGGGCTGCTTTCATGTTTCAGAGCAAACAAATTTAATGTTCAAGCTCACCTAGATTTACCACAAGCGTGCATTCAACCATTTTAGGATGCTTTAAAAGCAGTATGGCTCTGTACAGGTAACCCCTAAAAAGTGTGTATGGTGCCTACACGATACTAAAACTGTTTAACTGGCACCTCTGGTGAGTTTTCAATTTGTACAGGCCCACATGGACTCCACACAGGTTATTGTACAGACCTTAATATGTTGATATGGTCTACAAAATCAGGAAACACCCTGGGATGCTGCTGGAAGAGATACAGGTAAATCTCTGACAGTTACGAGCACTTTACCACTTTATGTGCACCTCTCTATGGCACGCGCCAGTACCGTTCACCCTGTAAATCCCCCTTATATTTGGTGTTTGTAGTCCTCAAGGGATCTAGGCTATTCAGTGTGTCTGTATTATTTACCTCTCCATCTAGGTGTAGTACTTTCATGTGTGGATTGACATCCATAAAGTCACTGCTGGGAACAAGGCACAGCTTCCGTAGCAATGTGGTGAACAAGCCATCCTTCCATTCTCTGCATTTCATTTGTAAAAGTTTAGAAAGTATTGTTAACATGTAACAATCAAAAATGCTACTGCTAATGATACTATCATTGCCTATTGTTCCTGTAATAATAAGGAGACTTATCAGTAGTGCAGATATAGTCACATGAAAGCAAAATAATGGAATAGAAAAATACAATAATAGAGAAAGATAACAAAATGTAACAAGAGACTGACAGAAAATAGAATTTAAATTACAGCGTATCCTGTCGTGTACCTTTAAAAAGAAAATATGCATGGTCAGATGATGTCCATAAATTAAATCCACATTGATGATATTATAATATGTTAACTCACAATCAAATTATTGAAAATCATATAAAACTTTAAACAAGTTAGTTGCTTTAAATGACATCATTTATTTCTTTAATTCAGAGTTTTGATAGTAACCTTGTTTCTGGATCAGGATATCCTAACAGTTCTTCAGACTCTACAGACTCCGTGTAAACTCTGTATGATGTCACAGTTTTACCCATCTCTCTATGGGCTGCCAATAGGGTCTTAATTATCTCACTCTTACCACAACCTGCAGGACCAACGACAAGAACCTAATAGAAAAAGACAACCAGAGACACCGGTGAAGAAGCAGACACCAACAGGAAAA
Source organism: Stichopus chloronotus (assembly GCA_021234535.1). NCBI lineage: Eukaryota > Metazoa > Echinodermata > Holothuroidea > Aspidochirotida > Stichopodidae > Stichopus > Stichopus chloronotus. The sequence goes on from CM037842.1 coordinate 7,610,384, forward strand.
AAATAACAAAAGGAAATGACAAAATTATAAAACAAATTGAACTAGCATGGACGATAGACAAATGCTTTCATTATACTTCTAAATTTCAAAGTGATTTGAACAGAAGAATGGAAGCACAAATCCAAAGCTGAAGCAATAATCGATGCATATGCAATGTTAAACTGAATGGCCGCATAACACGCAGTATGGTGTGTGTCCGTTAACTGATGTGTGTCCGTTAGCTGAGGCAATAATCGATCCATATGCAACGTTACACTGAATGGCAGCATAACACGCAGTATGGTGTGTGTCCGTTAGCTGAAGCAATAATCGATGCATATGCAACGTTACATTGAATGGCAGCATGACACGCAGTATGGTGTGTGTCCGTTAGTTGAGGCAATAATCGATGCATATGCAACGTTAAACTGAATGGCAGCATGACACGCAGTATGATGTGTCCGGTAGCTGAGGCAATAATCGATGCATATGCAACGTTAAATTGAATGGCAGCATGACATGCAGTAGGGTGTGTGTCCGTTAACTGATGTGTGTCCGTTAGTTGAGGCAATAATCAATGCATATGCAACGTTAAACTGAATGGCCGCATAACACGCAGTATGGTGTGTGTCCGTTAGCTGAAGCAATAATCGATGCATATGCAACGTTACACTGAATGGCAGCATAACACGCAGTATGGTGTGTGTCCGTTAGCTGAAGCAATAATCGATGCATATGCAACGTTAAATTGAATGGCAGCGTGACACGCAGTATGGCGTGTGTCCATTATAACTGATGTGTGTCCGTTAGCTGAGGCAATAATCGATGCATATGCAACGTTAAATTGAATGGTATCATGACATGCAGTAGGGTGTTTGTCCGTTAACTGATGTGTGTCCGTTAGCTGAGGCAATAATCGATGCATATGCAAAGTTAAATTGAATGGCAGCATGACACGCAGTATGATGTGTCCTCTAGTTGAGGCAATAATCGATGCATATGCAACGGTAAATTGAATGGCAGCATGACACTCAGTATGGTGTGTGTCCGTTAACTGATGCGTGTCTGTTAGCTGAGGCAATAATCGATGCATACGCAACGTTAAATTGAATGGCAGCATGACTCACAGTCTGATGTGTGTCTGTTAGCTGAGCAAGTTGGGCTACTCTACTCTGGAAGGAAACAGCTGGCAGAAGGCCCAACTCATGGCTTGCTACTGCAATAGCAGCCTCTACTTCTTGTAGTGCATGCATGTCACTACCCCCTGGGACTGGCACCTGGGCATTATGGCCAACCGGATGAGTGATCACTATTGGAACATTCAATTCTGGTTTCTCTGCAGAAAAAGAAAACAATAGCATAAACTTAGAACAAACTTGAACATGAAATCTTAATATATGAATATACAAAGAGATCCTTAGCACATATTTAAAGTAACGTAGATACGTTCTTTAACACACAAACATAGCAGCAAAGTACCTGGTAACTCAAAACATTTTAAAATCAGGATATACTTTACACAGTAGCGTTCATAAATTTTTGTTATGATGTAACATGATAGCATACATATGTTATGGTAGAATTTTACATTCTGTCACATGTTTAATACCTGTTCTTCTATTTGGCATCTTTGATTGCTTACACTAGTTTATTATAATCTCCTAACATTACAACATTATTACCAAGTCTTTAGAGACTTTTAGGTTAATTACCTTTGTTTGTGTCTTGTAGATCACTTTTCCCTCCAAACATCATCGGTACTCCTACATCAGGGAATACATCCTCTACCATCGCAGAAAACATCTCTGCATCACTTCCATGGAGGCGAGGCATGTAAGTATTCCTGAGAGATGTTACCACAGCTCTATATTCAAACTGAAGATATTCAGATGGTATGTCATCTGCCAAAACAATTAATGCCCATACATGTTTTATGGTAGGTAAGAATACCATTAGGTTAAGTTACATCTATACATGGTTTATGATAGGTAAGAATACCATTAGGTCAAATTATATCTATACATGGTTCATGATAGGTAAGAATACCATTAGGTTAAGTTACATCTATACATGGTTTATGATAGGTAAGAATGACATTTGGTCAAGTTATATCTATACATGGTTTATGATAGGTAAGAATATGTAGGACAGCTTATCCCAAATTGCATTAGGTGAAGTTACACCTATACATGATTCCTGATAGAATATGCAGGACCCCAAACAACATATGATCATGTTGTCTATTCATGGTTTAAAATAAGCAGGACATATCACATCCCAAATGACAAGGAATCTGCCTCGTCCCATTTCTGGCACTGAGCTTTCAACCCAACGTTATTCTGATTATCAGTCTAAAAATGTACACCAACCATCAAAATCCGGCTCATGTTCCAACATAAAGAAGCCTTGATGCCAACCAAAGTAAGCAAACCGCACCCACTACTTGCCAACCTATGAAAACCTCAAGGTAGTTGTCTCACTATGGAAAGTCCTACTTACCAGTACCAGCCAATGCAAGTATTCTTGTTTCTTTGTTACTTTACATATTATGTTTTGGGTTTTTTTTTTTTTGTATTACATCATGATGGTAATTACATCTGAATTCAACAAGTTCTCTTCCCTCATGTCTTCACCATAGAGAGTTCAAAATGCTCTTATATATAGCTAGCAGTCATGCATAGTGTTGTGTGTTTCCTTGTTGTGATGAACGGAGTACTTGTCTTTACAAATATGTAATCATCATAGCAATTTTAACTGCAGTCAGCTACAGACAAAGGGAAGTGTTTTAGACTCTAGGCACCCCACAACATATGGGAGGGGGACCCCACTGCATATGGGAGGGGGGAGTGTTTAGGTGGTACCTTCTTCATCACCATCCTGAATTAAGTCTTCTTCCTTCTCAAAAATTCCTGCCTCTCCTTCTCTTTGATTGTTGTTATTATTCTCAGAATCTTTGGTTTCTTTCATCAAGTCTAAACAAAAGAATGGCATTGAAATGTTAATACTAAAACCATCAGGTGCAAACACTCACGTTTTGTTTGATTTACTTGTTTCTTAACAAATTCAAATACAAGTTACAACAAAACATGGATATGTACAAAGAAAATGTGAAAGAAAGAACTCTAAAACCCCATCAGCACTTGGGTTTTTTTTTTCTTCTAACAGTAGTATGTTTTAACATTATCACTTACTGGTTTCTTCTTCTTTCATGTTATAATCTACAATTAATTCTTCTAAGATTGCACCAGCTTCCATAACGACCTGACGAAGAGTGCGAGGTGTCCATCCATGGCTCTCGTTACTGCCACTTGCTGTAAAAAAAAAAAATCCAAATTATTATTTCAACAGGATTAATATGTTCACAATATACAAATCATTGAAATAAATAAAAGGCAAAATGATCTGTTTAAAATATTGATGAGAACTGTGTTTTTATAGAAGCATTGTAATGACACTGTCTCTCACTGTTACATGTTCACTAGATAACTGATTAAACATTAGCGCCCAATGGGAAAAATAAAACACACTGCGGCGTTAACGTCCAACACAGTTATTTGAAGGAGGTTTCTACTCGATGAAGCATTTGCTACTTCACTATTTTTGCATTGTGGACAGAACGAATGAAAAAAAAAAAAAAAAACAGTGGAAGGCACAGACTAGGTGATAAATCTGGCATCTGACCATACCCCACACCACCTTTGATGTTGCAAGGACTCTATGTAGAATGTTTTAGAAGAACAGTCACTGCATGCTCATCAAATATCACAGCTCATTGACTGACACAGTCACACAGATTCTGATGAACTATATAATATGGTTTGATAGTAATAGTAACCACAGGCTGATATAACTAGTCAAGTCCTGATTCTGCACAAGTGGTTTGACAGCAACATTATAAAAAAAACGCAGACATATACAATACTTGGCAGATGAATTGCTTTAAAAATATATGTGCTTTGACAACAACATTAGTGTAACCACAGACTGACACAATCAGTCACTAAGGAATTAATTTGTGTTGGTTGAATATGTAGGGCTATCATATTCCTCTAAGTGTAACAACAGACTGACACAATCAGTCACTAAAGAATTGATTTGTGTTGGTTGAATATGTAGGGCTATCATATTCCTCTAAGTGTAACCACAGACTGACACAATCAGTCACTAAGGAATTGATTTGTGGTGGTTGAATACGTAGGGCTATCATATTCCTCTAAGTGTGTAACCACAGACCGACACAATCAGTCACTAAGGAATTGATTTGTGTTGGTTGAATATGTAGGGCTATCATACTCAGACTCTAAGCCCAAAGTGGGACATACTGATCTGATCATCAGAAGGGAGCAGACGACCCCTTAATTGTTATGGGGGGGGCTATTACAGCCATGAAGGCTAGGAAGTACTCAATTTGTGACGCTGATACAGAATAAATTTGACTGCACTGCAGAATATATCAGGTGGTAGTCTTATATCTCTATGATTTGTCTTTAATACCTGCCAGGATGCTCACTTTTCCTATAAAAGATGAAGGGAGAATCCCAATTAAGTAAGACGAACGGTAGCACGATGGAGAACACGATTTATCCACATTAAAAAAGTTAAAATAATTAAATGCATCAGATATTTCATGATGCTTATCAATAATACTGAATATTTTTATTTTGTATCAAATAAAGGATACTAATAATTCTTACCACTATGACATAGTTCAGATACTGGTTGAATAGCAACAGGCAAAACTGAAGTGTACATATCTCTAAGGTTAATCAGCCGGAGAGAAACATCAGAAGATTGAACAAATCCTGCAGAGAGATATAGACCCCATCGAAGAGATCAGGTTACCATTAAATCAAGTTAACATTAAATCAGGTTACCATTAAATCAAGTTACCGTTAAATCAGGTTACCATTACATCAGGTTACCACTAAATCAAGTTACCATTAAATCAGGTTACCATTAAATCAAGCTACCATTAAATCAGGTTACCATTAAATCAAGTTACCATTAAATCAGGTTACCAATCAGGTCACCATTATCAACAATAAAGTAAAAGTGATGTAAAGGAGAACATAATAAAATATAAAGAAACAAAACCAGCAATACGAAGGCATGAGAGTGAAGTTATATAACAAACAAAGGAAAGGGAACAATAGCAATGTGATTACAAAAACAATTCAAAAATTGACATCCACAACAATCACAATGCATTGAAGATGCAGCAGTAGCTACATAGCAATCACTTTAAAATAATAACAACATAAAAACAGGAGGGCAATCCACGGAGTTGCGTATCTCACTGTCAACATGCATTGATTTTAATACAGGGCCTGCACATGGGGATTTGCAATAGTTTACTGCAACCACCTCTCACAGAGACCTAGTTCAAGTCACTGATTGTAAATTAGAGCCAAATATTCTTCAAAAATATAATGGTGGTAAGCAGAAGAAGAAAAGGAAGAAGAAAATGGTAATATAGATATTTACTGTAAGGTAGCAAGCTTAAGCCTATAGCCTGGTGCCACTACTTAGGCTCAAGTAATGATAACAATAACAGCTCAAAAGTATCTGTGCATATCAAGCTACATAACACAAGTGTAATGTTGGATTATTCCACATAGGTTAGGCTTGGTGGTTACAGTTAGGGGCAGGATATAAGAGCATCCCTACACGGGTTATTTGCACACTAGTCTCCTGCTTACCTATGCAGGACCTGGTTCTGCTAAAATTATTGCTTGACTTAAAAATATCGTTTTCATAATTGGCAGGAATGTTCAAAGACATTACCCACATGGGCCAGTTCTGCTTAAAGTTGTTTTGGCTAAAGTTTAAAGATGGTGTCTATTGACCAAAATGCCAGGTCTATTTGTTTTTTACCAAACAATCATACAATTCAACCAGTTTACTATGAGAGTGAAATACTGTATCTTAATTAATGTGTTCATAGGAATGGCCTTGCAAAGTTTTGCGTATAATGCTCAATAAGCTCTCAAGATACGGTGGAAATCCAAATTTTGAGGCTAAATTGACTTTCTCGAATATCAGCACTGAGATTTTACTAGATTTTACAGATATTTTAGAATTTTTGGTTTAGATTTTTTTTTTTAGTTTTTTTTTTTCCTAAAAAATCAGCAAGTAGCACTGGATTTACCATTACAGTAATAAAATGTTGAACAATGTGTTCTCAGGTAAGTCCTTGCAAAGCTTTAAGTTAATTGGTCTAATAGTAATCAAGATATGCTGGAAATAACAAATTTTGGGGCAAAATTGACTTTTTTCCTGAAAAATCAGCAAATTTGACTCAATGTACCATACAACCAATACATCTTGGACATATTGGCATCACGCACAACCTCACCAAGTTTAAATGTAATTGCTCATATACCTTTCAAAGTATTCTGGAAAACCACAAACTGGATGCACACATACACACACACATGCACACACATTCTGCATTCTGTACAGCCTGCAGTCTCTAAGACTGACCTTCTGCCACTGGGCACTACCTGCATTTCATGAAGACTGTTACATCCACATAGCTCAATCTGCATTCCATAAGACTAAGCTAAAAGTAAGGTAATCAGTATTTGGTTTGCATTCATTTACAATTTTCTTACCTTGACTCAGCAATAAGACTTCCAATGATATCTTAAGATCAGGATTTACCACGGCCAATACTCGAAACATATCAGCTACATCTCTTGGTAATCTTGATACAGAAGACTCCAACCAAAGTAGTTTGTCAACTGTAGACATAGGGGGCGCCATAACATGGCTATCAAGGGTAGCAAAACAGGCACCTTTAGCATGGAGGGTTATCTCTTCTCCTTGGAGAGGGATGGTCATAACTGATGTCTGAGCTTCCAGTGAATGTTCATATGACTGAAGAAGCTGAGAAAATATACTGAGAGCAGCAGATGGGATCAGATTAAGATTATTGAGACAGATCCAAGCACCTGAAAGAAAAGAACAATAGGGATCAAATTTAATGAACTAAACAAGAAATGGGATCAGAATATGATTATTGAGACCGACCCAAACACATGAAAGAAAAGAACAGTAGGGATTAAACAAGAAATGGAATCAGATTAAAATTATTGATACAGATTCAAGCACCTGAAAGAAAACAAAAGTAGGGATCAAACCTGAAGAACTAAACAAGAAATGGGGTCAGATTAATATCAGTGAGACAGATCTAAGTACCTGGAGGACAAGAACAGTAGGATCAAACTCAAGGAACTAAACAAGAAATGGGATCAGATTAAAATTATTCAACAGATCCAAACAGATCCAAACATGAGAAAGAACAGAACAGTAGGGATCAAACTTAATGAATTAAGCAGGCTAAGATCAGGCTATTGAGTACTGATAACAATCAAAAGACATAAAGAAAAGAGCAGCAGGGATGAAAATGACTGCACTAAACAGGAAATAAGGACATGCTAAGATTACTAATAAGGGTCAAGTAACATGAAAGAATAGAGCAGTTTATCTGAAGGAAACAAGAAATGGGATCATTTGGACAGTGGAATTATCAAGAAAGTTCAAAGCATGTGGGATAAGGCTAAGAACACTGAAACAGATGCAAGCATCTTGAATTAAACAGCATAAATGATCCAGTTAAGATTAATAAAACAAAAGAGCAGCTTGAATCAGGTTATCTGTACTGAGACATCTAAATTCTGAAATTAAAAAGATCTCCTAAAATGATTAATACCACTTAGCAGCTACATGGTCATAGATATATCCAAGAAGATGAGATCAAGATCAGATTGGATCAGATTAGGATTACTGAAACAGATCCAAACACCAGAAATAAAGATCAGCTTGGATCAGATTAAAATAGCTGAAACAGATCCAAACACCAGAAATAAAGATCAGTTGAGATCAGATAATGATAGCTGAAACAGATCAAAACACCAGAAATAAAGATCAGCTTGGATCAGACTAAAATAGCTGAAGCAGATCCAAACACCAGAAACAAAGATCAGCTTGGATCAGACTAAAAATAGCTGAAGCAGATACAACACCAGAAAGAAAGATCAGTTTGGATCAGACTAAAATAGCTGAAACAGATCCAAACACCAGAAATAAAGATCAGGAGTCGACTTAAGGGTAAAAAAAAGCACTGTCCAGCAGGGCCAGAAACTTTTTAACTCCACTGACCCTACCATATTTTCATTGGTCCAGTTTCCATGACAAATTATACTAATTTCAAAACACTTGTGTTACTGCATTTACAGTACACTATCAGTATGTGTAGGCTGAGTTTCCTGGCTAAGACAATATGAAATGGCATTCTATGTGTATTGTAGCCAAACTAGAGACTTCAGAGTCCGATTTTAGTGAAAACCTGGAAATCACCATGTAATAAGTAGTTGTATTTAATTATATGAAAAAGATTGTTCATGAATTTGTGATTAATTAAAAACAAAGAAAATAATAAGAAATACTCAGCATAGTTTGCTCCATTTTCTCTCAATAAAAGGCATGAATTGCTAGGAGAAACATAACTTATAAGGCATGTCAAAGTGGTACCCCCACAGGACCTTCCCAATGCAACAAAAATATTGTGCACACAATTTGCTACAGCAGGGTACATACTGTTGGTTTTGCAACATAGTGGCACATACATTTTGCTGCGGATTTTTGCTGAAATTTTCAAAATCAATGCACATGCATTTTAAGTAGGTCTACAGGGAATTAAAAATAAGAAAATATTACTTTGTGCATTGATGGCTTCAGAAAACAATGAAAATTGACCTTATCTAGTTAAATCATTAATTTTATTTTTCCTCATCTTCAATGCAGCCATTGCTACAAAAAGTCCTAGGTCTAGTCTTCTCGAACTTCAAACGTTTAACAATTATGTCCAGGCCTAGCCTTAGTGTTATTGTTTCTTACAGTCAGTATTAGGCCTAGCTTCCAAATAAAGTCATGAGATACAACTGAAATCTTTTGAATCCTACATATTTATTGTTACTGGTAGCAGCTTTTTTATTCCCCTCACAATTCTAGCCATCTCAGAGCATAAAAATGACAAAAAATGACAAAAAAAGAAAAAAGGCCAAAAAATGACAAAACACCCCTCTCTACTGCTTCGGTATGTAATTAGGCTACGCTTAAGCTAAGTTACCGTTAGGATAGGCCATGTAGTTATCGCGAAGGATTTGCAGATTTCCAACATTACTAGCATACTGGTCGTTGGCATGCATGACACTACACCGCACAGCATATGAGGCATAATACACACAGACATACGATGCATTCACTCTATTCCGTCAGTTGAACAGAGAGACGTTCATATCGTGGAACTGGGTTTTATTATGTTCGAATGCAAATCGTTGCAAAATGTTCGTTATTTTTTAGAAAATGCGCTGGATTTTTGACGTTACAATTTTTGCTGATAACAATTTTCAAGGGCACAGTGTAATAGTTGTATTTTTAACATTGTGTGGGCTTATGTACTGTGCCAAAATTCAAGTGGCCCGGAGGGCTAGCTTGTCAGTATTTTAACTATCCCGATGATGAAATCACTGGCCTCGGGCCAGCAGGCCAGCGCTTACGTCCAGCCCTGACATCCAGCCCTGAAAGATCAGCTGGGATCAGAATAAGATAGCTGAAAGAGATCCAAACACCAGAAATAAAGGTCATCTTGGATCAGATTAAGATAACTGAAACAGATCTAAACAACAGAATTAATTATCGGCTGGGATCAAATTATGATAGCTGAAACAGATCCAAACACCAGAAATAAAGATCAGCTGGGATCAGATTAAGATAGCTGTAACAGATCCAAACACCAGAAATAAAGATCAGTTGAGATCAGATAATGATAGCTGAAACAGATCCAAACACCAGAAATAAAGATCAGCTTGGAACAGATTAAGATAACTGAAACAGATCCAAACACCAGAAATAAAGATCAGCTGGGATCAGATTAAGATAGCTGAAACAGATCCAAACACCAGAAATAAAGATCAGCTTGGATCAGATTAAGATAGCTGTAACAGATCCAAACACCAGAAATAAAGATCAGCTTGGAACAGATTAAGATAACTGAAACAGATCAAAACACAAGAAATAAAGATCAGCTGGGATCAGATTAAGATAGCTGAAACAGATCCATACACTAGAAATAAAGATCAGCTTGGATCAGATTAAGATAGCTGTAACAGATCCAAACACCAGAAATAAAGATCAGTTGAGATCAGATAATGATAGAGGAAACAGATCAAAACACCAGAAATAAAGATCAGCTGGGATTAGATTAAGATTACTGAAACAGATCCAAACAAAAGAAATAAAGGTCATGTTGGATCAGATTATGATTACTGAAATATATCCAAACAACAGAAGGATACTGAATTAAAACAAATGCAATAATGTTCTGAGATTCAAGATCTTAGGAATGAAATGTAATGTGACTCACCTGTGCTTGCAAGACCTCTGAATATATCAGCTAACATTACAGCATCAGTATTCTGTGAGCAGTTAAATGAATATAATGGCTGACCGACAATTCTTGATAACTCGCACAACGTTTCTGTCCTACCAATCGACTGAAATAAAAGATCAGGAATAAAAAAGCTGAGCCATGGAGTAGATTACAGAAGTAAAGAAAACACAGTAATGGTGACAGAAAGATATAAATGTAAATGACAATAACATAGATAATACAGAGAATTCCAGTGATGATACCAATAGGGTTAGTAATAATGGTACATGATTAAAGATATCATAATGACATTGATGATTGCATCAACAAGATATTATACATGACATATAAGATCCCATGCAAAATCCTGCCTTACAGCACATAGTCACATTAGAGACAACACATAATCCTGCCTTACAGCTTATACTCACATTTGATCCAACACATAGTCCTGCCTTACAGCTTTTAATGGCCTGTGTCATAGCTAAAAACATCCTCTGGGATGAAGGAGTCATTGTTAAACGTGATACCGAACCAAGATACTCAAAGCCATAGTTAAACTCAGCATCCAATAACTGAGAAGAAACAAAAAGAGAAACAATGTTATCAATATTTGTCTTCCATAGTTGAAAATATAATGACAAAAAAAAATAGAAAGCAAATAAGACATGGTAAAAGGTTAATGTAATGTAGGCTATACCTGAACAGTAAGCTGAGAAGAAGACTCGTCCCACTTGTATTGAAAGTGATATTTAGATTCAAAAGCATCTAATGGAGCAGACGTGATTTCCTCTTGTTGTGACAGAATGCTATGAGAGAAAGCAAGCAATAATACTGACAAATATGATAACAAGCAATAATATCAAAAAATTATAAAATAATTATATAATATTAAATTATAATAATTATATCATAATAATTGTGTAATAATTATATAAATAATTAAAATATGTTATTACAGATATTAATACAATAAACAAGAATTTTTTTATAGTATGAATCTAGTTCCTTTCTCACACACATCAACATTGACCTCAAAACTTCATCAATGACATATTTCACTTCCACAATCCTAAATATTTCAACAGAGATCTATGGTTGATATAGTATTTAGTTGCTACAGTTTAAGAGTACACTGGGCATAGTCCTGAGAACAGTCACTGTGCTTGACTGTGCAGGTCACTGTGTACTCTCACTGTGTCTGTCACTGTGTCTGTCACTGTGCTTGTCACTGTGTCTGTCACTGTGCCTTTCACTGTGCCAGTCACTGTGTCTGTCACTATGCTAGTCTGTGCCAGCACTGTGTCTTTCACTGTGCCAGTCACTGTGTCTATCACTACACCAGCCTGTGCTTGCATTATGCCTGTCATTGTACTTACAGAAATCAACTTTAATTCACAACAGGTGCCTTACATATCTGCAAAAATTGTGTCAAAAAGAGTTGCAGCACCAGATATTCTCCATCACAAAATAATACATTGTTTGTAATAACAGCCCTACATTTAATTATCATCTATGGAGAAGCAGCAACATGTTATCAGATATATCATTATCCATACAGAGGGGAATGTACAATGGCAATAAAGAACCCAAGAAAGAACTTTCTACATAATCTCTGTCTTAGTCACCATTGTCTTGACTTATCTATCTGCATAATCTCTGTGTTAGTCACCAATGTGCTGACTTAACTGTCCACATAATCTCTATGTTATTCACCAATGTGCCGACTTAGCTATTAACATAATCTCTGTCTTAGTCACCAATATCATGATTTACCTGTCTAAATCTGTGATTGAACATGATTTATCTGTAATCTCTGTGTTAGTCAACAATGTACTGACTTACCTATTCATCCACATAGTCTATGTGTTAGTCACCAATGTGTTGACTTACCTATCTATATAATCTCTGTGTTAGTCAACAATGTACTGACTTACCTATCAACATAATCTCTGTGTTCAGCTAACAATGCTACAAGATTGCTAACTTTCTGCATCTGCCCTGGGAAGAGCATCAGTTGTAACTCAGTCCTATCAACCTCTTCTTCCACAATTACTTTGACTTTTGGCCTTTCTGGAGGTAACACCACCTTCATAGTATCAACAGGTGCCTCTTCTGATGATAGAATATGACAATAATACATAATGAGTACTGCTCATGCTCATACAATGTGCACTATGATTGCAGTGATTCTTGTATAACATACTGTATCAGAGTTCCCATCCAAAGATTTTGCTTCCTAGTCTCCAGGTTTAAAAGTCGAACACCTACTCTTAAAATTGCAAATGCAGGATAAACAACAGAATTATGAAATGGTGCATTAAATAAGCTCAAAATTGGTTTGTCCTAGCAGTGAAAATATTCCGCTCGCTTTGCAAAAAAACCCTTTGAGCACCCTGATGATGTACGATGAAGAGAATACCATTGAAATGATGACATTTACCTTCAGTGTTAACCTCTTTCACATCTTCTAATCCAGACTTTATGCTGCCCTCTTCAGCAATAGGGGGCGCTGTCACAATGGGTACAGGATCATTCAAACTCCACTGGGATCCACGGTTTGAGTGTGCACTCTGCCTGCCAGTTTGTGATAGTTCTACGCTATTGGCTACAGATCCTTCCCGCACAGTCTTCTCCATCACAATAGCTACATTCAAGAAATCAGTGACTGATTGAAAGCATTGATCAATAGCTACATTCAAGAGAGCAGTGACTGATTGGAAGCATCGATCAGTAGCTACATTCAAGAGAACAATGACTGATTGGAAGCATCGATCAGTAGCTACATTCAAAAGAACAATGATTGAAAGCATTGATCAATAGGTGCATTCCAGGGAACAATGACTGATTGAAAGCATTGATCAACAACCACATTCAAGAGAACAATGATTGAAAGCATTGATCAATAGGTACATTCAAGAGAATGACTGATTGAAAGCATTGATCAACAACTACATTCAAAAGAACAATGATTGAAAGCATTGATCAATAGGTGCATTCCAGGGAATAATGACTGATTGAAAGCATTGATCAACAACTACATTCAAAAGAACAATGATTGAAAGCATTGATCAATGGGTACATTCCAGGGACCAATGACTGACTGAAAGCATCGGTCAGTAGCTACATTCAGGACAACAATGACTAATTGAAAGCATTGATCAACAGCTACATTCAAGAAAACAATGACTGATTGGAAGCATTGATCAACAGCTACATTCAAGAGGACACTGATTGAGTGAAAGCATTTATCAATTGGTACATTCAAGAGAATGACTGATTGAAAGCATTGATCAATAGCTACATTAAGGAGACCAATGACTGATTGAAAGCATTGATCAGTGGCTACATTCAAGAAGACAGTGACTGATTGAAAGCACTGATCAACAACTACATTCAAGAGAACAATGACTGACTGAAAGCATTGATCAGTAGCTACATTCAAGAGAACACTGATTGAGTGAAAGCATTGATCAAAACATACATTCCAGGGAACAATGACTGACTGAAAGCATTGATCAGTAGCTACATTCGATGGAACAACGACTGATCAAAAGTGAGTATAATGCTCATCTAGAGTTAGTGATGCTACAATACTTTTAATATTGATAAAAAATTTCAAACTGTAAGCCATAGCAAAATGTACTATTCACTGAAGTCTATCATAATTACATTAACACTGTTACCACATGCTGAAGTGTGCAATCAAGGAAAGTATATTAAAATCAACATTTCAATTGCATTGACAACTAGATTATTCAACCTTCACTCTTCCACCGTCACTCTAACCTTTTCCACCTGCACTCTTACAGTTACTGCTACAGTCATTTTGAATACTATTTCCCAACACATTGTATTTACACGTGTTACTGTACTGTACGTTTTACCTATTCCCATCACTGTTACATTTACACCTGTTACAGTGCTGTTAGTTTCACCTATTCCCAAAACTGTTGCATTCAGATCCTTTAATGTCTTGTTTTCTTTACCTTTATCCTTCTTCTGTTTTTGCTTTGTCAGTCTATCCTTCTTTTCTCTTTTGTCTTCAATTCCTTTCAACATGATCACAGCGGCTGAGATACTGCTACTTATCTGACCTTTCAATGTCTACAGGAGAAGAAACCAAATAATGGTTACAATTAAATCACACAATAATGTGTACATGCTATTAGTAACCAGTGAGACAGTGCTGTCCAGGTGCTATTAGTAACAAGTGAGGCAGTGCTGTCCGTGTGCCGTCAGTAACCAGTGAGGCAGTGCTGTCCGGGTGCTGTTAGTAACTAGTGAGGCAGTCCTGTCCAGGTGCTGTTAGTAACCAGTAAGGTAGTGTCACCCAGGTACTGTTAGTAACCAGTAAGGTAGTGTCACCCAGGTGCTGTTAGTAACCAGTTAGGAAGTGTCAACCAGGTGCTATTTATGATGAGTGGGGCAATGTTTTCCAGCTTTGAATGAGTCCATCTTACTTGAATCTCTCAAAGACAGGTGAATAGCCACAAAATTAACAAATGAGAAGTCCTTGTATACAAGTGTTGGGGATGTGTCATTTGTACTCATCATACAAACCTGTATTCAATGTTTGATCATCATCATCATCACCACCATCTCTATCACCACCATCATCACCACCACCATCATCGTCACCACCACCATCAATACCATCATCATCACCACCATCATCATCATCACCATCATCATCATCATCATCACCATCATCATCACCATCACTACCATCATCATCAACATCATTATCATCAACATCATCATCACTACCATCATCATCACCATCATCATCACCATCCATCATCACCACCATCACTACCATCATCATCACCACCATCATCACCACCATCACTACCATCATCATCACCATCATCATCACCATCATCATCACCACCATCACCATCATCATCACCACTACCATCATCATCATCATCATCATCACCACCACCACCACCATCATCATCCCTCCAAGATCTTATTTATTCAAATGTATCCATCCTCTGATTACCTTCAGAGCTTCCCCTCTATCTCCATCATCTAAAGCTTTCATTCCTTTCTCAATTTGTTGAGTCATCTGAATCTGTAGAGCTAGATGAATAACCTCTGATGCATGGTCCAGGAGCCATGAGCCTCCCATATTAGAAGGCTCCACCTTCTCTTCTTCAGAATCCCTGGTGTTTGGTCTCTTCCCTGTTCGTACACCAGTCCTGCTATTTGCTCTACTTCCATTCCGACTACCAGGAGCTAAGAGATTCAATTACGAATAGGTTAAAAAATATAATAAGAGACTCAATCAAAAAGAGGTTAAAAATATAATAAGAGACTCAATCAAAAAGAGGTTAAAAATATAATAAGAGACTCAATCAAAAAGAGGTTAAAAATATAATAAGAGACTCAATCAAAAAGAGGTTAAAAATATAATAAGCAGAAAGGATATATTGACCAGAAAGAGTGAAATTACTGCACAATAAAAAAAAAGAAAAATCCACTGACTCAGTCAGATGTCATACCCTGCCAGCCAGTGTACTAACTGGTGCTGGCAGGGTTGTAGATCAACTCACCGAGTTACTGAGATGATGATGTACCACGTCGTACCCAAGATAAAAAGCATGATATAATTCTTAAGTAACATTTGCATCATAAGTATCAGTGAAAACAAACAAACATACAAGTATAATGGATCAGATATCATGATTAATATTAAACTATTAAATTTATCTAAACCAGACACCTTTTTTGTCTTCTTTGGTCAAACTAACTCTCCTGGCCCCAGCACTCTGAATGGATCGCTCCCTCTCTAATCTCCTTGGAGTGAGTCCATCTTGGAGTAATTCTTGATTTAAGGCAGACACCAGCTGTTGTTGAAGACTTCCCTGGATGACTGGTAATAGGTTCAATAACCAATTCTCAATATCACCTTCACAAGACACAGACTGAATAATGAAAATAGAATAGAATGTTCAGCAGTAGTCTAATAATGAGAAACAATAAGCAAACAAAACAATGAGAAAGGAAACACTGAGAAACATAACGATGAAAAACAAAACGATGAGAAACAAAACGATGAGAAACAATGAGAAACGAAACAATGAGCAACGAAACAATGAGCAACGAAACAATGAGAAAGGAAACACTGAGAAACAAAATGATGAGAAACAAAACAATGAGAAACAATGAGAAACGAAACAATGAGCAATGAAACAATGAGAAACAAAACGATGAGAAACAAAACGATGATAAAAAAAACAATGAGAAACAAAACAATGAGAAACAAAACGATGAGAAACAAAACAATGAGAAACACTGAGAAACAAAAAACTGAGAAACGAAACGATGAGAAACAATGAGAAACGATGAATTGAAAAGATAAAAGTACAAACAATGATTAAAGGTACTTACATTTCATCAGATGACCTGCAAATATTTCTAAAACATTTGATGAAGAGGCATTTTCATGGATCATTGTATTGCTAATACCATACCTCTCTAACCCCCTGTCCCACACATACAAACAGACTTGTAAATCAAAACATATTATTTTCTGTTCCACAATCTCTGTGACCTGTTGATGGTTATTGAGGGTACTGCATTTCATACATCCTCTTGGTCCTACATTCGTGCAGGTACTCTCTCTGAAATAGTTGATAATATCTGATGTTTGCCCATCTGTTAAATGTTGATGATACATAAAGTAACCCATCCAACATTCTCTCTGTATAACCAGTTGAAGATGTCCAAGGTACCCCATCTCATATATGCTCTACACCCTGTTGAAGATACCTTTAGAAGGTCCCTCATCTTTAGACTGTTGATGACACCTAAGGTATCCATTCAACATATTCTCCCAGTCTTACATCAATACACTCTCTATAAATTGTTAATGATACCTGGACTCATCCCAGACTCATTCTGTCAGTCTCTGATACTACATATACTCCCAAACACCAGTTGATGGTACTTAAAGTTCTCGTCCGAGACATGCTCCAAGTACTTCATCCCATACTCTCTTCAATACCTAAGGTACCCCTCTCATACTCCACATCAGTTCCCCCCCCCCCCCCCATCTGATACATTCTCTCTTTTAGCATGCTCTTTATATCTGAGGTGATCAATATACCATCCCACACATTCTCTCTATTAACATGTTCCTTATATCTGAGGTGATCAATGCCCCATCCCACACATTCTCTCTACTAACATGTTCTTCATATCTGAGGTGATCAATACCCCATCCCACACATTCTCTTTATTTACATGTTCCTCATATCTGAGGTGATCAATACCCCATCCCACACAATCTCTCTATTACCATGTTCTTCATATCTGAGGTGATCAATACCCCATCACACACATTCTCTCTATTACCATGTTCTTCATATCTGAGGTGATCAATACCCCATCCCACACATTCTCTCTATTACAATGTTCTTCATATCTGAGGTGATCAATACCCCATCCCACACATTCTCTCCATTACAATGTTCTTCATATCTGAGGTGATCAATACCCTATCCCACACATTCTCTCCATTACAATGTTCTTCATATCTGAGGTGATCAATACCCCATCCCACACATTCTCTCTATTACAATGTTCTTCATATCTGAGGTGATCAATACCCCATCCCACACATTCTCTCCATTACAATGTTCCTCATATCTGAGGTGATCAATATGTCATCCCACACATTCTCTCTATTAACATGTTCTTCATATCTGAGGTGATCAATACCCCATCCCACACATTCTCTCTATTAACATGTTCTTCATATCTGAGGTGATCAATACCCCATCCCACACATTCTCTCATTCTCTTATCACTATTATCATTTCACTTCTATATATACTATTTTGTTAACAATACCTTGGGTATTTCCTCTCTGATTCCTTATATTATTTGTGTCAAAGCTACTTTTCCTCCAATACAGACTGACAGAGTCCACTCTAATGTACTTTACCTGTTTGAGAGGCAGTTTTTCTCCCATATGACTGATAAGTCCAGTTATCTCCAGGTGTAGGTCGGCTGCTTCTGTTTGTACTTCCTCAAACTCAAGACGGCCAAGGTTTTCAAACAGTTTAGGAAGATAAAGGTTAACTTGGTTCAAATCATAACCTGGTAAATATTGAAACAACAAAATAATGCCTAATTAATGAATGTCATTAAAACAATGACTAAATACTAAGTGTCATATTTGTTGTTAGTCTTTATGTTACAGTAACAATGATGATGTTAATACTCTCATAGTACTAAAAGCATGGTCTTGTAATTGGAGGAAACCTCAGTGGTTCCTTTCATCTAAAGAGATTTCTGAGATTACAATTGATTGATAATACTTCCATGGTACCTCAATATTTATAACTACATCAGTTACCATGGCAATAACATTTCTTATACTTTCAATCACTTCAAGAACTGATAAATCAGAGATGAAGGGTCAGAATCTGAACCATTTCCTGAAAACATATCTTGGCCGACAAGTGAGGAATCTATGGGGAGGAGGAGGATCTATGGGGAGGAGGGAGGATCGGGAGGAGGGAGGGTGGGGAGGAGGGAGGGTGGGGAGGATTGAGGGTGGGGAGGAGGGAGGAGGGTGGGGAGGAGGGTGGGGGGAGTGAGTGCAATCTATCCCATTGGAGAGTTATTTCAATATGAGATGCAATTCGGAGCCATTTATACAGCAAAATCACTTTGCTTTTCATTCAGTCCTTCAACTCTCAAGTTTTCTTTGGGTAGTTTAAAAATTTGCTCGTAAAATATGACAAAAATGGAGAAAATCAAGATGGCTGAGGACAGCGATTAAAAACTTACCTAGTTAGAAATGTTGAGAGTCAGTTCTATGACTAAAATAATCTCAACGAGTAGTCTAACTCCTTGAGTAATATGCATTAACATCATAACATAACATCATTCCTAATGTAAATCTCTACAATAGATCTGATACAAGATCCTTCTCTAGGGGCATAGTGTACACTAGTAGCAACTGCACAGTAATCCTGCCATGTGGCTTTGATATTGTACAACACTCTTAACCAATGGTAACATGGACAATAACATAGATATATAAGTTTAAGAACTTTCAGAGGTTCCATTTTCAGATGTTTACATCATGTACATATATATCAAAAGACTTACACACCTGAATAAATATTCATGACAGACTATATCGTTTGGCTCTGATTATGTAATCATGTAATAACTATTCTAGACAACATGAAGAGCAAACAACATGCTATGGCTCTGATTATGTAATCAAAACTTACCATTACATACAATATGAAGAACATCTTCCATAGATAGAAAATAAAATCGTGGGAACCGCTGCCTCCTCTTCTCCAGATGTTGCAGCAAAGACTTCCGACAAATGTGTAAATTGTTGTTCATTTTTTCAAGAATGGTCAAAATACCTGTAACAAAAACAAGACATCATCAGTAGACCGTAGTAAGATAGCAGTTTGGAGTCACACACTCTTAGTAGGAATGACTAGCTAATAAGTGACTTGACCATTCTGGCTCTAGAAAGAACAAATTCAGATAATTTGCCATCTGGGACACCACTAACAGCACCGACGGGGGAGGGGGGGAGGAGTGTTGAACTAGTCACTTCCTCCATTTTTCAGAGAGGTATTGTTTTGTTATCAGCTTTGGATTTCTGTCCGAGTGGGTTGTTGAGGTGTTCATTTTCTAGAATTGGAATGTTGATAGCTAGAAAAAAAAAAAATTTAATGAAGACTTTTTTTGGGGGGCCTGTAATACATGCATATATTACCACATTACATGTATACATGCCCAACACCACATGCCCTCCGACATACTACTGTAGAGCTCCCTCTATCTGTAGCTCATTCCCCCACCAGTAGAGCTCCCTCTATCTGTAGCTCACTCCCCCACCGTAGAGCTCCCTCTATCTGTAGCTCACTCCCCCACCGTAGACCTCCCTCTATCTGTAGCTCACTCTCCCACTGTAGAGCTCCCTCTATCTGTAGCTCACTCTCCCACCATAGAGCTCCCTCTATCTGTAGCTCACTCTCCCACCGTAGAGCTCCCTCTATCTGTAGCTCATCTCCCACCAAAGAGCTCCCTCTATCTGAAGCTCACTCCCCCACTGTAGAGATCCCTCTATCTGTAGCTCATTCCCCTCACAGTTTTGGGGACCTGGTGCCACCCATGTGTGACACCAGATCAGGTGACAGCCATCAACAGTGGTGTGGTAAATTGGGGAAAGGTCTAAGAGAGGATTCCATGAATTCTGAAGCCTGATCAGCAGAGATTTGATCTTTTCCAGTTCTCCAAACATGTTGGGTCAGTAGAAGGGTCAGGGTGGTTAGTGAAGAGTACAATTTAGATTCAACAAATATTCACTCAATAACTTCTTCTGACGGCTGGAGGACACAATTGGCATTATCAATATACGGTATGACTTTTTTGACAATTCCGCATGAACATTTTGCAGCATTTGTGCACTGGCAGGGTGACGAGGTTGGGTTTTTTTCAAGCATTTGATTTCTCAATTTTGGCTTTTTTCAGACGTGGCTGGGTTGAGAGGAAACTTTCTGGCATTTCCTCAATGAAATTTGGCAAGAAAAGCAGTGCCGGTGCTACATGTCAAATGTCGAGCTCATCAGTAAGATGATGTACTCTGGAATTGGAAGATATGCTGCAGAAATTCACGACAGAGTGACAGATACTTATTAGAGTGACAGATACTTATTAGAGTGACAGATTCTTATTAGAGTGACAGATACTTTTTAGAGTGACAGATACTTATTACCAGAAGAGAGAGAAAAATGACATGAAAGACCTCCATTTTAGGCTACAGTCACAACTATACCGAATGTACTGTACCGACTATCCGTATTCGGTGTTGGCCGATACTTGTGCTCGACGATCCCAGATCCGTCCTCCTGGATCAGGATTCGTTTGACATATTTTTGTGGCAACAGACAGGACAGAATTGGGGAACTAGGGATGGAGTTTGTAGGTTTATATATAATCCCAATACTGTGCACTGACTAATCACATTATCAGTTTAAAGATCAAGATGCATATGCGAGTGCTTGCGCCAAAAAAGAGTTTTTAAAAGGTTAATAAATGAAAGCAAAAAATGCAATTTCATAGGTGAAAATACCTCTAGATGTTAGCTATCCAAACTATTACAATTTTTTCATAGATTGATGTTTTCCTCATTTATGGAGGAACTGCGGACAAGGGATGATTCCTATTTCAAGATTTGGTACATGTCAGATTAGATCACAGTGCTGCTAAGGTGTCTTTTTATTGCCATCTGGGAGGTCTGGGAGTCAACCAATTTCTTGTACACTCTGTGCCAGCCAATGGTGGTGCATAATTCCACTTGGCCCTCAGGCCAACCACCACACCCTGGTGGTTGACCTGGTGGTTAACCTAAGAGAAAATACCAGACGGGTGATAGATCACCACCAGATAAGGTCTACTTTATGTCACCAAGCAAGATGAAAAAATTAAAATCATTACTAAAGAAAAGGAAAATGGGAAATCTAGCATTCAAATGTAGCACCATTTTGCATGAAGTCCATCTTACATAAGCATAACTTCCCAAAGGGAGATTAGATCTCTCCTCTTGGGTGGCAACCAGTCATCAATTCCATCATATCACTAAAAAGACCACCAACCCCCCCCCCATCCACTGTCACCCCACTGTCAAAATCAAGCTGACACTCATGTGACCTACAGGAACTTTGGGGGTTTGTCGCCCACACCAACTGGAAAATATTCAACCTAGGCCACTGGTTACATGTCAGCCTCATGTTTGTAACTTACCTTGCAGGATGACGGAGGTTCCGTAATGGAGTAATGCTTACATTAAAAAAATAATAATTGAGAAAATTTAAGTGTGTCCCTACCCGCCTTCTGAAATAAAGTCTAGCTATCAGT
The DNA here is from genome assembly GCA_021234535.1 of Stichopus chloronotus. Classification (NCBI taxonomy): domain Eukaryota; kingdom Metazoa; phylum Echinodermata; class Holothuroidea; order Aspidochirotida; family Stichopodidae; genus Stichopus; species Stichopus chloronotus. The sequence continues at coordinate 7,632,708 of CM037842.1, forward strand.
ATATTTTTGCTGCAAATCTCTGTGAATGATGTCCCATACACTACTATGTGGGATGTAAACATATATGTGTATTGTGTGTGTATGATGTCCCATACTCTCCAATGTGGGATGTACACATATATTTATTGTGTCATATTTACCTTTTCTTTGACAGCATTGAAGTACATTTGGGTTTTTCTCTGTTGCTCTCATTAAGAGTCTAAAGTCTCTGTTTGAAGAGCTGAAGAGGCCAGTTTCATGAGACAGTGCATTCTTGACATCATTTCCACTGAAAACCTTTAAATATAAAAGAAACAAGAAAGCCAATTGAAGCTGCAATGCTTAGGCAGCTCAGAGTGAAGAAATGTCTCATGTAAGAATTTCCAACATAGACCATAGCTGAAAAGAAATGCATGGAAATTTATGACAGCTTAAGACAGCACAGATAAAACATTTTCAACTTTGTAATTTGCAGACATGCAATGACCTTTGATTGAGAACCGAAGATTCTCCACTAACTATAGGCACTATATATAGACACTATATAGAGGCAATATATATAGGCACTATAAAGAGGCAATATATATATACAATATACTGTATATATAGGCACTATATATACAGGCACTATATATAGGCACTATATATAGGCATATATATAGGCACTATATACAGGCACTATATACAGACAATATATACAGACAATATATACATGGACACCACTGGGTTTGAATTCTCAACAAGATCTTCTCAATATTGAGATATCACACTGACTATATATAGGCACTATATGTAGGCACTATATGTAGGCACTATATACAGACACTATATACAGGCACTATATATAGGCAATATATATAGACAATATATACAGGCACTATATATAGGCACTATATATATGGACACCATTGGGTTTGAATTCTCAACAAGATCTTCTCAATATTGAGATATCACACTGACTATATATATATGGGCAATATATCACCATTGGGTTTCCATTCTCAACAAGATGTTCTCAATATTGAGATATCACTCTGACTATATATATGGCTGTGGTTGTTTTAACATGTGCAAAAAGTCAGATTGTATGTTCAGAGATCCTTGTGGAAATATGTTTCTTGTTAAGCAAATTATATTATTATATTTATTATGCATAGGTATTGCTTGAGCTACCATAGCATAATGAAAGTTGAGCCAATTCTCTTAACGCATGCTTCTTGCTACTTTTGTCCAAAATTGTTGACGGAAATTCGCAACATAAAATGGGCAGAACATTGCCAGGACTGTCATTTCAACAAAAAATGATGTATGGGATTAACATAATTATGACTTTGAAACATGATGAAGGGGGATTATTAAAATAAACAATCATCTTAAAAATGTTCCTATATTTTAGGTTGGTAGTCACACAAAGATGACGTTGCGGACGTTACATTTTCCGTCAACAATTGTATGCTAACTTAACATGTCCTTCAGTGTAAGATAAAAAAGAAACTTGAATGTCTAGTGTGCTTACCCAGAATATTATGTTAAACCAATACATACCACAAACATAAGAGTTTACATTATCCATTGTTTTTCAGGAATATGTGACTTTGAAAAAAAATTGACATTTTCCGTCAACACTTTTGTAACGTCCGCAACATTGTTTTAAGCCAAGTATCTTGAAGCTGCAGTGAGATTTTGTTTCACTTTTTGCATTTAGTGCAAAGACTCCCCACACCCTTTGTATTGGACTATATAGTTCTTCCCTACATATTACACTTTAGTGATATGGAGCAAATTAGGGATTCCGTCAACACATGTAACATCCGCAACAGAGTGTAACGTCCGCAACAGAAAATGTGATTTTTTGTGAAAGACATAACAAATAATAAACAGTTATGTAATGTTATGTGCATGAAATGTATCAACACTGCTTATAGTGTCTGTAAAAAGTAAAATGTTAGGTACATTTACTTTTGGCACATTAGTAACTAGAAAGATGTGTTGCGGACGTTACATCAGTAATTGTTGACGGAAATTTTTGATGTTATATGAGAATGCAATATCATCATTTACTACAGAATTGATTTAATTGTATCTCTTCTTTTAAGGTGGTGTCCTGTTTTTGCTAGAATGTAAATTGGAGTCATTCCAACAATTTGGATATATTTATGTGATGAGTGGACCCTTGTGTTTTGAATTTTTCAAGTGGTCCATTATGAATTGTGGTCACTTTCATGCATGAACAATCTGTATGGCTTACCACTGTATTAGTATTTTGTACTAGAAATAGTTTTTAAAATGCAGGAAAATCAAACAACTGAATACCTGCATTAGCAAGTTGGGCTAACATGTATTCCCCATGATTCACAGCACTACCAACTTTTTGTTGCGGACGTTACATAAAACTGTTGACAGATATCTGTGACATATTTCATACAAAGTAAAGTTTTTGAAACCCGGTAAGTTCACTGTTTTTATCCTCTATGTCACACTATGCATTGAGAATAAAGATAAAATTGCATGTGGATACTGTACTGAGCACACTTATGGTTTAATTACTTGGAACTATCTTGGACTTATAAAATAATCAAAAAGGAATTGTGTGTTCAATTAGGTGTAGGAAAAATAGAGAAAGAAAAGAGTACAATTGGCCTTTTTATTGAATATTTTATAAGAAATTGAGAAATATGTTTGTTTAAAGCAGCAATCCTGTAAATAAAAAATGGTTCATGAACAGTATATAGGCAGTGATCCTGGAGGACAGGGAAACATGTCAATCCATTACTTTTTTAGCTAGGGGCCATGACACAACATATTTCTCCCCCCCCCCCCACTTTTTAGTGGAAGCAAAATCAAAATGCCCCTACCTGTATACTCCCATCAATAGCGGCAAAGAGGAAAAACTGTGATGTTTTGGACTTTTGGCCAAACATAAAGTCCTGGACAGTTCTGTGAAATGCTTAATTATGCTGTGTATTCATATTATAACAAACATGTTATAACATTATACTTAGCCTCAAAACACCACAATATAACAGCATTCTGAAACTTAGTTCAGGTCTCTCTTATTAAACTACAAGTGTATTACATCACTGCATCCTGCATTGCATTTTGGTCTATATGATTACACTTTCTCAGTCACAGAGCTATGTAAACTACAATGCAATCTGGTGCCAATATGGCAAGCAGAAACAAGTCAGTCAAACAAAGGAAAATAGTTTTGCAATATTTGAGATATTACTTCTTCGTTCACTTCATTGCAGTTTAGCCTCATCCTACCCCAAAAATGCTTTCAGAATAAATTAACCAGGAGGCATAAGTCATTGTTATTTTTGTATCACCTCAGCCCATCTGATATAGCAATTAACCATAGATTAAGTTTCCCAATAATTACGAAATTGCAGACAGCTAGGAGATTCATATTTCAAGACAGGGTGCATGAAGCTTAGAAAGTGCCCCTTCCTGCCATCTTTTGGCTTGTAAAGCAAAACAGTTATTTGTACACTTCACACCAACAGATGATGGTGCCCAACTTAGACAGTCCTGCCAGCACGCAGCACTACAGTATCTATCACACAGCCAATATTTTTTTCATGCTACAGTACTTGTACCTCATCTACTCGACGTCATACAGGGGAGCTTTGCACCCCTCCATGATCAGTGCTTTTGGGCCAAAATGGGATCGCCTGGAAATGTTAAAGTGTGCATTCAATTTATTGCAATGTAGCCCCATTTTTCAAATGTGTGTGGGGCAGGGAACCAGGTCATTTCATGTCACCTGGTTGACTTTGTTCTGCCACCCCCTCCTCACATCTGGTAAGTGATTGGTGTCCCTGCTTCTGTATACATGATCAGGAGGGGGAACACATACTGTTCTAATGGTCAACTATTTAGTTGTGCAGATAATTAGTGACTATCTCTCTCCTGTGAAATGTCATTGACTTTAATTACTGTTTGTTTGCCCTGGACTTGTATGCTTCTCTCAAATTATCAATAACTGAAGGTACATGCAATTGTTGATTGCTGAATGTAGTGTTACAGTACCGCTAGCACTCTATCCAAGCAATTCTATACAGTTCATAGTGGATCCAGTTGTACATTTGTAATAGTTACAGTTTGAGAGTTCAAAATGTGTTGGAATGTCGGGTTTAGTGTGCCTGTAGCCCCATACCAATAAAACAGTGTGCAGGCAATATTCAGTTGATCTATTTCTTCTGAATGTACAGTAATAATACTGATGCTCCTACAGTGGTGTACTATCTGCTCCTCATACACTATGTATACTGTGCATACTCTAGATTGCATTGGCTGCATACCACAGGTATTTAAGACTGGTTTGGTTGTATAGTGGACTCTTGTCAGACTTGAATAAAATGGATTCCACATTTTTCGCTGTATGCCCCTTCCCCAAGTTGAACATGAATTTATTGATTCTATCTCATCACAAGTTTTGTATTTTCCTAGTGCAACTTCAATTTTTGAAGTGAATTCATTGGTGTCAGTCAACTATGACGATAGGGTGGTGGCCTGGACTAATACAGCCTGTACTTGAGACAAAAAGTGATGGGTGCAAGATAACCTTCATGAAGCCAGTATAGTAGGGGGCTGTTATAAATTTGTTTGGTTTGAAAAGCCTGATACTAAAGGAGTGGTAGACTGAAATACTGAGTCCTGTTCCTACACTCCCAAGTGCCTAGATAGCTGCCTCACATTCACAGTGTTTTCTTTCCCAGCACAAACTGTTGCTGAAGAGAGTGTGTACTGTATGACTGCCATTAATTGTAACAAACATGTGACCACAAACAAAAACTTAAGTTTTTATAACTTTCATTCGCTGCGCTCATTGCATATTGATCAGTTGAAAAGTGCACTGTGCTACCATGGCCATAAATCATTTGCCTATTCCTAGTAGGGAAATATGTAACGTCCGCAACATTCAGTTTAGTAAAGTACTTCTAACTAATTTGTTCTAACTAAGTTTACTACCACACAATTGGTCATTGGGAATTTGACTATGATGAAATTGAGATGTTTTAAAAGATCTATCATTATTTTATGAAGTTATGGTTCAATCTAAAAGTGTTATCATTACTGTATAATGCAGTTTACCATATTAAAAGTCAGTTTATCACTACAATATTAGTGCGTATATCCTTACCCACAACTGAGCTACTGTATGGAATGAGAGTTTGTAACTTAATAATTGTAGACCATCTTTCACACAACTTCAACAAACTTTGGATTAAACTGATTATGCAACATTATTCTACAAATCTTTGGGGCATACAGTCATGTTGACATTATGTAACGTCCGCAACATAACTCACCATGTTGAATTTAAAGTATGAATTTTGCAACAAAAGCAATTGGTTTCGGGCTGTTTATAATTTTCATTAAAAAAGACTATTTGAGACTTTGAAATTTGTAAGGCTGTTTGATGTAATCTACACCTTTTTATGTAATTCTTTGTTGTACAGTATCATACATGGTGCTGTTAACGTTTTACATCAGAAAAATGAACAAAAAGATGTCCTTTCAAGTACTCCGTTACAAGTAAACATCTAATCTGCAGGAAAACTTATACTTTGTGCATATTTAAATGGAACATACTTACTGAAACACATGAAGATATAAGGATATCTTTCATTTTAAATCTACGAAATGAATGTTGACAATGTGTAACGTCCGCAACATGTGTAAGGTCTATACTCAAATTAAACAAGAAAGGATGATTTTTGAAATCCTGTTGCATGGCACATTATTACAGTTGTTTGAGTGCTCACATGAAATATTGGATTGATGAAACTTCCTTTGAAAATTTTGGAGGAACTTTTGTAGGTCAAAACCCCCAAAATTGTACATTTTTGTCATTCATCTGGCCATGAAAACTACACTTGTTGCTATTGATAACTGTAACTTGGTGTTTTTCAACAGTACAGTGAGGTAAATAATCCCTATGTATTGCAGACATATTGCATGAACTACCATCAGCTTAGCAATGTTTCAAATTTCACTGTTTTTTACTCAAAATACACTTTTCTCTCCAATAGTCATGGTCATAATGTTCAAACGGAACAAGTTTAAGCTTCAATCCTTTCATTTTTACAAAATGCATTGTGTCTTAAGTCTCTTAACAATAAGAGACAATTCCTACATTGAAGTTTCAATTTTCTCATTTTTTCTTCCGAAATGTGCTATGTTAAAACAACCACAGCCATATATGGGCAATATATCACTATTGGGTTTCCATTCTCAACAAGATCTTCTCAATATTGAGATATCACACTGACTATATATATATGGGCAATATATCACCATTGGGTTTCCATTCTCAACAAGATCTTCTCAATATTGAGATATCACTCTGACTATATATATATATATGGGCAATATATCACCATTGGGTTTCCATTCTCAACAAGATCTTCTCAATATTGAGATATCACTCTGACTATATATATATATGGGCAATATATCACTATTGGGTTTCCATTCTCAACAAGATCTTCTCAATATTGAGATATCACACTGACTATATATATATGGGCAATATATCACCATTGGGTTTCCATTCTCAACAAGATCTTCTCAATATTGAGATATCACACAGACTATATATATATGGGCAATATATCACCATTGGGTTTCCATTCTCAACAAGATCTTCTCAATATTGAGATATCACACTGACTATATATATATGGGCAATATATCACCATTGGGTTTCCATTCTCAACAAGATCTTCTCAATATTGAGATATCACTCTGACTATATATATATGGGCAATATATCACCATTGGGTTTCCATTCTCAACAAGATCTTCTCAATATTGAGATATCACACTGACTATATATATATGGGCAATATATCACCATTGGGTTTCCATTCTCAACAAGATGTTCTCAATATTGAGATATCACTCTGACTATATATATATGGGCAATATATCACCATTGGGTTTCCATTCTCAACAAGATCTTCTCAACATTGAGATATCACACTGACTATATATATATGGGCAATATATCACTATTGGGTTTCCATTCTCAACAAGATCTTCTCAATATTGAGATATCACACTGACTATATATATATGAGCAATATATCACCATTGGGTTTCCATTCTCAACAAGATCTTCTCAATATTGAGATATCACTCTGACTATATACATATGGGCAATATATCACCATTGGGTTTCCATTCTCAACAAGATCTTCTCAATATTGAGATATCACACTGACTATATATATATGGGCAATATATCACCATTGGGTTTCCATTCTCAACAAGATCTTCTCAATATTGAGATATCACACTGACTATATATATATGGGCAATATATCACCATTGGGTTTCCATTCTCAACAAGATCTTCTCAATATTGAGATATCACTCTGACTATATATATATGGGCAATATATCACCATTGGGTTTCCATTCTCAACAAGATCTTCTCAATATTGAGATATCACTCTGACTATATATATATGGGCAATATATCACCATTGGGTTTCCATTCTCAACAAGATCTTCTCAATATTGAGATATCACTCTGACTATATATATATGGGCAATATATCACCATTGGGTTTCCATTCTCAACAAGATCTTCTCAACATTGAGATATCACTCTGACTATATATATATGGGCAATATATCACCATTGGGTTTCCATTCTCAACAAGATCTTCTCAATATTGAGATATCACACTAACTATATATATATGGGCAATATATCACTATTGGGTTTCCATTCTCAACAAGATCTTCTCAATATTGAGATATCACACTGACTATATATATATGGGCAACATTATCAAGTACTGAAACAGATGAAACCTCCTGGTCAGAATGAAAGAAGTCTGAGAGGTGGTCGATAAGTACTAATGAAACAAATGAAACCTGCTGATCAGTTAACATGATCAGTTTGAACAAACCTCTTCAAGTTCCACCCATTTTTCCTGGACTTCTAACCAAACAGTGAGTACAGCTTCAATGGTCTGTAATCTCTTCTGCCATTTTGTGACCTCATCAAGGAATGATCCTGCAGCGCTGCTGCTCTGCATTCCTTGAAGAGCAACCTGATGTGACTCCAACTCAGTAAAGATGGAATCCGTCTCAGATAATAGAAACAGCTGGCCATTATCCTGTAAAAACAACAAACTTTAGTCACTTTTCGCGTTTGGCAAGTATGCTAATTTGTTGCAAATGGCATTCATGTTTAGATCAGATTAAATTGAACAATGTACTATGAGAACAATAATTTTAGTTAGCGTTAATGTTTATCATTTCTGTAAGGAAAGAGTTTGCTTTTTTATGGGATGCATGTGAACATAATCCTTTAATCACTCCCTTTATCCAATTTCATATTTGCTATTTCTGTACGTATGGGGTTTTTCTATCTACAAGAGAAGCAAATTCAAATATATTCTTATTTGGGTCTACTTGGTGTCACTTCCTGTTTAGTAACTTGACTGTAGTAACTATTGTAAATATATAGCTTTGTCATATACTTCATATCACAGAGAGTTTTGTCTTAGTTGTTTCATACTCTGTGACTGATACAACACACCAAAAGTATACCTATGACTAAATAGATTATGAATACCTGATATGTCACAGGTTTAATAGAGAGTCATGTACTACCACCAACTTGTGTACTCAGGGGAGCTCTGTTTAAAACTAAAATAAAAATGTGCTTGAACAAGTTTATTAATGTCTGATAAATCTAACAAAGATTAAACCATCTTTCATGTATGAGATTATTATTAATACATGAGATTAAATATCATTATCAACACCTAAGAAAAACATGTCTTAAATAGTACCAATGTCCCATAGGTGAGACAAATGGTAATGTCCACCACACTGGGTAGTACCAGGGTACCTCTGACCTGGCCATGATGCCAGGACAATGTTGTTAAACCTGGTACTAGATAGATCCAACTTGAAAGTTAGACTAGTGTATACACATTGGATGTGTGACAAAAAAATTAAAATGGTACTTTAACGTCAGAGATTGGGGATTTTTTTAGGTCAAACCATTGAATCGTTTATTGAAAATTCAGCATGTATACTCACTATAAAGCACACTTTGCTGTCACCCCTGTACATACAATACATCCAGGTGTTATTTAACATGCAATGCAAAATGTCATATTATGACTTCACAACCGATTCAAAAGCTGAGTTGAGTGATATTTCGGGGTGCTCAGGTACCTGGTACTCAGCAGGGTGCCGACCTCCTGCCCCACCCCAGGATTTGGGAGCCACTGCAAACACTAATAAATAGACTGAGATAAATCCTGGTTCACTGGCAAGATTGACTGGGGTAACTCAAGACAATTAGATTGACCTTGTCCAATACACAGAATCATGATAAAGACAAAAAACAAAAAAAAACATTAAATGTGTTACAAAGCCACTGAATTGCATCAATAGTGTGAGATACTCACTTCACCAAGATTAAGGAGAGATGCTGGTAAAGAGGAAACACTCGCTCTCCTCTGCCTACCGCCTGCTCCAAGGGTCAACGACGACATTCTACTGTGAACACGTCTCTTGTTGGTATCTCTGACAGATATGCTCATATCACTCTGACTCTGAGAGTATTCACTTTTAGTGTCTGTCTCCTGATAAACAAAGACAATTACAATCCTTAATATCAGTCTTTTGATGGCTATATGTCTGTCTCCTGATAAACAAAGACAATTACAATTCTTAATATCAGACTTTTGATAGATACATTAAAGAATGTCTGTCTCCTGATAAATCTTCTTCTAACATTCAGTTATAGTTTAGTAATTCAATATTGTACTAATATCTTTTATACAATCTTCACATTCTGTTAGTCTTATTTTTCTTACATCTCCTTTTTCAAGTCCTGTCCCAGGCAATGATCTTGCATGTGCTCTCATATCAAACAGTTTACTCAGCCATATCTCTTCATATGTCTTCAGAGCGCCCTCTATTGTAACATCTTTGATAGCCCTCTGCACAATTGACCTTACTTCGTCAGCATGATCTGTAGAGACATGGAAAACATTTGATGACGAGAGGTGGTGCAAGAAATCCGGATATCAGAGGGGGTGGTATCTGATCATAGTCAGTAATATCTCATGACAGAAGCTAATAGTGATCTAAATTTGATGTTGAGCCACATCCACATTAAATGGAGATTAGTGCTATGCTTGCCTGGGATGCAAATCAACCAACACTAATTTGCTATTGAAATTTGCCAGTGATGTGACAGTGCAGCTGGTTCAGTTTTGTGCATATTCACAAGCTGTCGATACCAAAGCAATGACTCTTAAATCGAACAAAATGTTAGGATAATGGTTTGAGAGACACACAACATACACACATATATATGGTAGGCCTAGGCTTTCTTTTATGAAGCATGAAACGTGCAATGTTTCGCGGTCTGCTGAATATTCATATATTCATCATTAAGTGAATTAACCTTAATTTACTATACCTGTTGATAACAGTGTAAGGCACCATGAACAATAATTAAGGTTGATACAAAATATTTGATACTCAAAGGGTCCTCCGCCTAATGGTCTTAAAGAGTGAACGTTGAATATTGATACCGGTGCGAAATCCTCATATATGAATATACATATGCGTACATGCATGCGCCACTTTTTTTAACGTAACATTTTAGATCATCACTATTAGCATCATCGTGTTGATGTACACCGTAAGATTTTACACCATCTTAAGTTTTCAGTACATGATCGTAAGTTGTTTACATCATCGTATACATTTTGATGTACATCCAAAGTTTTCAGTACAGCATCGTATATTTTTACATCGTCATATAATGTGGTCCTTTTGGCATTCCATAGGAAACTGCTCACAAGAATTCTTGTCCACTGTACATATTCACTACATGAAGATCATGCATGTATCTTCACTCATATCAGACAGTACGTACTGACACTGTACTATTAAGCTCTACATGCATAAAACAATAGTCTTATCACACAGCAGCATACTCATATATGATAAACAGCCTAGCGGACTTAGCCTGTGGTCACTGCAGGGAATCTACTGGCAATGCCACTCTCATATGCAATACAACATATAAATTTTCAACTACTAAATCCTCACCTGTAGAAGAACAACAACACACTTACTCTGAAGTCCTAGTTGCAGGAGTTGACCTAGAGTCATTGTTTGCAGACTATCATTATCAGTGAGCATGGCACCCCCAGTAACCCTGACTAGTTGCTTCCAATGCCTGGTACGCATCGCTGGATTGCTCAAGTCTTCAATGAGAGGCAAGCATGCCTGAAACAAATATTTATGACAATAGTTAATTAACAAAATCATATTCCATTGTACAATCATCAGCTTAGATGGATTGTCTGCAAATAATTGGTTCATGAGATAAACATTTAATAAATCTAATCCAGCTTCCTTTGGTTTGTGACGGGTAGCTACTGTGGCTTCAGAGTGACACTATGAGAAGAATTTAGACTTATTCCACAGTAATGATGGTGTAGAAGTTCTTTGGACTGAGTAGTACAATGTAATAGCTTGTGTTGTGATTGTAAAAGTTGTCAAAAACTGAAGGAAAAAGTGAATGGTGAAATTTGTAAAGAAAAGTTCTGCAGGCATTGTATTCCAGCCGCCGGAATGACGTTCATGAACTATTAATCTATGACGTCGAAATCTGTTCATGAGCTTATGAATAATGAATAGAGTGATGTGTTAGGGACTGTGAACTGGCCGTGCCAAAAAAATTGTTTAAGTAATGGTATCCTCAAGGTTACAGGAGATAACGGGAATGTAGATATATTAACATGATGGCTACGAAAGTCTGTTGATGATTCATTTTGCAAGTATAGGCCATATGGCTTAGGAGATAAAAGAGTTTAGAGACTCACTGCTGAAGCCTGCACGGTCAGACTGTTTTAATTTGTATTCGGGCATGATTGCGTGCCGCGACGGCCGTTGAACCGAACAGGCTGGCTTTCCCTTGCATGACTGACATGATTGCGTTCTAGATCCCTATGGCTTAGCCTATGGCATGAAGGAACTGCACAGGAGCAGTTAAAACTGGCTAATTTGAGGTTAAAGTTCTAGCAAGTGATTGAGACAGGGAGTTAAGCATGTTGCCATGTTTTCACTATTTGAAAATATTGGTTAATGGCTACAAATTTGTTGTAAATGGGAGTGGCTAAAAATTCGATGTAAAGGGAAATTGGGGAGGAGTGGCAGATAACAAATTTCGGAAACTATTAATGTTCATTTTCTACCCTTTGAGTCTGAACGCGATCCCCAGTTGCAACCTCAATCGGGTAGCCCTTGTCTGAGTGCAAAATTTTCTGTCCTGCATGTACGATTGTAAACGAATAAATCGACATAGACTATACTTTGTTGGACCATCATCGGATGTTGTAGCTTTTTGCATGAGGTGAAGCAGTGATAAGATGACCATCTAGAAATGTACTAATTTGATGTTAGCCAATTTACGTGAAAATTTAAAAGTAGCTTCAGCAAGGGTGTCACTTCGGTTCCTATGAGGAGAGTGGAGACTACCTTTACTTTTAGCCTAGGCATACGTTAGACTCTGTCCATCAAGGAGAAGAAACACACAGCTAGGTCTGCTGCACAATCCATAGGAAATAGCAACACATGGAATCAAAAATAGTTTCCGTCATACTTGACAAATATGTGACCACCTTAAAATAAACTAGCCCTTAAGTATGCCGCAAATTAAGCACTGCCCAGGTAAGTAGTATAGGCATAGCCATAGGCTTGTCTTCGTCTATGTTAAGGTATGTGCTTGCTATACTCATATTGCAATAAGGTTCCATTGTGCAGTGAGCAATGTAACTATACTCCACACCACAAATCTTGCATCCTGTACAATTTTCTCCTTTTTGAGATTGTTGCATTTAATCCTATGTCATGCTATACTTTTGCTTGTATTTTGCTAATTCTTGTTTTTCTTTTTGGAAGCCTTCACAATCACCAATCACAGACAAGGTTGGAATCTCACTGCACTGAATGCAACTAATACTAGTTCACTAACTTCTTACTCCTTGAACAGACAAATATCTTCTGATTCAATTTTCTGATCGCCTGGGCAAAAATACAGTACAGGAGGTTTGCTATGGTGGTTCCTGTGATTCAGGTGTAATTGGCAGTGACATATTCTTCTAGAAGTGATTACCTGTATCACTAGGATTGATTCCTCTAATCCTATGTACACATCCCAATTATCAGATTCTTCTGGAAGTGATTACCTGTATCACTAGGATTGACTCCTGTAATCCTATGTACACATCCCAATTATGACATTCTTCTGGAAGTGCAGTAACTTTCTCTAGCTGTTCAGTAGTGGCTTCCTTCAAGTACTTTGTATTTTGTTTTTGCCAGCTGTCCTGTTTCCAACTTTCCTGTTGTTCATGAATGGCCTGTACAGTCTCCCATACTTGATTCAGGTTTCGTAGCTCGTGACGACATCTAGAAAGCAAAGTTATGTGAAACCAATCAGTGAAGCTCTACTTGTGGTGGTACTTACCAACACACATGATATACGACCAACAATTGAAGCTCTACTTGTGGTGGTACTTACCAACACACATCACATACCACCAACAATTGAAGCTCTACTCGTGGTGGTACTTAGCAACACACGTGATATACGACCAAACATTGATGCTCTACTTGTGGTGGTACTTACCAACACACATGATATATGACCAACCATTGAAGCTATACTTGTGGTGGTACTTACCAACACACATGATATACGACCAACCATTGAAGCTCTACTTACGGTGGTACTTAGCAACACACATGATATACGACCAAACATTGAAGCTCTACTTGTTGTGGTACTTACCAACACACATGATATATGACCAACCATTGAAGCTATACTTGTGGTGGTACTTACCAACACACATGATATATGACCAACCATTGAAGCTCTACTTGTGGTGGTGCTTAGCTACACACATGATATATGACCAACCATCGATGCTCTACTTATGGTGGTACTTAGCAACACACATGATATATGACCAACCACTGAAGCTCTACTTGTGGTGGTACTTACCAACACACATGATATATGACCAACCATTGAAGCTCTACTTGTGGTGGTACTTACCAACACACATGATATATGACCAACCATTGAAGCTCTACTTATGGTGGTGCTTAGCTACACACATGATATATGACCAACCATTGAAGCTCTACTTATGGTGGTGCTTAGCTACACACATGATATATGACCAACAACTGATGCTCTACTTATGGTGGTACTTAGCAACACACATGATATATGACCAACCACTGAAGCTCCACTTGTGGTGGTACTTAGCTACACACATGATATATGACCAACCATTGATGCTCTACTTATGGTGGTACTTAGCAACACACATGATATACAACCAACAATTGATGCTCTACTTATGGTGGTACTTAGCTACACACATGCTTTACGACCAACCATTGAAGCTCTACTTGTGGTGGTACCTAGCTACACACATGATATATGACCAACCATTGAAGCTCTACTTGTGGTGGTACTTACCAACACACATGATATACGACCAACAATTGAAGCTCTACTTGTGGTGGTACTTACCAACACACATAATATACGACCAACCATTGAAGCTCTACTTGTGGTGGTACTTACCAACACACATGATATACGACCAACAATTGAAGCTCTACTTGTGGTGGTACTTACCAACACACATAATATACGACCAACCATTGAAGCTCTACTTGTGGTGGTACTTACCAACACACATGATATACGACCAACCATTGAAGCTCTACTTGTGGTGGTACTTACCAACACACATGATATACAGCCAACAATTGAAGCTCTACTTGTGGTGGTACTTAGCAACACACATGATATATGACCAACCATTGAAGCTCTACTTGTGGTGGTACTTACCAACACACATGATATACGACCAACCATTGAAGCTCTACTTTTGGTGGTACTTAGCAACACACATGATATATGACCAAACATTGAAGCTGTGCTTGTAGTACCTACCAAAACCATGACATGTAACCAATCAGTGAAGCTGCACTTTTAGTAAAAGCAATAATATGTCATGCAAATAATCACTGGGTGCTTAGCATGACAACAAAAAAAAAAATCAAGCTGAACTTGTAGAACCTAGCACCAACATAACATGTAACCAACATAGCATATAACCAACATAGCATATAACCAATCAGAGAAGCTGTACTTGCAATACCTCACAAAAACATGACAAATAACAATCAATGAAGCTGTACTTGTAGTACTTACCAAAACTAGTGAAATTACATTACATAACATACTCAATCATCCAAGTAATACTTCATACAATAAAATAATACCAGCAGTTCGTATATCTTCTGTTACCTAGCTTTGTTAAAAAGTAATCTCTCTGAAGAGAAAAAAAGCTATTCAGTGTATTATCATGATCTGTAGGTCATCATCATCATCATTAGTCAACTTACTCAGGCAGAATGGTGAAGTTAACAACAGCAGTCTCAAGCAGTTCTTGTAACTCAATCAAATCCTAAAAAGACGAAATCAAATTACGGAAAAAAAAATAATAAAAGCAATCTCTAAAACAGTAACAAAGACATAACACAACAGTACACTGGCATGGATACTTTGGATGGCAGCAATACAGAAGTGTATAATTACATAAAAAGAAAAAAAATCATAGTGGCATATAGAAAAACTGATTTAACTTACTTTATTTTACTAATCCAGTTACTATACACAATGTAAAGGTTTCTACCAGAGCTGGCAAGGCCTAATAAAGCTGAGGACTTATTACATATCATTATTGCATGTCTAGTATCATTACATTTACATAATGCAATGGTTTTTATCTTTCTTCTGAATCTGGATCTTTCCCTCTGAATCTAGTAAGGCAGAGGACTTATTATTACATATGATTAAAGGAACACTAGTTAGGTGATGCAATGATTTCTACCTTTACTTCCTCACATGAAACGACTATTGCAGTTACTACATATCATTATTAAAAATCATTACATAGTAACATTAATGTGATGCTTTTTGCCTGTGCTTCATAATCTACTCAATGTCATACACCTTGTTATGTATCACTGTTACATGTATGTAACTTAAATTTGCATATTAATATCACTGTTTTCACCTGCGCTTCCTGATGTACTCCAGTAAATACATTGTCATGTATCACTGTTATATGTTTGTAACTTATATTTGCATATCAATATGACTGTTTCTGGCTGTGCTTAATGATGTATTAACATAAATACCTTGTTTTGTATCCTTGTTACATGTTTGTAACTTATACTTGTGTATTAATATGAATGTTTCCGCCTGTGCTTCCAGGTGTACTAAGGCAGACTTGTTATGTATCACTGTTACATTTGTGAAACTTATATTTGTGTATAAATATGACTGTTTCCACCTATGCCTCCGGGTGTACTAAGGCAAATATCTTGTTATAATTAACTGTTAGATGTTAGTAACTTATACTTGTGTATTAATATGAATGTTTCCACCTATGCCTATGGGTGTGCCAAGGAAAACTTGTTATGTATGACTGTTACATGTTTGCAACTTATGTAGGTGTATCAACATGACTGTTTCCACCTATGCCTCCAAGTGTACTCAGGCAAACACCTTGTTATGCATGACTGTTACATGTTTGTAACTTATATTTTCGTTAATTTAACTGTTTCCACCTATGCCCCTGGGTGTGCTGAGGCAAACACCTTGTTATAAATCACTGTTTTATGTTTGTAACTTATATAGGCGTATTAATATGACTGTTTCCACCTATGCCTCCGGGTGTACTCAGGCAAACACCTTGTTATGTATGACTGTTACATGTTTGTAACTTATATTTTTGTTAATTTAACTGTCTCCACCTATGCCCCTGGGTGTGCTGAGGCAAACACCTTGTTATGTATGACTGTTACATGTTTGTAACTTATATTTTTCGTTAATTTAACTGTCTCTACCTATGCCTCTGGGTGTGCTGAGGCAAACACCTTGTTATAAATCACTGTTTCATGTTTGTAACTTAGGGAACCCTCGCATCAATTCGTTTAGATCATCTTCGAATCACCTGCCTAGCCCAAGTGGTCTCTATGCATCATGCATATTCCTCACACTAGAGTGCGCACAATCCGGAAAAGTTTAAAGTATAATTAGGTAACAACTAGCGTTGCTTGAAAGTTGTCACTGTTTGCAAACAATACTGTACTTCAATGTGGAGCACACAGTGGCCGCTCGAGCCCTGCGGTTTTATCTACACAATAGACATGCCAGGACACTGGAGTACCTAACTACTGATTTGGAAGGGGAATGCTAATACCGGCTATCCCTGACTGTCTCCTGCAGGTCTCATTGACTATGGCTACCATAACGAGCATGAAAATAAACGTTGGAAAGTAAACTCAACCTTGTCCTATTTTCATTTTGTGTGTTATGCGTCTTTGATCTACATCAGGTTTATTTCACTCACAGGCTTACTAGTGAATGATAATTCACAGGTAAATAGGAGACTAATGTGCATATAACCCATGCAGAGATGCTCTTATATCCTGCCCCTAACTGTAACCACTAAGCCTAACCTATATATGGGATAACCCAATGTTATAATTGCGTTATGTAGCTTAATATGCATAGATACTTTTGAGACGTTATTGTTACTTTAGCCTACATAGTGGCACCAGGCTATAGGCTTTAGCTTGCTACCTTACTGCAGTAGATATCAATATTACCATGTTATGTTGTTTTCTGCTTACCACCGTTTCATGTTCGAAGAATATCAGTGCCAGGATAGGCACTTGGTGACATTTGGTTGCAATAAACTATAACAAATCCCTGTGTGCAGGCCCTGTATTGAAATCAATGCATATTGGCAATGAGATGCGCAACTAGGGGGATTGCCCTCTTGTTTTTTGTTTTTTATTGTAAAGGAATGTAAATCATACATTTCGAAATTTTCATTATACTGTTATTGGTAAGTCATAGAAGCACAATTTTTATGCGAAGTGAAAAAATAGTCCTACGTGAAATGTAAATAATGTGTCTCTCATTTTTAAGAAATTCAATGTCCAATCAACATTTTTGGTATTTTGTTTGTAAGTTGCTAAGTAGGAGAGCTTCAAGAAAGTATCAGCAAATTCAATGCCGTCAATCACATTGTACACCAAAGAATATGAGCCACAAAACTGGGTAAAAAGCAAGTTTGCGTAAACTTCATAATTAATGCATATGACTTGTCTTCACGAGGTTGCGCACCGTTCGAACCTGGTTCACAAGAAATAGACAGCGGTCATGGGAATCCAGCGTGGATGAACAATTTTTTCTTCAAGAAAAAAAAACGGGGAAACTTGGAAGCAAAAAGAAATATAAGAGAACAATGAAAATAAATGCTGGAAATATTGATCGTAACTACCGCAGGCCTGTCAACACTGTGCTGGGGATATTCACTTCCGTAGGCAAAATTGTGCAAAAGTTTTACGTCCTGCAGCCCAGTTCATTCACAGAGCCCGTAAAACCACAGCAACACTCAGTGTCAGGCAGTTTTTTTTTGTTTTTTTTTGAGCTAGTTTCTGCGGAAAGTATCCTGGTTTTAGGCGCTTCCAACATTCAAGGTATCTTTTACGCTACCGCCTTTCAGACCTATTGTAAACCTAAAGTACTGTAACCGCAAGATTTTGTCAAAAAGATTTCGTCTCTCTTCACGACTTTTTCAGTACCTTGGTATTTTGCATGCACAGCATGTGAGAGATAGACTAACTGCTTTCAATAGTTCAATGGCTTTCTAAGACACCTGTATAGCCCAAGAGATGACCTTTGTAACGACTTAACGACATTTACGCTTACACGAAGGTATAGTGGTAAAACCAACACTGTTTACTTTTGCAATAGCTATTCGTGACAGATATAGACGTTACCATTCAGGACGTGGGTATTGACCTTTTCCCCTTTAACTTTTCTTGGAAAGTTGCCAGGATTTTCCATGTACCCACTGCGCAACAGAGATATGCCTCAGCTCAGAGCTCGTATTACACTATGATTTGTGCACAGTGTGGTCCGGTTAGGTACGGCGTATAGTGATGTCGCATGCAGCACATAGTACGTGTTCGTTTGCCACTCTACTGGTGCACAGGTTTTTAATGTGAACAGTGATATATTAATCATATGTAACCATGTGGGCATGAGTTTATGATATTGTTACGTTGAATATTGGACTCAAAGGTAAACTCATTTCTGACATTTTGTAAGTGACACTTTACTCTTCACATATCAATAAATTTACAGCTAAACTTTAGTGGACTTGAATAACACTTTGGGCAAATTCATTTCCAAAGGTTTTGCATTTTGTAATGAATGCAAATACAGAGTCCTCACTCTTAAACATAGGTAATGTTTTGTACTTAGCTTCAACTAGATTTTACCATTTTCATATGCAAGGAATCCCACCTCCCGGGCACTTAGTAGCCCCCTCCTTCCTCACGGGGGCCGCATATCCCATGACCACTGTGGCCAAATAGCACTAGAGTTTATCTTTATTATTATTATATTATTATATATTATTATTATTTTCACACAAGACTGCAGAATAGGATTTCACCAAAGCGTACGTTCTATGGAATACTTTTGTGACTTTTTTCTGTTGCTCTTTTTCTTACATACATTTGCCACTTGCGCTGTGGTGGCCATTCTTGCTGATAGGCTAAGAAACATAAAAGTTAGACTAGACTCAGTGCACAAAACCAGTTGGTAAAACTGCCATTTTTAAATGGTAATATGTTACCAAGAATCCTCTCTTTTGCTCAGAACTTAACAAAGCGATTCAAACAGCTCTCTTTTAAGCTGATTAGATGTGGTTGAACTTCTTACTATAGTTGCACAGGGACTCAGTGACACTCAGAAGGATGTGCAGCCAAGCGTATCTTATTATCGACCTGTTGCTAAGTTCATTACAAAGGGTAGCAACAATCAACCCAAGATGATTGAAACAAGTCGATGTGAGGATTCCCTTATATTTGTGGATTAATATGACTGTTTCCACCTATGCTCCTAAGTGTACCAAGGCAAACACCTTGTTATGTATCACTGTTACATGTCTGTAACTTATATTTACATAATATGACTGTTTCTACCTGTGCTTTCTGATGTACTTAGGTTAACACCTTGTTACACATCACTGTTATGTGTTTAGTAACTATCGCTGTTTCTACCTGTGCTTCATTATCAAGTTGATCAAGTTGCTCCAGGAATACTTTGATAGCATCAAAGGCATCATCAAGAAAACATTCTCTGGTGTAAACCTCAGATTCTGATAATTCAGATTTCAAATCTTCAACTCGCTTTCCAAATGACTGAAGATCCTGTAAAGGGAGTAATACGAGATTAAGGAAAGAATTAAATAATCCACATAATCAGCATGGAATACATGCACCTTAGCTAGCAATTATAAGATATGTAGTGTCTGACATTTCAGGGATACAAAGTCATTAATTGAACATCACATTATCATTACACATGGAATATGAATAAAAAAAATAAAACCAGAATAATGTAACTGCTCACTACAATGTGGAAAAACATGTAACTGATCAATCCAAGCAGAAACAATCATGTAACTGATCACTTCAACCTGGATTAAACATGTAACTGATCACTTCAACCTGGATTAAGCGTGTAACTGATCAATGCAACCTGAAAATGGCATGTAACTGATCAACTCAACCTGGAACAAACATGTAACTGATCAATTCAACCTGTAAAAGCACCAAGGTGATCAACTAAATATCTTTCTGTAGCATCATTTACCAATGCAATTGTGATTATAAACAGATATTTGCATATTTTTGCATCCATAGCATTCTTAATAGTGCTATTAAAGTAATTCTTTACCTTGGCTAATACTGGCAGATTCTTCCTGTATTCTTGGTCCAAGTCTCTGTTTTGCCAGCGATACCTTAGTCTTGAGATTATTCCATCGTCCCGGAGCTCCGTCATATAAGTATTTTGTCTTGTCAGGTAGTGCTTGCTCATACTTTTGCAACAGTAATACTGTTCTATTCATTGCAGTGAACTGTCCATCCATTTCTTGCTGTTTTGCTGATACCTGTTGAATTAAAAAAAAAAAAAAATGGCTGCCCTCACTTGCAAAAAGCAGAGAACTGATTGGATTGGAGTTCAAAATGATGGGAGAACTAGAAACGTCTCACTTGATAATGTAATACTCCATTCAAACATTTTCAAACTTAACACAGAACTTTTCTACAGATCAACCCTTCCTCTGGCATTATTTCCATGTCCTACCATTTCCTGCCTCTAAACTTTGATGTCATTCCCTGCATTTGATCATTCCTAACTCTCCTGACAATCGCTGTCAGTGATCTTTCCTAAATCTCTTGCCATTCCTTGCCTCTGACTTTCTAACTCTGTTGATATTATCTGTCTCTCACCTCCATAACTCTCCTGCTATTCCCTGCCTCTCACTTTACCTAACTCTAATGGCAGTCCCTGCTCTCACCTTTCCTAATTAGCCTTACATTCCCTGCTCTCACCCCGCAATTCCCTGCTCTCACCTTTCCTAACTCCCCTGTAATTCCCTGCTCTCATCTTTTCTAAATTCACTTACATTCCCTGCTCCCACCTTTTGTAACTCCCCAGCAATTACCTGCTCTCATCTTTTCTAACTCTCCTGCAATTCCCTGCCCCCCCCCCTAACTCCATATCTCTCCTTGCATTCCCTTCCTTTTGACCTTCCCTGACTTTTCTGTAGTATCTACTCCAGCCTGACATATTGGAGAGATCTTTTTCCTCTTCCCTTGTTTTCACAGTACCAGCTAGTAGTTACCCGTTAGCAGTTATAACAGTATCCTTCTATGAGGGGGTATGATGTGGAGTAAACATGTTACAATGAAATTAGAATGACTTATCTGAACTCTACACAGTAAATGCTAATCACAACTATTCTACATCTCATCAAACCTGATGGAATATTCCACATTGGAATGGTAATCACAGATATCTACGACCCGCCAAGCCGAACATACTATTCCATATTGGATTTATTGTCCACATATCACATCTCATTCTGTCCCACTCCCAATTCTCCTTCCTGCCTTCCTTTGTTGACCTCCGCAACGACCGGCAGCTGATAGAATCATTCAACAAACCTCATTGAATATTCTCATCATCTTCATGAAGGATGCTGTGTCCCTTTCTTCTCCAGTGATGCTCTCAATTTCTGGTTCAATTCTTCTCAAGAATTGATCAAGGTCCTGCAGTAATGCAGTTACCTAAGAAAACAAGAATATGTTTGATTTGAACTTGATGATCATTTTGACATTAATGGACCAATTAAATGATTAGTACATTAGATGATAATCTTTGCAAATGTTTTCAATATTTACAGGTTCTGATTTTACCACTCATGTGCTAATAGTGCTAAACATGGCAATATATCATCATTGCAAAGAAATACACCCTCAAACAATATACCATCAATGACCATTTCATTTTGTGAAGTTACAAAGAATTATTTAATTTATCCAAAGGTGCTACATGACCCATACACTGTAACACTGAGAACCATTGCTGCTACGAGCACACACAGACATACATTGCATATTCACCGTTGCTATGAAGCAGATACTAACATACATCGCCCATTTGCTATTGCTACGAGGTACATAGTGACGTACACTGTTTGTTTGCTGTTGCTATGAGGCACACACAGACATACATTGCATATTCACCGTTGCTATGAAGCAGATACTAACATACATCGCCCGTTTGCTATTGCTATGAGGCAGTAGTGACCTACACTGTTTGTTTGCTGTTGCTATGAGGCACATATGGACATACATTGCATATTCACCATTGCTATGAGGCACATACTGACATACATTCTTTGTTTGCTGTTGCTATGGGGCACATATTGACAGACATTGCTTGTTTGTTGTTCCTATGTGGCACATGCTATCATACACTGTCTGCTGTTGTTATGGGGCACAAGCTGACACTTATTGCTGGCCCATTCTTCCTTTATGGTACATAGTATGATATACTGTTTGCTCACCGTTCCCACATGGTAAATGCTGTCATATATTCATATTTAGGGAATGACTTTGTATGACTGTCATAACTTACCTGGTCAGAGAGGTATTTGGTAAATGTCCACATCCATCGACTTGCATAAGTTGTAAGAACTTGTTTGATTGGTTTTAGATCAACCCTTATCCATCCAACATCACAATGGTTTACAATACCTTCAACTTCATCTCTGGCAGACTGTAAATCAAGACAATTCATTATGAAAAAAAACAATTTATATCCAATTATCCATAATATCATAAATGACATAAATGCCGAGTTGATCAATAGGGACAGACTATCAGTCTATAGTACAGAAGAATGTTTACAAATATTACTTATAAATTTACCCGATAAATGTCTATTTCTGAGTCAAACATATCCAGAGATGGAACATCAACACTCCCTGTGCTCCCTGAGCTGTTAGGACGAAGGAAGGCTTTCTCTGCTGTTCCCATGGCTCCTGTCTGGGATATGCTGTAATTAGAAGCTGAGCTGGCTCTAAAACAATCAAAGAGATGTAACGATCTTGACAAATCCATTGTCAACTTTACTACAGAAAATGTAAATTGCAGCATATCACACTGTAAAAACATTAACATGTGCACAAATGGCATTACAGCAAAACATTTACATGGAATCAGACAGCAAAATATAGTCAAGCATGGACATGATACTAAACAACATTACAGCAATACATTAAAGATGGTTTTAACAAAATTACAACCAAACATCAACATGGCATCAAACAGGAAAAACAGAAAAACATTATATCATAACATTAAATGAGGTATTAAACAAAATGCTTTACAAACAATGCCCCCTGTTTCCCAGTGTGGATTTGCTCAAGGGGGGTTTCCCAGGTTGGAAATTATTTAAGTGAGGATTTTCCAGTGGAGGTTGTGCGAGAGGGGGTTATCCAGACAAAATTGTCATGGTGGAAATCATGTGAGGGGAGTTGTTTTGTAACAACAACAAAAAAGACAGTAAAACATTAACATGTCATCAGATGACATAATACTGTACAACCAAACATGGAAATAGTATGAAAAAACATTACAGCAAACATTAAAGATTGTATTAAACAAAATTACAACAGGACAATGACATGGCATCGAAAAGCACTTTGGTCAATATTATGCATTCAGCTTGTAAACTGAAGCAAGTACTTTTAGAGTTGTCCTATTGAGAATAGATAGAAATAAGATACCAAACAGAGTTGCATTGATAGACAAGCACAACACAACATAGACAGACAGGCACAACACAACATAGACAGACAGGCACAACACAACATAGACAGACATGCACAACGCAACATAGACAGAAAGGTATAACCCAACATAGACAGACAGGCACAACACAACATAGACAGACATGCACAACCCAACATAGACAGAAAGGTATAACCCAACATAGACAGACAGGCACAACACAACATAGACAGACAGGCACAACACAACATAGACAGACAGGCACAGAAACAAATCACAAAGCAAGATAGGCATAGGAACACATAAGATCTAAAGACAGGTACAGAAAAATACAAAATAGGGAGACAGGTATAGAAACAAACAACAAAGACATGCATAAAAATTAATAACATAGAAAGATAAGTAGACCAACACATAACATAGAATGACAAACACAAAATACAGAAAGACAGATGCAGTGAAGACAAGCAGAGAAACAGACACACGCAACATCTAAAAGCAGGCATAGAAATAAACCATATTAAGAGACAGGCATTGCAATGATGATAGAGTAGTGGCGTTGTTAGAGTAGGATACCTTCCACTATGAGCTGATTTAACAGATCTCTCAGATGCTGCTGATCTAAGCCTTGCTGAAGCTGTGGTATGTTGTTGCTGTCTTAAAGGGTTAGGGGTCAGTCTACCATGAAGAAACTCATCAAATGTCTCAGATATATCTTGCAGCCACAAAAATGTGTAGCCCTTAAATATTGACAACAGTTTCTGCAAAGAAAGACAACAGCAATATGTTGACATGTTGAGGCGAGGTTGACAAAAGTTTGCAGACTTACTGCTTGATTATTGATACTGTTATTGATGTAGCTTTATGCATTCAGCGGAAGCCGACAGTGACGGCTATCGACTTTGAATGTCGCTAGAAATAAATTATTTACTTAATTAAACATCTTTGTTATCCTGCATGATCAAATTGCTGCAACGTAGCAAAGTTTGCTTTACCTTTATTTATTGAAAGTGTGCAACTACTGTGTTACACTATGTGTATTTGAACACCATGATATGATACAGATTCAACTGCATGCAAGGGATCTACACCTAATGTACAGAAGAGTCTGGTTGAATGTGTCACTGATCCTGGTTTGTCAAAAGGTTAACAGTCAGTGACCTTTGCACACTACTAGTAATCGGTTTGATTTTCAATCACTAATGGCAGATACAAATGCAATAACCAAGTATGGAAATATTTATATAAAACAATTGACTAAAATTTTAAATTAAATTATTCTGCACCATTTCTTGAAAACATGTCAATTGCAATTTGCTACTTTTGGCCAATCACAGAGATAAAGCAAAGAGGACTTTGTTAAATATTTCATTTCATGAAAATATCACTTCTACTGGTGAGAGAGAATACTATATCATAGTCTTAATACATCAATACATAAAACTATCAAGTTCTTCTGATCATCTCTTCGGATCATCTTTTCTTTTAGTCTTAAGGCCAGGGACCTCTCTATTTTTGGAACTGACATCCCCACAAAGAAAAAAAGTTATACATGGGTTTAAGGACCCCTAGGAGGCAAAACATAATGAAAGCCCTGATTAATACTTACAAACTATGATATTTGTGGAAAGCCTGTGATAATGTGAATTATTGATTATCTTACCTTGCATTCTTCTCCATTCTCTTGAACCAGCGAGATGATCTGTTCACAGAGGTTTATAACCTCCTCATCCATTGTAATATAGTCCTTGTAGGTACCCTGAAAATACCCACACAAAAAACAACCTCAACCTCCTCATTCATTGTAACATAGTCCTTGTAGGTTACCCTTAAAATACCCACCAAAAAAAAACAAATAACCTCAAGGATAAGCAGGATAATTAATGGCCTTCATAAACGTGAAAGATAAACAAGAAACAATTCAATACAAACATAACTTACAAGAAGAATGATAATACACAGTAAGACTGATTGATGAGTAATTCAAACATCTAATAAGGTAATAACATCTAATAATAAAACATCTAATAATCTGGAATCCACTCAAAATTAAATCGATAGTAGAAGGTAATTACACCTATTTTACTGGTGCCACTAATTAATAATAGCAGAAATTAATTACTAGCTAATTGTACCAGTCCCATTTATTCATTAGATATTAATATTACATATTACACAAGATGATTTATCAAACCTTGCGAATGATATGCACATTACAATAGTGCTATTAATGTAATGATAAGATCGTACCTCAGTGAGTGGGTTTAGCATTTTGACAAGCAATCCTCTGGCCTTAAACTGCTCTAGCCAACTGGTCACATTCTCCAATACACTGGTAATTGCAGTGCTCTGGTCCAATGGGGGAGTGAAGGTCACTTGGTTTTCAATTAATTCCAAATTTATGGTTAAAATCGGCGTCACTGCTCCTGAGATCTATAATAAACAAAAGTTGCACAGAACTTGTTACTTCAACATTTCTCGGTGTGACAGGTATATGTCTGCCTGCTTTTTGATGACCAATTCAATCTCTCCTACAGACATATTTGTCCATCAAGGAAGTATTACAGTACGTCCTTAAGTACTCCTAGAGGAGTAACCGCAAACCACGTTATTCTCTTCTGTTGCATCATTGCTTTAAAATATATTCTCCATTACTCCATAAATAGTTAATGGAAGGTTAATCAGGTCCAAAGTTGATTTACCTTGGTGATACATACAAACAAGATTTTGATAAAAAAGGACAAAAAAAGAAAGGAAATTAGTTCTTACATAACCGCATTTCATTGAAAAGAAACCCTGAGAAAAGGTAAACAAATGTACAACATGTCAACAATATTCGTGCACAAAACAGAAAGTAACAATTAAACAATACCAATAATAGACATAGCAAAACAATGCCTGCTTTAGTTTGCTCTTATCTAGAGTACTTAACATTAATGTGTGTATGCTGTGGTTCAGTGTACGTGTATTCATTGCGCAGTGTGTACGACACTCGGAGGGACTTGCTATGTGCAATTTGCCAACTGATCAGATTGATTTTGCATAAAGAAATTTTCAGATTTATTGAATATACATTTCGAGAAAAGCTTGGAAACTTTTAACATCTCACTCTCAGCCCTAACAGCAGCAGTAACTGGAAAACTTGCTGTGCATAGACCCTAATTTGCCTGTGACCATCATGAGAGCTTTATGCAAATTTCATCACTAACTTGGACCTTGCCTAGTACAAGGTTCAACAAAGAAGAAGGATTTCACATGGCCAAATCGTTACTGTCAAATATTGCTGTAAGATCCCTTTATGGCTGGTTTGGAATAACTCATGTCCGAACGCCTTCCCCGTTGGATTTTTTCACCATATAGGACCTAGGCCTACCTGTAAAACATTATTTGTGCTTTGGAATTTTCTGTCCTTTAAAATATTAATCTGGCAGGTATATGGAGACCCTTCAAGATGGCAATGGATTCCAGTCTGTAGTTCTCTTTACAATTCTATTGCATAATAAGGAATTGTTTTTGAACGTCTATGTAGAATCGACAAAAAAGAAAAGCTAATTCCAGTGGGTTATCAAACTTTCAAAGTCTTAAAAATCTGCTGAATAAGCTTTCACGTGACACAATTCTGAAATGTAGAGAGGTGAGACTAACACTGAGAGTATCACTGTGTTGTTGTTCTTGTTACCTATGATTTAGATTAACATCACAGTATTACCTATGATGTAGATTAACATAGATACATAATTCACTTTTGATCAGGCTTAGGCCCTAGGTCTAAGTTTAGTCTACAAACTTCAAATCGAATGTTATTTCACTATTCCTAGTGTAAGCCATTGATTTGTGTTAGACAGCAGACCCAAAAGGCTGTTACTCAGTTTTATCCTATCCATCCACTGGTGATTGACTGTGGTTTATCCTCGTGGTTCATCTAGTGGATAAGCGACGGTCACCTGACTGAAATGGGCCAATAGGATTGCCAATAGGATTCTTCCCAAGTATGAATGAAGATATAATACAACCAGGAAAATGAGAATCTGAATGAGATATATGGTAGGTATGATGCCTATTACAAAAGGAAGTATTGGTGGAACAATTATCATAAACCCTGTTATTAACAGTATAATGACTGTCCTTAACAAGCCTACAATGGAAAATGGTAGACAATATGACATGAATATTCAGAATCTTCAACATTGAATACTCAAAAGAAGGCATATGACCTCAGTTACATTGGCATAAACTAATATGTTTGGCATTGACTGTAGACTCAATATGACATGAATATTCATGAAACATCAAATACTCAACAGAAGGTATCTGACCTCAGCTACATTGGCATGAACCAATGTGTTCAACATCGACCTTAGACTCTTTAATGTCGAGAGTTTGAGACCATCGAGGAGGAGAGCATCGATATGATCAACATACTCTTCCCACGCCGGTGATGCTTGACTGATCTGAACCGCCTACGATATAAGAAAAACAACAGTGATACATTAAAAGGGATTGTGGATACGATTAACTGTGTAAATGGTATATATAAGAGAAAATAAAGGATGAAAGGCTACTAAGCAGAGAAGAATATAAAGCAAGCAATAAACAGACAGAGAGAGAGGATATTAGTGAACATAAAATAAAGAACAGACAGAGAGAAAGGATATTAGTCAACATAAAAGAAAGAACAGACAGAGAGAGAGGATATTAGTCAACATAAAAGAAAGAACAGAGACAGAGAGAGGATATTAGTCAACATAAAAGAAAGAACAGACAGAGAGAGAGGATATTAGTCAACATAGAAAGAACAGACAGAGAGACAGGATATTAGTCAACATAAAAGAAAGAACAGAGAGAGAGAGAGGATATTAGTCAACATAGAAGAAAGAACAGACAGAGAGAGAGGATATTAGTCAACATAAAAGAAAGAACAGAGACAGAGAGAGGATATTAGTCAACATAAAAGAAAGAACAGACAGAGAGAGAGGATATTAGTCAACATAGAAAGAACAGACAGAGAGACAGGATATTAGTCAACATAAAAGATAGAACAGAGAGAGAGAGAGGATATTAGTCAACATAGAAGAAAGAACAGACAGAGAGAGAGGATATTAGTCAACATAAAAGAAAGAACAGAGACAGAGAGAGGATATTAGTCAACATAAAAGAAAGAACAGACAGAGAGAGAGGATATTAGTCAACATAAAAGAAAGAACAGAGAGAGAGAGAGGATATTAGTCAACATAGAAGAAAGAACAGACAGAGAGAGAGGATATTAGTCAACATAAAAGAAAGAACAGAGAGAGAGGTGGAGAGAGAGGATATTAGTCAACATGAAAGAACAGACAGAGAGAGAGAGGATATTAGTCAACATAAAAAGAAAGAACTTCCGCAAGGAGATGGACAACAGGCTAATAAAAAGAGAGCAGAGATACTGTCAACATAACAACATCAGGCAGGAATGACAGAGAACTACATCACAGTATCATAGGAGAGCAGACACACTGTCAACACAACATCAGCAGGAATAAAATCAGAATGTGTTGAGATGTTGTCATATAATGGTGCAAAACGTACATAGAATGGAAATTTATCCAATGAGAATAATATCACATCTTAGGCTAATATGAAAATAAAAGAAAAAAAGCAGAAATACCTCAAATGAATTCTGCAACAGAGCATGAATCTTAAATCCTGATGGTTGTACAAGTCTCTCATGGTCTTCATTCAGTTCACTGGAATAATATTAAAGAGAAAGCAACAAGTGACAGAACCACCTTAAAGGAACCTAGGTTCACTTGCTTAATAGTACAAGACAGAGATATACCTACAAGAGGTGACCTTTAAAGGTGCCTTAGAATTCCTTCTAAAGGAACCTTTGTCACGTTAGCAACTAGTCCATTAGGTAGCGAACACATAGACCTCATACCTTTGCCACGTTATCAACTGATCCATCAGGCAGCTAACACAAACACCTCATACCTTTGACATGTTATCAACTGGTCCATCAGGTAGCTATCACAAACACCTCATACTTTTGTCATGTTATCAACTGATCCATCAGGTAACTAGCACAAACACCTCATACCTTTGCCATGTTATCAACTGATCCATCAGGTAGCTAACACAAACACCCCATACCTTTGCCACGTTATCAACCGATCCATCAGGTAGCTAACACAAACACCCGATACCTTTGCCATGTTATCAACTGATCCATCAGGTAGCTAACACAAACACCTCATACCTTTGGCATGTTATCAACTGGTCCATCAGGTAACTAACACAAACACCCCATACCTTTGCCATGTTAGCAACTGGTTCATCAAGTAGCTAACACAAACATCTCATACCTTTGTCATGTTTTCAGCTGATCCATCAGGTAGCAAACACAAACACCCTATACCTTTGCCATGTTATCAACCAATCCATCAGGTAGCTAACACAAACACCCCATACGTTTGTCACGTTATTAAGTGGTCCATCAGGTAGCTAACACAAACACCTCATACCTTTGCCATGTTATTAACTGGTCCATCAGGTAGCTAACATTTGGCTCTCTGGCTTCAAAGACATCGAGAGGTGATGTTGACCATGATTGTGTTATCTCAACCACATCATGGCAATTACTCTGCACAATAGCTAGAGTACGATGAAGGTCAGAACCAACCAACGAAGAGGCCAACTCAATAAAATCTCCGCTCTCAGTCATCTTCCAGGTGTAATGGTTCAAACCTTGATCTAAGAGCTATAATGATAATAATAACAATGAGAAATTGCAAGTTAGGATCTATCATAACAATGGATAAATGTCATAGATCACTTCAGAAATCATTTAGAATTAAACACCATTTGAAACTAAGACATACAAGACAGCTCAGTATTGAAAATTACCATTATTAGAATTGAATTTATCAACTACAAATACCATTATTAGAATTAAATGCTTATAAATCCCATTATTAGAATTAAATTTATCAGTTACAAATACCATTATTAGAATTAAATGCTTATGAATGCCATTACTAGAATTAAATTTATCAGTTACAAATACCATTATTAGAAATCAGTGCTTATAAATACCATTATTAGAATTAAATTTATCAGTTACAAATACCGTTCGTAGAATTAAATGCTTATAAATACCATTACTAGAGTTAAATTTATCAGTTACAAATACCATTATAAGAAATCAATGCTTATAAATACCATTATTAGAATTAAATTTATCAGTTACAAATACCATTATTAGAAATCAATGCTTATAACTACCAATACTAGAATTAAATTTATCAGTTACAAGTACCATAACTAGAATTCAAATAATTGGTTATATAAGCCACAACCAGACTTTAATTTATATGTTATAAATACCATTAGCAGAATTTATCAGTTATAAACACCATTATCAGCATTTTATTTAGTGTTTATAAATACCACGATAAGTCTTTAATTTTGGTTGTGAAGACCAGTTTAGAATTCAATTCATCTGTTACAGATACCTCTATTTGAATGTAATTTATTGGTTATAATAACATTTTCAGAAATTGATTTATTCTTAGTTATGAGTATCATTATTACAATTCAGTTTATCGATCATAAAGCATTCCTTCATCTTGCTGGGTTACAATAATTGACTCAATTACCATTTACTACTTTTGTACACAATTCAAAGTACAAAGTAATAGCAGTACAAAGCAATTGTCACCTAGTCACCTCAAACACAGACATGAGAAAATGCTAACAACTGAAGTCTTTGACAACAATAAATATTAGTGTTTTTCTTGATCCCTCCCTGGATGCATAGAAAACTAATTTTATTTTGTAGAATTTCATCATATTAATTCAAACCAAGTGTAACCCTGTTGATTAATGCTGAAGTTTCTCTTACATGATCAATCTTGGCCAACTTTCTGTCGAACAACGGTTTCTCAAAGTCTACCATTGACTTCATGGCTGAATTGTACTTAGACACAATGGTAGCCAATCTTGCTGCAGTGGTCCGTAATGTTGAAGCATCTGTAGAGAAGTAGACAATAAGATAAAACTATACAAGAGACAGATTGATGTAATAGTCATAGGACTGAAGATAGAGACAACACAACTATACAAGAGACAGTTTGATGTAATAGTCATAGGACTGAAGACAGGCACATCACAACTATACGAAAGACAGTTTGATGTAATAGTCATAGGACTGAAGACAGAGACAACACAACTATATGAGAGACAGTTTGATGTAACAATTATAGGACTGAAGATAGAGACAGTTTGATGTAACAGTTATAGGACTGAAGATAGAGACAACACAACTATACCAGAGGCAGTTTGATGTAATAGTCATAGGACTGAAGATAGGGACATCACAACTATACCAGAGGCAGTTTGATGTAATAGTCATAGCACTGAAGATAGAGACAACACAACTATATGAGAGACAGTTTGATATAATAGTCATAGGACTGAAGATAGGGACATCACAACCATACTGGAGACAGTTTGATGTAACAGTTATAGGACTGAAAATAGGAAAAACACAACTATAATGGAGACAGTTTGATGTAATAGTCATAGGACTGAAGATAGAGACAACACAACTATACCAGAGGCAGTTTGATGTAATAGTCATAGGACTGAAGATAGGGACATCACAACTATACTGGAGACAGTTTGATGTAATAGTCATAGCACTGAAGATAGAGACAACACAACTATATGAGAGACAGTTTGATATAATAGTCATAGGACTGAAGATAGGGACATCACAACTATACTGGAGACAGTTTGATGTAACAGTTATAGGACTGAAAATAGGAAAAACACAACTATAATGGAGACAGTTTGATGTAATAGTCATAGGACTGAAGATAGAGACAACACAACTATACCAGAGGCAGTTTGATGTAATAGTCATAGGACTGAAGATAGGGACATCACAACTATACTGGAGACAGTTTGATGTAACAGTTATAGGACTGAAAATAGGAAAAACACAACTATAATGGAGACAGTTTGATGTAATAGTCATAGGACTGAAGATAGAGACAACACAACTATACCAGAGGCAGTTTGATGTAATAGTCACAGGACTGAGGTTAGGCGACAACACAACTATACCGGAGACCAGTGTTGGGTTTTTACTGGAAACAACCTGTTTTTACCAGGACAGTGGTAAAAACTGGAAAAAACCGGTAAAAACTGGTAATTACCGGTAAAAACTGGTAAAAAAGGTAAAAACCTCCACAAGTGGTATACAATGTGTAGTGTTTAGGCCTACTTACGACGGGTATGTACAGTACCCCGAAATTGCCGCACTTAAGGAATCCATCGCCGATATTTTAAATGTCAAAAACAAGCCCTTATTTAGAGGAAACGTACCTGAAATGGGTTCATAATCGTGGAATTCGTAATTGTGGTTAGATTCAAGAAGGTTAGGCTCACTTCAATAACGTTGCCACAGTGATAACGAGTAATTTTTGAAGGAAGCGCCAATTTTGGGGGCTCGCCAACTACAGGATACTGTCTACTTTACAAATGAAACAAACTGTACCAGGAAAATACATTGGGGTTTAACTTTATTTCATCACTTGTTAGTTCTGCTTTTAATATTAAAATAAAATGACTAAAAGTAGTGTTTAGCAAGTTCTCCATGACTGTTTTCTTTGATAATTGGTATACTTGGGCATTATAGCTACTGGAATATTGCAAATGCTTAGTGTGGCATTGGTTTCATAAAAATTGAGAATCGCTAAATTTGTCGCAACTTTAATCAAGTCTGAAAAATGAGTATCATAGCTTTTCAAAACTCACCTGTGTTTAGGCTTGGTACAACTGTCAATTTACTGGCATAAACATGTCAAGGTGTCAGTGTCATAGAGAGTACAGTATTACAGGGAATATAAGCAGAGAAAAATTACAAGGCAAACTGCATTTGTAACTACATATGGCAAACACAATCAAATTGATGTCCCCACTTTTTTGTTTACCTAATAAAGAGATTTTTGAACATGCTTGACAAATACTTGGAGCTCTAGACACCTAGAGTGACTTGATATAAATGGGACAATTAATGTGCTCAATTAAGTGTTGTAATGCACTAAAGCTAAACAGTTGTAAATTTAATGAGACACAATGGGTTTTTTCCAGTTTTTACCACTTTTTTCCACTCGGTTGGCAAAAAACCTGTTTTTACCTGGACGGTTTTTAACGGTAAAAACCGCCCATGGTAAAAACTGCCAACATTGCTGGAGACAGTTTGAGGTAAAAATCACAGGACTGAAGATAAGAACAGCACACCTCCCAGGATATGCAAGTGAACGTAAAAATGCTGTAACAGATGAGTAATTAGATAACACATATCTATCATTTTACAAAACATTAGTAATTAGCCTCTAGAACTATTTATATTTTCCATTATTCTCTTATTTTTTTCCATCCATAGTTTATTGAGCTATAACAGAATTGTCCGATTTTCGGAGACTTCAAAATTAAAAAAAAACAGAACAATATATATATACAACACCATATCTTTTAGTTCTTTATCAAATCAAATCTACCACAAACTATTGTTATCATTGTGATAAAGTTTAGCCCACAGATACGCGAAGAGAGGAGAAGAGAGGGGAAGAGAGGCGAAGGGAGGCGAAGGGAAGCGACAGGAGGCGACGGGAGGCGAAGGGAGGCAAAGGGAGGCGAAGGGAGCCCAGGCAAAGAGATCGCCATAAACAGTGCAACAGCTGTTTAAGGCGATCTCTTATGTCAGTGTAAAGTTGCACCTGCCATCCTGTAAGTGTCTTTTCCTCAAAACTTTGGAAGTCACTTAAAGTATCTGCATAGATATCTCTGAGATGCCAGCCAGTCACTTGCATTTTAAACTTGTTGCAAATGATCTAATGGCAATCATATTCAAACCTTCCTTGGATTTACAGTTGATTTAAAAATACCTTTTAACTCAGTAGTAAGAAGACAAATTAAAGCTGTTACCTGCATGCCTTAGTAGTCCTCTGACAACATCTGGCAGCTTAACATTGAATGGGTCTTTAGAGAGGTAATGGACTTCACGTAACAGCAGTAGAAGTGTAGGGTCAAGGTTTACATGAAGAATTTGTGGTCTCCCTTCCATTTCTTCATCAAAATCATCAGACGTCTGAAAATGTGAATTTAGTATCAAAAATTTCAAACACATTTGAAAAGAACCAAAATGTTAGACATGTATATATTCATTATACATTTGATACCCCACGGACTAGAATACAGACGATCCTCAGACAAGAATACAGACAATCCTCAGACTACAATCGAAACAAGACTGGAATACAGATAATTCTCACACTAGAATATAGACAACCCTCAGATTAGAATACAGATCATACTCAGACTGAAAAGAATCCTCTGCATAGAATGCAATTCTCAGACTCAAATACTCACGATTCTTGAACTACATAAGGACAACTGCAGACTAGAATGCAAGCAATCCTTGGAAAAGGTAACAATCTTTCATTTGCTTGTACATCACAGATGCCTGTCAGAGATATTCTTATTTGATGTATTGTTCCTAAGGTCCGTCCATATGTCGATATTATCGATAAATCCAGTACTGAACATGATACTGATATTGATTTTTGTTCATACCGATATGTATACATATAACATCAATATCTAGTTAAAACGATATATAGTGCGTACACACCAATATTTATTTAAAGCGCCAGCTTACAAGATTATAACAGCAGCAAAACAAATACTTAAGTCTTTTTGCTTGAGTATCTTTCTGGCCAATCAGCGGCACTTCTTTGTCAAAAACATCTAGCTGTGCTATTGGACACCAATGAATCGCTGTTCAAAGAAAGCCTGGACATATTCTGTTTTTTTTTACTTCAGCGTGACTTATTCTCTGTTGCTCTGTACCTAACTCTGTTCATACCATCCTCTTGCGAGAAACTACTGTAGTATGGCACGATGGTAAGGTGGCTGTAGCGTTAAGTCATTCATAGCTTCCCGCTCATCGCAGCAAGAGGCTTTTTACTGGGCATGAGCAGTCACTGTGGGTTCTCAAATGTCAATGCAATCTCTATAAATGGTGAAGGTAGGCGGAGTTTCCATTTACATCCAACTACAGCGCGCCTTGCATCGAATTATGAAAGTAAGGTCTGCCTGCCACTCGCATACATTATAAACTTTTCAAAAATCGCGGGAAAAGGTAAACGAACCGTATGGACTCCCATTCATTCAACGCTTGTCAGTCATTCTACATCGGTATCATGGGGCAGGGCATAGACAGCTCGTTCAGATCTAACCCAGTGAACAACAGCTGAAAATTCTTCATTGAAACAGCACAGTACTTTGCTCCCTTCGAGCGACTGAAGTATCGTAGGATGCAATACAGCAGTTGTGTTGAATGGTCTCCATATAGGGCCCCCGATTTTCCGCATTTCAAAATGGAAAATTCCGTCTTTTTGTTTTCAACTATCCCATTTCCGTGA
The DNA here is from genome assembly GCA_021234535.1 of Stichopus chloronotus. Lineage (NCBI taxonomy): Eukaryota > Metazoa > Echinodermata > Holothuroidea > Aspidochirotida > Stichopodidae > Stichopus > Stichopus chloronotus. The sequence goes on from CM037842.1 coordinate 7,669,481, forward strand.
ATTTCCGTGTCAAACACAAACCTCATTACATGCCTTTTTAAAGTTAAAATGTACAGAAAGGTCGCATTTGAAAAAATACAAAAGATTGCCCAAAGCCTTCCGAAAATTTACAGTAATTATATCCTAACGTAGTTAGATGTATAGGGAATAGCCTAACCACCTCGAAGATTACGTGCACGCTTCATCGCCCGGAAAGAACAGCCGACTATTTGTAAGTTCAAGAATTCATGTTACTTAATAAACAGCCAAATGTATTCTACTGTTTTCCAGTCCTAGAGGCTAAAAATATTGAGATTCAAATTGAATTTGTAGAAAGACGGCTTCCTTGAGGCAACAGTAGCATTAATGTTAGTTACTTACCCTCCTCCAGTTTTCGAGGGCTAGGCATACCGTAGTCAGTGCTAGAACACATGGGGAATGCTCGGTTGATTCAATCGGGTGTTTTAGCCAGCTGAAGCTGGTCTGCTTGGGTGGACTTTCGTATTATGCTAGCAAAGTGTTGCGATAGTTTCTTTGACACATCGATTGTATAGTTTATGCGAGAAACTTAAGACTGTAAACCATATATATTGCATTAATTTTACCTTTTTTTTTTCTGCCAAAATATCTTATTGTAGAAAGTTTCTCTAAAATTGGTAAATTCTGTGAATTTCCGTTGTTCAGTTCGATTTCCGTTTTTTGCCGCGGAAAATCGGTGGCCCTACCTATAGCCATTGTAGTGGGTATGTTACGTTATTTACGTATACAATCGGTAGTGGCAGTGGATTTGCTTTTGCTTCTGGAGGAAGTCTTCAGAAAACAAAACAGTTTTCAAGGATTATATCTAACTAAATAAGCTGTATGTAATGCACAGTAATCAGAAGCTGAGCTTAGAATTTACTACTGAGTGGCGACTAGTCAGTGAATTTCTAAGTCCCAAACGGCAAGTGTTATGTGGACACTTGACAGATGATCGCATCGGCAAATATTTGGGTCGCATTTGTGACTTATTTAGTCACTGTACTTGTGCAGCACTGATGTCTATGGCCCATCAGTCTACCTTATTGTGTTACATACACAAAGTTTCACGAAATTTCGAGGGAAAAACCTATACACCGGATATTATCGATATTTTCAAATCGATATATCGATATCGAATTTTTTAAATACCGTGTATTTTTAACATTCTTTGGCAACAGTCCTTTGGAGTTCATTTATTAAACATGATTAAGAAGATGTCTCACCAGCAACGGCTGTTTAAGGCGATCTCTTAGGTCATTGTAAAGTTGCACTTGCCATCCTGTAAGTGTCTTTTCTTCAAAACTTTGGAAGTCATTTAAAGTATCTGCGTAGATATCTCTAAGATGCCAGCCAGTGTCTCCTTCCAATGAATGTGGACTGATCCTTTTTAACTTCTCCATTGGTTCCTGACAAAAACAAAACTCACAATAACCAGAGTATGTGTGATCTACTAAAACTGACAGTGACCAGAGTATGTTTGATCTATTAAAACTGACAGAAACCAGAGTATGTGTGATCTGCTAAAACTGACAGTAACCAGAGTATGTGTGATCTACTAAAACTGACAGTCACAAGAGTATGTGTGATCTACTAATCTGACAGTAACCAGAGTATGTGTGATCTGCTACAACTGACAGTAACCAGAGTATGTGTGACCCACTAAATCTGACAGTAACCAGAGTATGTGTGATCTGCTAAAACTGACAGTAACCAGAGTATGTGTGATCTGCTAAAACTGACAGTAACCAGAGTATGTGTGATCTACTAAAACTGACAGTAACCAGAGTATGTTTGATCTGCTACAACTGACAGTAACCAGAGTATGTGTGATCTGCTAAAACGGACAGTAACCAGAGTATGTGTGATCTGCTAAAACTGACAGTAACCAGAGTATGTGTGATCTACTAAAACTGACAGTAACCACAGTATGTGTGATCTGCTAAAACTGACAGCAACCAGAGTATGTGTGATCTACTAAAACTGACAGTAACCAGAGTATGTGTGATCTACTAAAACTGACAGTAACCACAGTATGTGTGATCTGCTAAAACTGACAGTAACCAGAGTATGTGTGATCTACTAAATCTGACAGTAACCAAAGTATGTGTGATCTGCTAAAACTGACAGTAACCACAGTATGTGTGATCTGCTAAAACTGGCAGTAACCAGAGTATGTGTGATCTGCTAAAACTGACAGTAACCAGAGTATGTGTGATCTGCTAAAACTGACAGTAACCAGAGTATGTGTGATCTACTAAAACTGACAGTAACCAGAGTATGTGTGATCTACTAAATCTGACAGTAACCAAAGTATGTGTGATCTGCTAAAACTGACAGTAACCAGAGTATGTGTGATCTGCTAAAACTGGCAGTAACCAGAGTATGTGTGATCTGCTAAAACTGACAGTAACCAGAGTATGTGTGATCTGCTAAAACTGACAGTAACCAGAGTATGTGTGATCTACTAAAACTGACAGTAACCAGAGTATGTGTGATCTGCTAAAACTGACAGTAACCACAGTATGTGTGATCTACTAAAACTGACAGTAACCAGAGTATGTGTGATCTACTAAAACTGGCAGTAACCAGAGTATGTGTGATCTACTAAAACTGACAGTAACCAGAGTATGTGTGATCTGATTAAACTGACAGTAACCAGAGTATGTGTGATCTACTAAAACTGACAGTAACCAGAGTATGTGTGATCTGCTAAAAGTGACAGTAACCACAGTATGTGTGATCTACTAAAACTGACAGTAACCAGAGTATGTGTGATCTACTAAAACTGACAGTAACCAGAGTATGTGTGATCTACTAAAACGGACAGTAACCAGAGTACGTGTGATCCGCTAAAACTGACAGTAACCAGAGTATGTGTGATCTACTAAAACTGACAGTAACCAGAGTACATGTGATCTACTAAAACTGACAGTGGCCAAAGCATGTGTAATGTGTTAACACTCACGGTATTCTTTGAATTATGGACTTTGATCAATAGCATTATGCACTTTTCTACACCGTTACAGTACATGTTTTATACACTTCAATCAATTATATTGCAGAGAGCTCTACAATGTTTAGTGCCTTTACAATAGACTTTGCGTTGTATAATAGTACCTTTATTCTTCTTTGAAGGGCTCTAATCCAGGTCATACAGCTCACAATGGGAGGTAGATTGATGTGAAGTGGTGGAGTGTTCATCTGGGCAATAAACATTGATCTCACAGCAATTAATTCATCAGTAAATGAGTTAATTAATTGTTTGTCTTTGTCTTTTAAATATTCTTGCACCATCTCTCTACCACTGACTCCTTCAAATACTTCTAAGAGTCTCAACTGTGCTGCTATTGTAGGACACTGTTGAAAACTTTGACGTAGGACAGCTGCCAATCTTCGTTCCAAATCCTGCATAGAAAGGATACCATGACCAACATTAAAATGATTAGAAATCACTCTGTTACAGTGAGTGTAATCATCACATACAGCAAGTGGAATGTGATCACCACATACAGCAGGAGGAATGTAACCATCACATCTAGCAGGTGGAATGTGATCACCACATACAGCAGGGGGATGGTAAACACCACATATAGCAGGTGGAATGTAACTATCACATCCAGCAGGTGGAATGTAACCATCACATCCAGCAGGTGGAATGTGATCACCACATACAGCAGGGGGATGGTAACCACCACATATAGCAGGTAGAATGTAACCATCACATCCAGCAGGTTGAATGTAACCATCACATCCAGCAGGTGGAATGTGATCACCACATACAGCAGGGGGATGGTAACCACCACATATAGCAGGTAGAATGTAACCATCACATCCAGCAGGTTGAATGTAACCATCACATCCAGCAGGTGGAATGTGATCACCACATACAGCAGGGGGATGTAACCACCACATATAGCAGGTTGAATGTAACCATCACATCCAGCAGGTGGAATGTAACCATCACATCCAGCAGGTGGAATGTGATCACCACATACAGCAGGGGGATGGTAACCACCACATATAGCAGGTAGAATGTAACCATCACATCCAGCAGGTTGAATGTAACCATCACATCCAGCAGGTGGAATGTGATCACCACATACAGCAGGGGGATGGTAACCACCACATATAGCAGGTAGAATGTAACCATCACATCCAGCAGGTTGAATGTAACCATCACATACAGCAGGAGGAATGTAACCATCACATACAGCAGGTGGAATGTAACCATCACATACAACAGGGGGAATGTAACCATCACATACAACAGGGGGAATGTAACCATCACATACAACAGAGGGAATGTAACCATCACATACAACAGGGGGAATGTAACCATCACATACAACAGAGGGAATGTAACCATCACATACAGCAGGAGGAATGTAACCATCACATATAGCAAGTGGAATGTAACCATCACATCCAGCAGGTGGCATGTAACCATCACATACAGCAGGTGGAATGTAACCATCACATACAACAGGGGGAATGTAACCATCACATACAACAGGGAGAATGTAACTATCACATACAGCTGGTTAAATGTAACCATCACATACAACAGGGGGAATGTAACCATCACATACAACAGGGGGAATGTAACTATCACATACAGCTGGTTAAATGTAACCATCACATACAGCTGGTGATATGTAACCATCATTTACAAAAGAAAGATGCATATCACCAATGTATCAGTTATGTAAGGTTGTAACTACTTACTTGTAAAACATGATCATATACCACTAACTTGAAATTGTCAATTCTTCAGCAGTATAGTTTTAATTGCACACAATTTGGATTGTTACTCTTTGATTGTAAGTGCTAAGATGGTCTTTGGCTACACTGTATTTTATATGAAAAAACAACGCCTAAACTAAATTAATTAATTTTACATGTTGTATGATAAAGACACTAGCTGACAATCAAAGACAATGCAAGTGAGGGTCTTTATTAAAGAGGCCCTACACAGTGAATAAAAACACAAATCATGGTGACACCTCACCGATGTCTCGTAAGTACCTCAGTACACACATACATGCAAACCCTTAAATAGTAGCCAGGCACACACTCAGATCAGTAGTAGCATATAACCGATAACTGACATACACCAGGATTAATATATACACTCTAGATCAGTAGTGGCACATGACTGATTACTGACTTACACCAGGATTAATACATGCACTCTAGATCAGTAGTAGCACAGGACTGATTACTGACATACACCAGGATTAATACATGCACTCTAGATCAGTAGTAGCATATGACTGATTCTGACATACACCAGGATTAATACATACACTCTAGATCAGTAGTAACACATGACTGATTACTGACATACACCAGGATTAATACATGCACTCTAGATCAGTAGTAGCACATGGTTGATTACTGACATACACCAGGATTAATACATACACTCTAGATCAGTAGTAGCACATGGCTGATTACTGACATACACCAGGATTAATACATACATTCTAGATCGGTAGTAGCACATAAATGATTACTGACATATGCTAGGATTAATACATACACTCTAGATCAGTAGTAGCACATGACTGATTACTGACATACACCAGGATTAATACATACACTCTAGATTAGAAGTAGCGCATGACTGGTTAATGACATACACCAGGATTAATACATACACTCTAGATTAGTAATAGCGCATGACTGGTTAATGACATACACCAGGATTAATACATACACTCCAGATCAGTAGTAGCACATGACTGATTACTGACATACACCAGGATTAATACATACACTCTAGATCAGTAGTAGCACATAAATGATTACTGACATTCGCCAGGATTAATACATGCACTCTAGATCAGTAGTAGCACATGACTGATTACTGACATACACCAGGATTAATGCATACACTCTAGATCAGTAGTAGAACATAACTAATTACTGACATACACCAGGGTAAATACATGTTCTTACCTTTACTACAGATCTAAAATGAAAGAAACCTTTCTCAAAGGTATGGTTATCCTGTACATCCAATATGTCTTCAACAACAGTACCAAATGTCTCCATTGACGATCTAAATTCTTGATGAATTTCACGTACAAGTGCATCTAAACCTTTGGTACCAGCACCTCCTACTTCAGCTGTCTTTTGAAGAAGATTAAAATGTCGGGTGGTTTGAACCAGTTCCAGGAGATCATTACATCTGAGATATGCATCAGGAAAAGAATCATAAAAAAAAAAGAAGAAATGTACCAACAATAAGATGAATAACATGAATACCAGCATTGCTAGAGAGAGCTATAATGTCAGGAGGGTACAGTAATCAGCCATGGACTGCTGCACATTAGTGGATATAATACAGTGTTAGTGGCCCAGGGAACTATATTCAGCCATAAACATTGGTGATAATCAAAGTACATGTAACAGTGTTACTACTACAGATATGAGATACATGAGTTAACTTTCAAGTAATTAAACAATTGCATGGTGCCTTCCACTATAATTACCTCTCCATCATGAAGCTATTCATTACATTAAAGCATAGTGTATTCAACTATAATTACCTCTACATGAAGCAATTCATTAGATTAAAGTATGGTGCATTTCACTATAATTACATACCATGAAGCTATTCATACTTGAAGCATAGTGCATTTCACTATAATTACCTCTCAATGAAGTGAGTCATTAAATTAAAGCATCGTGTATTCCACTATAATTATCTCTCCATGAAGCAAGTCATTAAATTAAAGCATCGTGTATTCCACTATAATTACATATCATGAGACTATTCATAGTTTAAAGGATGGTGCATTTCACTATAATTACCCCTCCATGAAGCTATTCATTAGGTTAAAGCATGGTGCATTTCACTATAATTACCTCTCCATGAAGCGAGTCATTAAATTAAAGCATCGTGTATTCCACTATAATTACATATCATGAAACTATTCATAGTTTAAAGGATGGTGCATCACTATAATTACCCCTCCATGAAGCTATCCATTAGATTAAAGCAAGGTGCATTCCACTATGATTACCTCTCCATGAAGCTATTCATTAGGTTAAAGCATGGTGCATTTCACTATAATAACCTCTCCATGAAGCGAGTCATTAAATTAAAGCATCGTGTATTCCACTATAATTACATATCATGAAACTATTCATAGTTTAAAGGATGGTGCATTTTACTATAATTACCCCTCCATTAAGTTATCCATTAGATTAAAGCATCATGTATTCCACTATAATTACCTCTCCATGAAGCTATTCATTAGGTTAAAGCATGGTGCATTCCTTGGAGGCCATGGTGAGTCATCCCATTCATCATCACCGATGGTATTAGCTTTGTCTCTTGCTCCTCCTCCGCCACCCACAGCAATTCTGGTATCTGCTGGTTTACTACTGGAGGATATCTTCTTTTGGTTGGTGTTGTAAAGTTTATTGGTATACAAAACACCCTTTGGAGGATTCATATTCCTGTCAGAATTTGACAATATAATCTCACCTTGTCATTAAGATGAATGAAATGATATATAAATGAAAAAATACATGACATATCAAGCATACCAGCTTGTACCTACCCATTTCAGCTTCCATGGTACAAGTTTACACTAACCTTGATTTTGGTTTCTCCCTTTTTTGATATTGTTCTGTAGAGAATCGTTACTTTAACACGATGAAGCTAAACCTGCAGTCCTTACTTGATAGCAGTTCTTACTTGATAGCAGTCCATACGTGATAGCAGTCCTTACTTGATAGCAGTCCTTACTTGATAGCAGTCCTTACTTGATAGCAGTCCTTACTTGATAGCAGTCCTTACTTGATAGCAGTCCTTACTTGATAGCAGTCCTTACTTGATAGCAGTCCTTACTTGATAGCAGTCCTTACTTGATAGCAGTCCTTACTTGATAGCAGTCCTTACTTGATAGCAGTCCTTACTTGATAGCAGTCCTTACTTGATAGCAGTCCTTACTTGATAGCAGTCCTTACTTGATAGCAGTCCTTACTTGATAGCAGTCCTTACTTGATAGCAGTCCTTACTTGATAGCAGTCCTTACTTGATAGCAGTCCTTACTTGATAGCAGTCCTTACTTGATAGCAGTCCTTACTTGATAGCAGTCCTTACTTGATAGCAGCCCTTACTTGATAGCAGCCCTTACTTGATAGCAGCCCTTACTTGGTAGCAGCCCTTACTTGATAGCAGTCCTTACTTGATAGCAGTCCTTACTTGATAGCAGTCCTTACTTGATAGCAGTCCTTACTTGATAGCAGTCCTTACTTGATAGCAGTCCTTACTTGATAGCAGTCCTTACTTGATAGCAGTCCTTACTTGATAGCAGTCCTTACTTGATAGCAGTCCTTTCTTGATAGCAGTCCTTACTTGATAGCAGTCCTTACTTGATAGCAGTCCTTACTTGATAGCAGTCCTTATTTGATAGCAGTCCTTACTTGATAGCAGTCCTTACTTGATAGCAGTCCTTACTTGATAGCAGTCCTTACTTGATAGCAGTCCTTACTTGATAGCAATCCTTACTTGATAGCACTCCATATTTGATAGCACTCCTTATTTGATATCAATCCTTATTTGATAGCAGTCCTTCTTTGATAGAAGTATTTACATGATATCAGTCCTTATTGGATAGCACTCCTTATTTGATCACAGCCCTTGTGATAGCAGTCCTTACTTGATAGCAGTCCTTATTTGATAGCAGTTCTTATTTGATAGCAGTTCTTATTTGATAGCACTCCTTATTTAATAGCAGTCTTCAATAGACTGATAAATATAAAAAATGATAAATAGCAAATTGAAACAAGCAGCCATATCTTGACAACAATTAAGATACAAACTTCCAGGGCATAAAACAGTCCTCACTTAAATACAAACTTACTAGCAGTAAGCCATTACCCATGTAATCCCCAAACTAAGTACTTACTAGATGTAAACCATACCTCACCTAAGTACAAACTTACTAGCTGTAGAGCTTACCTAAAAACAAACTGATATATGTTGTCAGCCACAGCTCATACAAATACAACTATGCTAGTTGTAATTCAAAGATCACCTAACCTTACTGTAAATAACCTTGCTGTAGATAATAGTTCACCTAAATCAAGACTTGCTAGCTGTAAACCACATATCACCTAAATACAAACACACCCCACCTACACACAAATTAACTAGAGGTAGTGAAAACTCAATCTTACTAGCTAGCTGTAAATCACATCTCAGCTAAATCCAAATGAACAAAGATGTCAAGGTTCTGTGTGGACTGTTTAACTTACATAACCTCTGCCATTTCAGATACTTTGTCTTCATTGATTACATCAGCTTTGTCCTTCATGTCTAGATATGTCCCCCTATAAGCAGCACAAACTCTGAGTGCCTCCTTGAGACCAGCATAAGACTGTCATAGAAATATAAGTATGAAAACCATTCTAATATTTGGTAAGACAGAAATGGACTTAAATTAATTTAACAGCATGGCGATCACAGACAATACATTTACACCACTTACTTCAGGTATGGCCTTGTTGCTTTATACTCCAATATATTAGGTGTAACATCTGGCTCAGAGCAAAAACTGAACCATTTCACATCCCCTCCCCTGAAACCATCCCCCCACTCCCCCGCTGTGGAGGACACTGAGGACACATGTTATGTCCATACTGTATGCCATAACAAATGCTTTTTATCCAACATTAATCAAGAATATCAAATCTATTAAGACACAGCACACCAATGAAAGTAAGTGCCCAATGATTGGTATCAAAATGTATATAAAGATAACTAACACCATCAAACATGAGTATCAGAAGTTTATTAAGATAATACACAACATAAATAAGTATGAAATGGCTATATATGCAACACCAACATAAATAAGTATCACATGTCTATATGCAAAACCAACATAAATATCAAATGTCTATTTAGATACACCACACCAATATTAATGAGTTTCAAACGTCTAGAAGGATCGTGAATAGTGTTTGCAACTCTCTGTGATTTCTTTTATCAATTCCTAAGTTTCTATGTTGTTCATTGAGTTTTAAAAGCAGCTGTAATGTCTTTTACCTGGATAGTGTTCTTTAGAATGTTTCTCCCAACAAATGTCTTTGCTCTAACAACAACCTGGTTAGAGACTACCTCTAATAAATTGTGAAAGTTAGCTGGATCATGGTAATACCTGAAAATGACCAGAAATGAACCAGAGATGATAAGCCCAAATTGAAGATGGTATTACTATAATAATAGTTTGTTAGGTACATTACATAACTCTCTATATTTTATGAAACCATGAATAAATATTATCATAATAATAGTTTGTTAGGTACATTACATAACTCTCTATATTTTACGAAACCATGAATAAGGCTTACCATCCACAGGATAAGCAGTGAAAGACGTACCATCATTTTATCTGTGTTCCTCAAATCAGTACTCAAAATCAATGCATAGAGACTCAATGTGAGCTGCATGCAAAGACATCACCTGGTATTAAGAGGCTTTACATTCATAATGTTAAGAGTAATCCTTAGAAGAGTTCTTGCGAATGAATAAGGAAATGAAAAGTATCTGAATGTGAAATACACGAAATACAGAGTCCAGAAAAAAATAAGAAAGAATAAAAAAGAAAACAAGAAAAATAGAAAGCTCAGCTGTATTGTTTTACTTGATGGTTGTATTATTTTAATCAGTAATTAAAAGAATTAAAGGCACATACAATAGTATGAATGGAATGATTATCATGTTATCATGTAATACAGTGAATCACTTCAAGTAACTACTGTAAATTGTCATATACTGTAATACTGAAAAACATACAGAGAGGTAACAGAAAGAATTAAAAGTATCTATGCGATGAATAAGATGTCAAAAGTTGAAATTAGGTACCAGTTCCAGGATAAGTTTGTTGTTTGGAATATTTATTACAACTAAGGACTAGTCTTTGCACTGAGTCCAAAATTCAGACCTGGGTAGCTTCACTTCATAGTCAGCCACCCTGGTACGTGAAGAAGTGGCTTAAGTTAGGGTGCCGGATCATGGTGAAGTTCTAATTTGACATTTTGCTTCACTTAAATATTACAACATGCGTCCTACAGTATCTACAGGCATGATAATGAAGTGTTCTTGTTTAGGTAAAAATGATGAACAATGATGCAACCTATGAAGAATAAGTAGCATTTAAACTTTAGGACAACCACGTCCTGACATTGTCAGTCACGTACCCAGATGCTACCCAATGGTACATACACTTCTGAAAATACTTTATAAGGATGTAGGATGAATATCATTACTACTTTAGAAACATTAAATAACATTTATATAAATGCAAGAAATTTCAGTAGTTTCTTACTTTGAATGTGACCAGACTAGCATGATGGTGTTAAGTAATGCCGGGAATACTTTCAATAAATGTTCAGGAACAGATGCAGAGTGGAGGTGATCAAACCACGGTAGCATTGTCTCCAAGAAACGAAGGTTGTCATTTGTCTCAGTCAAGGCCTGCAAGCAGAATAACATAAACCCAATGGTGGTTTCTGTCAAATAAAATCACTTTGCTGATAACTACAACCGAATGTAACATACAGCCAATGGAGGATAATATTCTGTCACATTAAATCATCTTACTGGTAACAACAACACAATATAACATACAGCCAATGGCATATAATATTCTGTCACATTAAATCATCTTACTGGTAACAAAAACAAAATGTAACGTACAGCCCATGGTGGATAATACTCTGTCACATTAAATCATCTTACTGGTAACAACAACAGAATGTAACATACAGCCAATGGCAGATAATATTCTGTCACATTAAATCATCTTACTGGTAACAACAACAGAATGTAACATACAGCCAATGGCAGATAATATTCTGTCACATTAAATCATCTTATTGGTAACAACAACACAATATAACATACAGCCAATGGCAGATAATATTCTGTCACATTAAATCATCTTACTGGTAACAACAACAGAATGTAACATACAGCCAATGGCAGATAATATTTTGTCACATTAAATCATGTTTCTGGTAACAACAACAGAATGTAACATACAGCCAATGGTGAATAATATTCTGTCACATTCAATCATGTTACTGGTAACAACAACAGAATGTAACATACAGCCAATGGCGGATAATATTCCGTCACATTAAATCATCTTACTGGTAACAACAACACAATATAACATACAGCCAATGGCAGATAATATTCTGTCACATTAAATCATCTTACTGGTAACAACAACAGAATGTAACATACAGCCAATTGTGGATAATATTCTGTCACATTCAATCACGTTACTGGTAACAACAACAGAATGTAACATACAGCCAATGGTGGATAATATTGTCACATTAAATCATCTTACTGGTAACAACAACAGAATGTAACATACAGCCAATGGTGAATAATATTCTGTCACATTAAATCATGTTACTGGTAATAATAACACAATATAACATACAGCCAATGATGAATAATATTCTGTCACATTAAATCATCTTACTGATAACAACAACATAATATAACATACACCCAATGGTGAATTCTGTCAAACGAAATCATATTACTGGTATCAAATATTTAATATTCAGAGTCATTTGTGACATTAAACAACAACAGTATTTCCTGATACTATAGCACACTCAGACAATCACAATGTATGCAAGCTAGTAATTTCAAACCTTACAGTTTGGACATATTAAAAAAAAATGCAAGCAGAAATCACGTACTGTCAAATGCTGCTACAGATTTTTAGCAAAAGCTTTGCATTACATTGAAATCACACTGAATGTATATGGACCATTCGGCTGTGTTCACAAACAGTGACATATAATACCTACCTGGGCTATTTCTTTGTTTACAGAATGAAAGGATTGCGAATAAGCGCTACTGGCTTCATCTAGATTAACTAATATGTCACTAGCAACCGTTGATGAAAGCTGTTTGTTGATGGAGACTAACTTCCCTTGTCTCGTTCTCCAGAGATTGACTTCATCCACAGGGAGAGGACAAGATCCATAGATCGTATGAAGGTCATTTAATGGATCATGCTTCAGTACCAACTAAAACAAAATGTAAGCAAATAAACAAAGACTCATACAGTTCATATGACTGTTATTATTCACAGAAGATACTAAAACAAACAATAGACGTCAGTACCAACAACATTAAATGTTAACTCTGGGATGGAATACCTGAAGAAATGGCAGCCAGAAAATTACCCCCTGCACAAATGTCCCCCCCCCCCCCAGACAATTACCAGCCTGGTTCCTGACTGTGAGTTTCAATATATAATACCAACCCAGGGGGAGGGATTTTTTTTTAATGGGGCTATCTGCCCAGAGTAGTATTTCCCAGCCTGGGTGTTTGCCTGATCATGTAAAAATCAGGTGGGATGCATGAGTTTTCAGATTTACAATTATTTGCAGTACTTAGTATACTATACATTCTGAAATATATGTTGTAGTAACACATCATAACATTGAGTACTGTGTTGGTAAAATGAAATGAATCATTGTATACCAGAATTGGTGACACAGTAATACTCAAACATACATCACACATTCATACATACTGGTATCCAATGGATTAGATTCAATTTTAAGACACAGACGATGCAGTTTATTATGAAACATAGATAAATAAGACAAACCCAGTGTTCTCCGCAGGTCAAAATTTTGTCCGCGTGCTTGCCTCCAAGCTGGCAGATGTGACTTATTGCCGTCCTGGGGGAGGGATCTAAGTGGAGGGTATGTCCGTCCTCCCTTTTGGAAAAATTTGCTTATGCCACAGGGTCTAGATGCAAAGTGGTGCACTATGTGGTGCCTAAGCTAGATTGACTATATTACCTAGTATAACAATCATGGTGACCAACTGACCATTACAGTGTCCCATCTTTCTTCTCTCGTTTTGGATTTAAAAAAATCTGGATCAAGAATTTCATTAAAAGGAGAACAAAACACACGGGCCATTAACTTAAACTTCACAAAAAAAATCGGTAGTACAAAATATTTGCACCCAAACATCATTGCTTCGCTGCCATAGCAACATTCAACGACGCTTGCATGATCATAACACAAACTCAAGAAGAGAAATACATTGACTAAAGTATGTGGGAGGATTTTTACACATACAAAAGTTAAATTGAGCATAACGCAAGTTCTGATTGGCTGGTTAGCATCGATCCAATCACACAAAGTTTTTAAACATCTATTTCTGTTAAATAAGCGCATGCCTAGTATGCAGAATTACACATGAAGGGTCTGTTCAGAACGTATGTGTTAGTAGTACCAAATTACATAGTATATATTACTTCTACTATTACTACCTTAGTGGGCTAGTATTATTAGGCTGCTAGTCGGTGAGAAAAGTTGGGAGACGGAACGGTTCAGTTCCCTTCACACTATTTTATAAGGAGTGAAAGTGACCTTTCTAGTCCGAGCAGCCAAGGCTTTTGTCCGGGGGGTAAGTTTTTGTCTGGGAGATGATGCATGCTCTCCAGATTTTGTCCGGGTGTCACGCCCGGACAAAACGGCTAGTGGAGAATACTGCAAACCAATGGTGCAGTTTATAAAGACACAATGATGGTGGTGTTTTATAAGACAAACAGATTGTACAGTTTATTAATATACAAAGATGATGCAGTTTATTAAGACACACAGATGATGCAGTACTGGTGACAGTACTCAATCATACATGTCACACATTCATACATACCAGCATCCAATGGATTAGAGCCCATTAAGACACAGAGAGCGAAATTTATTAAAAAATACAGATGGTGTAGTTTATTAAACCACGCAGATGATGCAGTTTATTAAGACACACAGTTTATTAAGACAAAGATGGTGCAGTTTATTAAGAGACAGAGGTTATCAAGACAAACACATGATGCAGTTTATTCAAACACACAGATGGTGCAGCTTATTCTGACACAATGTCTTTCTATCATTTTAGTTCCCTTGTCACCTACCTACACAGGACTGCACATGAAACATTCAGTTAAATATTACTGTAATCCACATGATCAAGCTCAATATCGTTGTTCCATGTTGTTCTGTGTTGTTCAATGGATTTACCACTGTCACAGTTTGACCATAGGTATTGGTGTTTTAATGTTCTACCTGATGTTGGATTCATTGGGAGTTGTTGTTTTAAGAATAATCAACTATTTCAAGAAAAATTATTTACTAAAATTTTTCCTTGTAAGGATATATCTGACATGGTGGTTTTTCGAGAAAAAGCAAATCAAACCTGTGATAAATTTGTAGGTGATGAATGCGACATTCCTTTCCAATGTACACTACATTTAGAAATAAGTAGTCCAGTTATGTGCTGAATAGCAAGAGAAGGATGGCAAGTAGACTACAGTAATGTATATATGTGTATCATTCTCACAATTGCAAAATCTAACAAAATTTATGGATTCAAACAAAGTCAAAGTTGGCAAACCCTCTTCAAAATGTGCCAGGACTTGGAACAGTGGTAATTAGGGTTACAAATGACATCACTGTTTGATATGAGATCAATACAGTCAAGCAGCTGCTGCTGCTCAGGGACAGACTGACATAATTAGCCTGACAACCGTATCACCATCCCTGATACCAATAACCAGTCAAGACCAGAAGGAGATACCAAGATAATAAACACAAATTAGGATGAAGAAAATAATAATATCACTCCTCATAATAGAACATTTACTAAAGGATCCAAGATCATATGTTACACACCTCTGCACATCCAACAGGCAAACCTTGATACTTTATACACATGTACAACTGAACTCATATGTAGGCAATTATTGAAGTATGACCAAAAGGAATAATACATCTACACCAGTGAATAACCTTTAATACTGCATGCATACATACTCACCCTAACTTGAATGACTAATACACCTACACCAGTGAATAACCTTTGATACTGCATGCATACATACTCACCCTAACTTGAATGACTAATACACCTACACCAGTGAATAACCTTTGATACTGCATGCATACATACTCACCCTAATTTGAATGACTAATACACCTACACCAGTGAATAACCTTTGATACTGCATGCATATATACTCACCCTAATTTGAATGACTAACACACTTACACCAGTGAATAACCTTTGATACTGCATGCATACATACTCACCCTAATTTGAATGACTAATACACCTACACCAGTGAATAACCTTTGATACTGCAAGCATACATACTCACCCTAATTTGAATGACTAATACACCTACACCAGTGAATAATCTTTGATACTGCATGCATACATACTCACCCTAATTTGAATGACTGATACACCTACCGTACACCAGTGAATAACCTTTGATACTGCATGCATACATACTCACCCTAATTTGTTTCATCCAGCCAATAACTGATGATTCTAAAACATGAATCACTGATGACTGTCTGTTTGGTAAAGAGGCAGCCTCTGCCAGTACCTCAATAGATGGAAGTGGTAAGACAATATCACCCTAAGGAGACAGCAATAACACGTCATGGAATGATAAACAGTATTAATGCTAGAAACAGATATCACGTAATAGTATTGAGGTTCACAGCTAGAGGGAGAGGTATAGAAGTTACTGTTAAACATAGGTACAGATAATACAGTGGTAAAGAACTTCCATGCTAAAAAAAGATATCATGTATAGTATTGAAGTTCACAGCTATAGAGAGAGGCACAGATGTTTACTGCTGAACAGAGGTACAGATAATGCAGTGGTAAAGAACTTCCATGCTAAAAAAAGATATCATGTAATAGTATTGAAGTTCACAGCTATAGAGAGAGGCACAGATGTTTACTGCTAAACAGAGGTACAAATAATACAGTGGTAAAGAACTTCCATGCTAAAAAAAGATATCATGTACAGTAATAGTATTGAAGTTCACAGCTATAGAGAGAGGCACAGATGTTTACTGCTTAACAGAGGTACAGATAATACAGTGGTAAAGAACTTCCATGCTAAAAAAGATATCATGTTATAGTATTGAGGTTCACAGCTATAGAGAGAGGCACAGATGTTTACTGCTAAACAGAGGTACAACTAATACAGTGGTAAAGAACTTCCATGCTAAAAAAAGATATCATGTTATAGTATTGAGGTTCACAGCTATAGAGAGAGGCACAGATGTTTACTGCTAAACAGAGGTACAGATAATACAGTGGTAAAGAACTTCAATGCTAAAAAAAGATATCATGTAATAGTGTTGAGGTTCACAGCTATAGAGAGAGGCACAAATGTTTATTGCTGAACTGAGGTACAGATAATACAGTGGTAAAGAACTTCAATGCTAAAAAAAGATACCATGTTATAGTATTGAGGTTCACAGCTATAGAGAGAGGCACAGATGTTTATTGCTAAACAGAGGTACAGATAATACAGTGGTAAAGAACTTCAATGCTAAAAAAAAGATATCATGTAATAGTGTTGAGGTTCACAACTATAGAGAGAGGCACAGACGTTTATTGCTGAACTCAGGTACAGATAATACAGTGCAGGGTTTCCCCTGGTACGTAATTTCGAAGGCGGCCGCCTCGCAACTTTTTAGGACCGCCTCGCCAAAAAATGCCGTAATTACAGCCTCACATGTTTATATCCAGGGCTGGAAAAAGTCGGGAACCGGAGACTCCTTCCAGGGAAATTTTGCGTCTCGCGGGAAATCCGCTTCTGTACTTCTGGCCATGTTTATCTTGTACATACCATGCTTGTTTCAAACTTTCGATCACAGCATAGTAGAGATCACACATGTACAGTAGTTTCCTACTAGTTACGTCCAAAAATGACTGGTAAATAAATCCATTCAAATGTGTATCCTAAATGCCCCATCCACGTTCAATCTTCAACAACAATTGAAGTAAATTACTATTCCTGTAATAGAATGCCCTTATTTTTTACTCATGATCAATATTTTTCAAGTTATATGTGAAAAAAACAACGTTGGCAAATCAGAAGATTCTAGGTATACCCCCTTTACTACATTCAATGTGAATTAAAAAGCATAAGCTTAGGCCTGGCTTAGGCCTGCCTGCATACGCAAATTATCTGTAGAATGACAGCTAGCGGACATATCGCAACCCACAGAAATACAAAAATGATTGCATATTTCTATGTCCAAAACCCTTCACAAAACCATTAGTCTGCTTCCTCAAAACATTTGAAAGTGACTAGGATCAATGAACAAAACAATAAAAAAATTTCAATGTTACTTGAAAAACTCTGAAACCTGCAACTTACAAAATGACGGTTGTTCCCTGTTATACGGAAATATGAATTGCCAAGGTGGTTAGGCTATTCGATGTACACCCAATGCGTTAGGATATCATTACTTAAAATTTTCGGAAGGCTTCACACGGTCTTAAGTGATTCTTTTCACGAAACTTTTAGGGACATTTCAACTTCAAAAATGTATATAATAAAGTTTACTCTACATGACATGTTCAACATTTCATAGAACGTTTTGATTTTGAAGCAATATCAATGACTTTTTCCTGATCAAACTATCGTGGTTTCACGCGATACAGTAACATTTTTCAACTTGATTCGTAACATCGTTCAACTTTATTTCAAATGACTCGGCGGGACACGTCTAAAAATGCTAAAATCGCTGAGTTTCTGGGTGCTTTGCACCCTGGACCCCTACCGGGATCATTCATGGACCCCACAAGGGGCCCTATGGCGGGCCTATTGACCCCAAGCTGGTATGACAATCGCTTCGCTATCAAATGACGCCTACAGCGTTATGTTATGTTAGGCGGGAAGTCTGACTATATTGTAATTAGTCTCCCAGGAAATTTACACTTTTTTTAGCCCAGTATATATCATGATCAAAATCCTAGAATCACCCACTCTTCTTCAACCTACTAAGTACGGATTTGAAAACAAATTGATGGCGGCGTCAAGTAATTCGTCCTGACCGCCTCATACTCTAAAAAACCCAGGGGAAACCCTGCAGTGGTAAAGAACTTCCATGCTAAAAAAAGATATCATGTTATAGTATTGAGGTTCACAGCTATAGAGAGAGGCACAGATGTTTACTGCTAAACAGAGGTACAGATAATACAGTGGTAAAGAACTTCAATGCTAAAAAAAGATATCATGTAATAGTGTTGAGGTTCACAGCTATAGAGAGAGGCACAGATGTTTATTGCTGAACTGAGGTACAGATAATACAGTGGTAAAGAACTTCCATGCTAAAAAAAGATATCATGTTATAGTATTGAGGTTCACAGCTATAGAGAGAGGCACAGATGTTTATTGCTAAACAGAGGTACAGATAATACAGTGGTAAAGAACTTCAATGCTAAAAAAAGATATCATGTAATAGTGTTGAGGTTCACAGCTATAGAGAGAGGCACAGATGTTTATTGCTGAACTGAGGTACAGATAATACAGTGGTAAAGAACTTCAATGCTAAAAAAAGATATCATGTAACAGTGTTGAGGTTCACAGCTATAGAGAGAGGCACAGATGTTTATTGCTGAACTGAGGTACAGATAATACAGTGGTAAAGAACTTCAATGCTAAAAAAAGATATCATGTAATAGTGTTGAGGTTCACAGCTATAGAGAGAGGCACAGATGTTTATTGCTGAACTGAAGTACAGATAATACAGTGGTAAAGAACTTCAATGCTAATGAGGGTTGTAGATATCATACAATAAGCTGCACTAGAGAGAGAGGTACAGTACATACCATATGCTGATTAAGGCTCAGAGACTGACAACAAACCACATTAAAATACAACTGGAGCAATACAGTCTAATGTTATGCACTGTAAAATATCTTCATACAATGGAAATTAAAGAATACCTTCGAGTATCCATCTGTTACTTCAGTTGTACCCATCAACCTATGTAAAATATCCATCAATTTATCTGCACTGACTTTACCATATGTCTGAGTACCATCTGTACATAACAATGGTAGGTAGACCTGTAAAAAAAAAAAAAACTAGCACTTAAAGGTAGTGACTCACGACCACATACAGTTCCAATTCTTCCACCACCTGACTGTACTTCTAGACCCTCCGACAGCCTCTCTAAAACTCCACACATGCAATAATACACAGGGCCCTGTGTATGTGTGTAATATGAGCTACTATGCATGCTTCAAATTTACTGTCAAGCAAAGAACAGACCCATTTGAGAATTTTGCTTCCCCTTGCCAAAATTGTAGCTTGGGTGATGAATGACTGCCTTTAAAGTTCTTAATCAAAATTTTAATTATGTAATCAAGAACTCTCATTGAACTACTGTAAAATGGTGTCTTGTTTCAACATAATGCATTGTAACATTAATACATTTTAGGCTACACCTTAACATTTCTTCCTAAGGAAGTTACAGTAGTTAAATTATTAATTATTTAAATTCTCTAAGTAGCCTTGACAAACTCAGTTTGATAACACTGTCAAACTATACCAATGATTCCAACATTGGCATCAATTTGAATTTCAAAGTGAAGGGGTGGGAGACCTGACCTGGACTTCTCTTCTATCAGTGAGTGATGATACCATACTAACCAAATGGGGGACTCAGGGGGTACCAGGATCATAGGGTTCCAAGTGGGGGGCAATCATTAATGTGTCGTCTAAGCAGAGCAAAACAGTAGCATATGGTTGAGTCCAGAGCATACTGTACCATATGGTTGAGTGCATACCATACAGTACCATCTAGTTGAGTGCAGAAAAAGCTTGCAGATTTCAGTGTCAATTCTGGGCCCATACAGTGTTTGATTTTGGCCTGAAATTACTGAAATTTCCAAAAGTCCACCCATCTAAGGAACATTCTGCAGGTCCAATTTTGACAAGAAGAAAACAACTAAATCACTACAGAAAAACAGACAGACCAACAAACAAAGAAGACCGATTGTATTGCACATCAATCCTACCATATATGCTGTAACTACTGTATGATGTAAAATCAAATGATGCACCAGCACATGTACAAACGTAAACTAAGAGACAAATTAATACTGTATGTTTTGTACATCATCCAATGATACTGTAACTATGATACTACAGACAAACATACTACAGACAAACATACAGACTAATAATGCATACACTAACTGTTTTGTTCATCATCCTATGATTTACTTAACTATGATATGAAATCAAATGATGTATGCACATACACAAACATACTACAAACAAATAGACAGACCAATAATGCATACCTGTACACTGATTGATTTAGACATCATCCTATGATTTTAAACTGTAACTGTGATATGAAATCAAATGATATACACACACATACATATACCCCCACACACACATACGCCCATGCTCATACACCCTAACACACAAATGTACACATGTCTTCAAAGGTCGCAACATTACTAAAAACATGTCCACATACAGTACTAGCAACATGGTGTAAAATATTTACCTCTTTAGCTAAAAGATCAAGCTGTTTAAGAGCTGTAGTTTCACAATCTGTAAAAACCACATCTGTGCGGATGTTATCCTTGAACAGTTTAGTTGCTTGGCTGGTTTTAAGGAAGAAAACAGCTTTGCTTCTCACATTAACTGGCGGTTCTAATGATGATACCAATGTTGACTTAGGCTCCTTGGTATACACAAACAACTGACGGACATCCTCATTATTACAAAACTCTAAGAATGAATTTCTGGAGAATATAAACAAATAAAAAAACATAACATGACATCGGCTGCAAGCATAGTCAGTGAAAACAGAAAAACCATAAGGAGAATGACAAAGAAAACCAACACAAAATCCAGTTAATAAATGTCAGAGCACATACAGTAATGTAATGTGTACAGGAAAGCAGGGATAGACA
Organism: Stichopus chloronotus; assembly: GCA_021234535.1. Classification (NCBI taxonomy): domain Eukaryota; kingdom Metazoa; phylum Echinodermata; class Holothuroidea; order Aspidochirotida; family Stichopodidae; genus Stichopus; species Stichopus chloronotus. The sequence continues at coordinate 7,691,310 of CM037842.1, forward strand.
CATGGAAAATTTTCAACGACTTTTTCAGGCAACAGATTTCACTTGCCAGCCATCAAAACTCTCTTCTAACTTATCTCTAGCATTTAGTAAGTTTGACATTCATCACATGAACTGTAAAATATTGGGTTGCTTACTACTGCATGAGCATTAGAATGACAATTTTCAAGGATTTTCCGGGACGTGTGAAATAGAGCAAATTCAAGGACTTTCAAAACCTTGAAAAGGGACCAATTAAATTCTAGGATTTTCAAGGAATAGATCTTTCACTTGACTTACCTGTTGTCATTCCCAGAGAACAAAGCCTTGAGGTCATCATTTCGGGGTCTCAAACTAGATGTTATCCTTGTTTCCAGGAATCGAAGTCTTTCGTCAACCTCCATTGCAATCTCTCCCATTCACAAATGACCATCTCCACCGTGATCAAACCATCATCACTATGGTGATAAGAACATTATCATTTAATACCATCAGTTTAATGGAAAGTACAAAACACCATGGAAATATATAACAACAAATCATCATTGCTATGGTGCAAGAATACAAAGTGTAACATGATGACTTATTAAACCTGATTGCCATGAAAAGAGCATTAAGATACGATTTTTTATTTCACCAGAATTGTGGCAGAGAATGTGCAAAGTACAAAGTAGAAACATATACAGCAATGTACAGTAAATGGAATTTAAATCTAGCCTGTTTTTATCACAACCATTAATTCAGCTCTGTCTAGGCTTGATATGTACATACTTTGTACTCTAACACCTACATGACCGTAGTCTCCTTTTAATTCCCATGTGTATTTGAGTTCTGTGTAAAGCAATGCATGACAACACACAGTGCATGGCCAAGGGGTACTGTATGAACACTACCCTGAATATCAAGGACACTCTTTCAGTGAGTTTACGAAAGAAACGCAAATGATTCCCCATAACTCACTAATACGGTGACTGTTACTCTTACAGTGACTGTTACTGTTACAGTGGACATCTTCAGAATGATCTCCTCCAAATGTTTCAAATTATTCATGGTCTTGATTCTTTAGTTTCCAATAATTTTTTTCTTTTTTGAAGTGGTCTAATTCAAGGAGCTTGCATGGTCACAGGTTATAGCTCCAAAAGGAATGCACCAATGCACTTGGCAAATATTTTCGGTTGTGTGGAAGGTTTTGACTGTGTTTCACTTGCGGATGGTCAATGCTTCAGGGCTCTTTTTTATGAGGACATTGCCCTCTCTAACCCTTTACTAAGTTAAAATAGACTAAACTAGGCCTATACATTAGTATAGTATATACACCAAACTTCACACACTGCCAAACTTCGCACACCCCTACAAAAGGAGGCCTTAAATGCAATGACCTAATAGCTGGACAAATTTTTGACTACGATGCGTTAACTGACTGAAAGACAGCTGAGACAGTACTGATTATTTATTCGACCTTGCCAGGTTAGTCAACTTTAGGTTACTGCATTTGCATTGGAGAGGTAGGCTAGGCCTACCCTGTGTTCACATGTGATAACAGGCTCACGATCAACATCTCAGGGGATTCTTCTGGTTTTCCATGATTAGATGATACTCACGTTCTCATGTGATGACGCTCTCTGGAGCTGATGACGAGCTCGTCATCAACTCGTAATCAAGATGGCCTCGATCTATGTTTACAAAATATCGAGCGGTAATGGGAGTCTCAGTAATGTAGTACAGGTACTTCCCCAGTCGACCACCAGTTTCAAGAAATCCTTGTTCTGTGTAGCCCGTTTCAATACATAACGTTAGACAGTACACAGTCTAAATAATATTACAGTACATAGTAATATTACTAGCACTACGTTACTAATTTTATTGCTCCAGGCTTAGCCCAACATTAGGCAGTCTGTCTACAGTAAAACAGAATGATGAATATGAGACACTTCCTTCCACAAAATCGTTGATTTATAAAACACATTCATTTAAAAATCCACTGAATAAGCACAGTATCGACAAATACTGTAGCAGTAAGTACACCTCTAACAGGATTAAAAGGCAAGAAAATTCAGGAATATTGTGGATAGTCGTGCGATCAAACGTGATGAACAGGTACAGTATGTTTTGTGTACGAAAAGCATGCAAAACGTACAGCACGCACCCTTATCCATCTCTCACTCCATCGCATGTGCTGCCGCTAGCCTAAACAGGAAGTAAGTTTCAATAAACAAGTGATCAGATCTCGTGAGTGTCCCCGTGCATTTTCTGACTGTGATCTGATCACGAGCGCGTGGTCTGATGACTTGTTGGAATGTGAGCATGATCATGGGAGCTTGATGATGACCACGGGCATGTTCACATGGATTTTTTATTACACTTTGATGACAAGCTTGTGATCTGATCATAGCTTGATGACGAATGCGTTATCACATGTGAACACAGCCCTAGAGCATTCTATTCACAGTTTCTGCCAAATGTTTCAAATCATGATTTTGACTTTGCTATGGAATTTTTCCTGACCATTTTGGTTGCTAGCTTGTTCATAGGTTTTTGCTTCAGGTTTAGGTACAGAATTTGTTTAAAAGGACAGTCTTGATGTAATGACTGTCATGCTAACGTTAGTGAGGTGCTGGAAGTTTGCCAGATTTACATCATATCCTTTAACTCAAGTAAATGTTGGTTAAAAAATAACAGACTTCAAGGTACAATCCATAGAATATTAGATCAAATTACTAGTAAAATTGAATTTTAGACTTCCAAAAACAAGATAATTAGATTTGCAGGGATTTTGAATTTCCAGTAACTAGAAATTCCAAGGTTTTTACATTAGATGCACAAAGTTTTACACATCCATGCTACAGTACTGTACCGTGTAGTGCATACATACACCAAACTTCACGCACTGCTAATCTTCATGCATCCTTGTAAAATAAGCCATAAAATGCAATGACCTACTAGCTGGACAAATTTTTTGTTGCAACTTTAGAATCCGTACCGTATGAACGTACTTGCTAGCTTCGATTTGATTGTTCCATTCCGTCCACCACCATCCTTGAATAGCGAATGATGAATGGATCACCCAACTAGCGTTGCTAAACAGGGTTAGGGGATCCGGTTAGGTGTCATGATTCAGGGCTAGGGGATAGGGTTGGGGGATAGATACTTAATTATAGTAAGGGAATATATAATCTACTGTTATATGTCTAGGTTGGATTACGCTTTTGTGTATTGTATGCATTTTCAAACCCTCAACCACCATATCCGCTCTCGTAGCATAGTGGGTTATGCGTAAGACTTATGATGCAGCTGTTATCGTGATGTCCTAGGTTCGAATCCTCCTCTGACCTAATTCTCTTTCAGGAATAAGCTATCACTTCTTCCACAGGTTTCACTACAAGTTGTTCATTTCACAGAAAATCCATAACTTCAAAAATCATAAAAATAAAAAGAAAAAGCAAAAAAAAAAAGATAGATAAGAAATAGATATTTTGTCCAATTGGTACGGATTCTAAATTAGTACCAATGTTTTATTACAATGCCTTGAAAATGAAATGACTGAACAGAAAACTGTGACACTGTTCATTTAATCAACCTTGCCTGTTTAGTCAACTTTACAGAACTGCATTTGCATAGCAGAGGTGGGCTAGGCCTAACTTACACTAGAGCATCCTATTTGCAGTTTCCGCTCACTGTTACAAATTTTCAAATCATGATTTTGACTCTTCAAATACAATTTTTCCTGACCTTTTTTGTTTCTAGCTTGTTCCCAAGTTTTTTTCTGTAGGTTAAGGCACAGGCATGATTTTTAAGAAAATTTTCAGGTTGTCCTTCGGACAACATGACAACAAAATTCTGGTTGTCCAAAATAATTTTTGGTTGTCCGAATGAAAATAACATTAAAAAAGACAAACAAATTATTGTTTGCTCTGCCGTAGTAAACAAGACATTCATTCATAAATCTGATCATTTTCCCACCCCAAATTCCTTAACTACGCTCAACGGAACGGCTTGAAACTTTCTTGAAGACTTGAGCCTAGGTGCTGTACAAGAGCACGCACATGCAAGCCCAGAGATGCATGCGAGCAGGAAGAGCCGTACGCTCCGACCGTTGGTGCTGGGCAAGCTCGGTTGCGGTCACATCATGAACATATGTACATACATTTCGCACTGTTGGATTTACATGGAATAGACTCAAACGTTGAGTTATGATACATCGATTTGTTTTAACATCTTAGAATGCAACGATTGACAAAATCGTTGGCATCGGACAAAATTTTGTTAATCAGTGTGTCTGTGAAGTTTTTAATCAACTTTTGGCTGCCAGCTTTATGTGACAGATTCGTTCAGAATCATTAGCGGAAAGTTCAACTATGATTATGTTAGGCTAGGCTAGGTTAGGCCTAAACTAACAGTTACTGTATCGAGTGGCCACTGAAAACATCAGCGGATGGTTGCTTGTGGACTTGAGTGTAAGTGGGAGATGGTTTTGCCTGTGTATCTTTGTGGGTATCATAACTTAATTGGAAGTGTTTCAACCATCAACAGAATTTTAAACACGTTCGTCAAGGTTTATTTTGGTTTGTCCCAATACGTCAAGAGATGCATTTTGGTTAGTCCGTAATATATACCAGGATAGGATACGTGGCTTGCATTTTGCGATGTGGTGCTAGTAAGCTGATTGTTTGAATATGCCATTAACACAGTTAACTATTAGTTCTGTAGATCGTCCATATGTAAGTGCCTGTCCAGATGTAACAGTGCAGGAGTTTTTGTCCGTTCCTTAAACGGAACAGCCCTCCCTGAAGTTGCACTAATGAGAGTTCTAGGACAAATCCCCCCCCCCCCCTAGGGCCTAGTACCAAATCGTTTTGTTTTTAATTTTATTTGTTCGATGACGTATGACGAGCAATATCATTGTCTTACTATCACTTCTTTGGGTGATTTTTGGAGTTACTTTTTTGCTTGGTGCTTTCATTTATTTAGTCACTGGTAATTATCTACTCGTCCATCGGACAAGCTCAAACTCAAAGAGAGAAACTGGTTGTCCGAAGCATTTTTTACTCGTCACGGACGATCGGACGAGTGTTAAATTTCAGCCATGAGGCACAGGTTTGTTTAAAGGACCTCTTCATGTAACAATTGTCCTGCTAAGTTGCTAACGTTATGGAGGTGCGGGGAGTTTGCCAGGTTTACATCGTATCGTAAATGAAGTAAATGTTGGTTAAACTAAAGTCAAAGCAACAGATTTCTCCTTACAATCCATAGAAATAGAATATTGGATCAAATTACTAGTAAAATCGAATTTTAGACTCTCGAAAACACGATAGATTTGCAGGGATTTTAAATTCCAGCAGCTAGAAATTCCAAGGCTTTTACGTTAGGTGCACGAAGTTCCATGCTACTGTGTTTTACTGTTAGTGTGTACTGTGTTAGTGTGGGCTAGGCCTAGCTGCTAAATATATTTAGCCTTTTAGGCATATCACCTAGTACCAATTACTACAGTATGAGGCCTAACGTTACCCACTGTGACTGGCACTTGGCACAGACAAACGTAGCAAACACAGTTGAAAAATTCAGTAAAATGCAACAGTTAGGTGACATGAGACACCACTTGAACCATTCCAACGAATTGCAAACACATGAACTTACCTCCATATGTCATTGCATTGAATTGTATTTAACGTATAACAATTTCGATTTTCTTGCTTCAAAAGTTTCGATCTTTTAGTTAGACTACTAAGCTAGCAGTTGGTTGCTAACGAAACGAACTTACGTGACATTGATTCTCATGGCCGGCCATCATGGAAAAAACAACAGTTACGCGCGTTCACCCTGCAACGATATCGGATCGGATTACGATCCGATTTTTTTCGTTTTTGGTAAATATCTTCTCCATCTCTGACAGGAAAGAACCAAAAATTTGCCAACTTGTGTAAATAAATGATTTGCATCGTATGACTAAGAAAATTAAATTTATACTAATTATTTAGTGACGTCACACCGACAGACAGCTTTTATCGGACCACGAGTGCCCGATAAAAGCCTTCTGTCGGTGTGACGTCACGAAATAATTAGATAGCAGTTCATTTTCGTAGTCCTCTGGTACAAATCATATCTTTACACAAGTTGTCAAATTTTTGGTTCTTTCCGATCAAAGATGGAGAAGATATTTACTTAAAATAAAAAAAATCGGATCGTAATCCGATCCGATATTGTTGTAGTGTGAACGCTCCTTTAGTAGTGCTAAGGTGTGATATCTCAGTGACCTTATCGACCACTATGTGGATAGTTTTAGCTTTTGGGTTTATAGTCGTGTTTGAACTGCCCAGCGACTGATAAACCACACTTTGCAAAAACAAAGAAAATTTCCTGTTACAACAGAGACAGAGAATATGTTGTGAAAAGAGATCAAGTTGACTATAACTATGCAGAATCCAGTCTTTAAAAGGATAGTCCAGCCAGAAATTTATTATCGTCTCTTCACATTGCTAAAGAGTCTTTGTTCTTCATTTTTAAATTTATTATTTTGACCTTGAAATCAGTAGGTCAGCCTACATACTGTTTATGTGAAGGTCACAAAACTCTTCTATCCCTCCTCCATTCACATTGTGATATCCCAATATATTGAAGTTTTAAATTTGGTGTATATTTCTTAAAAAAAATATAAAATACTTTATGAATGAGGGGAGATGACATCACTCCTGCTTGCTTCAAGTTAACTGTCAGTAACAAATGTGGCAACTTCAACTGCTCATATCTCGAGAACCACACATGGGAATTGAATGGAAGTTTCACTAAAATGGTCAGATTTACTTACTCGTTAACATATCAAAGCTATAGTTGTGGCTAGACCATCCTTTCAAGGGAATTACCAGGGTAAGCATGGATGATCATTGAGACCAATACTTTCATTGCTTCTCTCTTTAAGCCTAGGTTTAACGAGTTAAATGCTCCGAGGTAACTTGAGCCTGATTATGTTGACAACTCATATCAGAAAGCAAAGACATTATAGCGCCGTAAGGCGCAAGACCTGTTCCCTCGATACTAGCCCAAGCTGTGTTGTAGCCATTTTCGCACTGTCCTAGAAGAATTGGAGGCTAGATTATGCTATGGTAGCCTTTACTGATCTATGCCATGGTCACATAATTCCAAAACAATAGAAGGAATCATCAGTTTTGCTTAAAACAGCCAAATTAGAGTGTTACATTCCCAAAAATAGCAAATTTGTGTACATTTGCCCTTGTAACTAGTTATATGCGTAAAAACCGGTCAAGCGTGAAATTTTGATTTTTTTTTTTTTTTTTTGACGTAATTAATGTTGGTCCATCACGACAAGTGATACAAACCCATTTTTGGACTTAAAGCTCATAAATTCCAAAATTTCACTTTTTGACCCTTTAAAGTAGCATACCCCTATTAATTTCCCCAATGACTTACACACTAAATCGCAAAAGTAATGTGATCTCTAAAGCCTTGTAGAAGTTTTCAACAGATATAAGTTACCACTTTTTAGAGAGCTGACACATTGGCCTTTCATGGCTTTTTCAATTTTCCGTACCTTAGCAAGTTAGATTTTCTGCTAGAGGCCGTCCAAGTTACCAGACCTTGTCACTGGGGCAAATCACACATCGCCTCGAATGATACTGCTCCGCCACCCAAAAGTCCATAACTTTTCCATAATTCCTTCAATTGAAACCGTTTTCGCATCTTGTATAATTCAACTCGCCTTCTTCAATATTCAATCCACAAAAGAACCCATCTCAAAGGATGAAGTACCAAAAAGTTGCCAAAATGTCCCTAATAGAGAGGATCTCCAACTTCTATATAGGGTATGTTACCCTATGCCACGTGTGATTACGTAATCAACATAGGTCATGGACTGAATTTTACCGTTTTTAGATCGATTTCTATCAACTCGGAGCCTATCAAATACATATGAATACCGAGTTTAAATTAGACCGGCGCTCAATTTAGTTGGCGATAGAATGAAAAATCATGAATAATAGTTTTAAAAAATAATAATTATGACATTTCGGATGAGATCAAACAAAATGTTGTCACCCATGGCCCGCGATGGTCACTGCACTACGACACAAGTGATTGCGTAATCATCATACGACATGGATTGAATTTTATCTTTTTTGGTTCCATTTCTATCAACTAGGGGCATATCAGTTACAAACGACTACTAAATCGGGAGTTAAAATTAGACCGGACCTTACCTATATCGGCGACGAAAGGAAAAAATCACGAATAGTTATTTAAAATAAATACGATAAACCATGGATCAGAAAGCTTCATCCTCCAGGTGGCTCGAATTTAGAATCCGTGACCACTACTGCATAATAGACAACGATAAGCATCGATGAGCACTTACTTGAGACATGAATAAGCTGCTTTACTCCAATACAAAAGCGGGCGCACGGGTGAATAGGTGATGGATAAAAGGGCGCAAAAGTTATAAGATTTACTTGTTAAAATCAAGGTTCCAAAGTAAGGAAGAATCATTTTACAGTCAGGGCTCGCACGAGGATCTGTTAAATGCACTCGGAGCTGCACTCTGAGCTTATACTCGTTAACGTGCGCCACAGAACACGCATTTTCTAAGAAGAAATCTATCACCATATATGTCAAATACGCAAAATATAAAAAATGTTTTACTACTGATGTCTTTGCTCCACAATTGAGTATGAGAGCAAAAACTGATCTAGTTGGTCATAAAACCGATACTTTGTCATATTATTATTTTAAAGTACGTACATTTCATAATTTAAAAATACATTAAACATCTCCGTTTTCATTTAAGCAATCACACTTTGGGGCCATCAGTCAGAACCTGTGCATCAGATAATTTGTCTAACATGATGACTTCTGAACTATGCAGGATACATTTGATAGTGAAAGTTGGTTACAAGTGGTATTTTCAATATTTTACGTCGAGTTATCTGTGCTGTAGTGAGCCTATGGGTTATACCTATGGGCTGTCTGGCAGGCCATTTAATTTGCAGCAGTAAACATGTCTTGCATGGGTCATTCTGTACACATTGAGATGTCAGTAATCATTTGCAATTTGTTACGTGTTGTACCTCCAATGTTTGATCAAGTCCAACATTTTGTGTCCTTTCTGGGATGTCTGCAGGGCCCTATGCAGCAGGCAATCTGTCTAGCAAGGGCCATTTTATACTCTACAATATGTACCTATTTACTGTCAATTGTTTCCAGTGTTAACGTTTAATTTAATGTATTTTTTTGCGTCTTTTTCAGGCCCACAGGGCCACATGCAGCAGGGGGATCTCCCAGGCTCGGGGTAATTGTAATCAGTAATCATAATCAATTAGAATCGATTATATCTTTCAAAATTATCATAATCGTAATCGATTACTTTTGCAAAAATTGAAAAGTAATTGTAATCGTAATGGGTTACAAAGTCCCTTTTTTCCTTTTGTCAAAAGACCAATGTGATTATCTAGTCACGTTCATCTTTGACAACAAATAAAAATGTTCAACTTTACAAAGTTTCTATTGTAGATAAACAGAAATAGTTATTGTAGGGACGATTTGAATGTTGGATAAGAAAAATGTATTTATTTCGGTCACTTGTAATTATGTTAAGATGACATATTACACTAGCCTTGCACTGAACAAGAAGCAGAAATATGTAAGGAGCTAAGAAAACTGCTTATCATTTTGTTCGAACCTGTGCGGCACTTTCCAGGTATCCTGGGGTGCATGTACACAACGTTGAAATAGGGAACTCATCTTTGCAGTTTCTCAATCCTTACAAGGCAAAAAAATCATTTTATGGAAAAATGGCAATAATTTGAATTGCTTTCATCTAGAATTCTTAGGGTATTCTATCGCAATTTCCAGAAAAGTTAGTTTAACAATCTTTTTCCTACTGATACAGCTTTTTGTCATAAAATTTTCTAGACTGAGATGTGTGAAATTCACACTGGTATTTCAGATTTGCTATGACAATTTTTAGGGTACTCAGACCCCCACCCCCTCAACCTCGGTAGCAACGGCCGTGGTTCTGTGTAGTTACCTGTTTTGAATGTGAAATTATCTTCCAACATAACCATCATTCACGCAGGGTCTACTTACTATACTTGGTAGGTTTTGTAACAAAGGTATAAATTAAGGTCGGCCGGTAATCGACTAAAGCCGTGAAAATTTGCTGGTGGGGGGGGGGGGGGGGGACTTGATGTTTGCATTACAATTTTGAACATTAAAGTACCCTCCATACCTTAAAGTGCAATCTGGTGCAACATTCATCATCATTTAAAGTCATCACTTTTTTTATGTTACAAAAATTAAATAAACTGCTCTGCAATTTGCTCTGCGATAAGGGGTTTACATGTATTATCAATGCCCATTGGTGTATTTTTTAAGAGTTGGATTCGGAGACCGTGCCTTCTCTGTTTCACACTCTAGTGAATGATCACCTATATAGGCAAAGAAATAAATAAATAAAAAGACAGCATCGCTGAATCGTCTATTGTTGTATAATTCGAATTCTTTAAGGCCAGTATTGTCAAAAACGGTTTGAAACTGAACGTGAAGAAGCCAGGGAAAGCAGAAGTTTTTTTATTTTTTTTTGTAGTTGATATGCCCCTAGTTGATAGAAATGGAACCAAAAACGATAAAATTCAATCCATGTCGTATGATGATTACGTAATCACTTGTGTCGTAGTGCAGTGACCGTCCCCGGCATGGGCGGCGACATTTTGTTTTGAGCTCTTCCGATTTGTCATTTGTATTTATTTTTTGGAAAAAAATATTCGTGACTTTTTCAATTTTATCAATACAAATGACAAATCGGACGAGCTCGAAACAAAATGTCGCCGCCCATGCCGGGGACGGTCACTGCACTACGACACAGGTGATTACGTAATCATCATACGACACGGATTGATTTTTATCGTTTTTGGTTCCATTTCTATCAACTGGGGGCATATCAGTTACAAATGACTTCAAAATCGGCAGTTTAAATGAGAGCGGACCCTACCTAATCTGCGATAAAAAGGACAAAATTAATTAATTTAAGTTATGGAGTTACTTGAGAGGTCCGACTAGTACCACAAGAAAGTAGAAGGGTTCTACATTCCTGTGATATATGTCTACCCTTGCTAACAAAACTTATTTCTTGATCAAAAGTGACCATGAAGTTTATCTAAGTAAATGACCGCTACACAATATCTGTGTATACTGTTACATAATACATCAAAATCGATTTTTTTTTTCCAAAGATAATTAATTCAAGTTATGCAGTTACTTGAGAGGTCCGACTAGTACCACCAGAAAGCAGAGGTTCAACTTTCATGTGGTATAGGTCTACACTTGGTAACAAAACTTATTTCTTGACCAAAAGTGACCATGAAGATTTTCTGGGGAAATGACCGCTATACAGTCTCTGTCGGTGTACATACTGTAAATTACATAATATATTAAAATGGATTCTTCTTTCAAAAATAATTAATTCAAGTTATGGAGTTACTTGAGAGGCCCGATTAGTGCCACCAGAAAGTAGAAGGATTCTACTTTCAAGCGGTGTAGGTCTACCTTTGGTAACAAAATTAATTTCTTGACCAAAAGTAACCACTAAGATTTTGTATGAATGTAAAGCAACACACATTGAACTGACCGGTGATTACATAAAGTTTAATGCAATTGCAGGGAAGCAGATTAAATGTGCAGTTTCTGTTAACCACGAATACAAACGGTTGCTATCTCCAAGAAGGTGGTTTTCCCTTGACATAATTTATCAATATTTAACACTGTTATTTCGTAATTGTAAATCAAGGGTTCTTATTCTCCCTACTGATATTCATGAACAGATGTCTCAGCAAGAACATATACAGTTAAGGCATGTGTTCGAGCCTGTGTAACTACTGGCTTATTACACAAGAATATATTTCAGCATTACGACATCATTTTATCTCCATATTGTGAGGAGCAGCAACATTACATATTGTTCCTATACAGAGTGTCGTCTACCCTACATGGTGATGTGTTAGACCCCATAGGTCGTGGTTTATCAGAGAATACTAAACGTGCACTAAGTCGATTCACAATGATAATTTCTTGCCACTTGTTTGCAATGACATTACGATCATCACATTATGTTGGTAAATCATACACCCTGCTCCATAACGTCTTTCATTATCCAACTCAAGTGGATGGGGGGAACTGTGGAGTACACATTTGTATCGCGAGTAAACGTATTTTGTTCAATAATAAGTTTTCATTCAAAAGTGATCAAGAATCAATGACAAACCTAAGACGAATAATGTTTAAGGAACTGCATGAGCAGAAAATAATCCTTTGATCGAAGTAAGCAAACTCCTTAATGCATTAACACAGTTTATTCTTTTATTTAAAAGGCGACTGTATACAGTTGTCGTAGTACTTGGCAGAGGATATTTTGTATCAAATGTGGCAACGGCCCAGTCTGCTGAAGATGTTTGTCTTCTGTATTTGATGTAATACAAGTTTCATGAGAGTCTCTTTGACGAGAGGTGTCCAGTCATGTTTAGAAAGTATGTTAACGTTACCGTACAATGTACGTAATTAATACTTTTCTAGCTCAAAGGGTGAAGTTGTAGCGCACATATAGGTCTACAAAACAAAGGTCATATTGCTTAAGCAGCGTACGGAATATTGCAGTTCAAGATCAAACATTTTAAGATAGGCCTTACGTAAACATTAAATAATTATGGTGTATGTTACCAAGTATATTCTTCGTTGTGCAAGAATTAAGCTTGATAAAAGAAATAGTGCAAAGAGCGGTTCACCGTTTCGACAAGTTTCGTGGCTTCTAAGTACCAGTCGGGCCCCTCAGGTAACTCTATAACTTGAATTAATTATTTTAAAAAAATATACATTTTGATATATTACTTAACCGTATACACAGAGATTGTGTAGAGGTCATTTAGCCTACATGGAAAAATTTCATGGTCACTTTTGGTCAAGAAATAAGTTTTGTTACCAAGGGTAAACCTATACCACATCAAAGAAGAACCCTTCTACCTTCTGGTGGTACTAGTCAGTCCTCTCAAGTAACTCCATAACTTGAATTAATTATTTTGAAAAAAAAAAAATCCATTTTGATATATTATGTAACAGTATACACAGAGATTTTGTAGCGGTCACTTACATGGAAAAACTTCATGGTCACTTTTGGTCAAGAAATAAGTTTTGTTACCAAGGGTAGACCTATACCACATCAAAGTAGAACCCTTCTACTTTCTGGTGTTACTAGTCAGGCTTCTAAAGTCTCTCCATAACTTGAATTAATTAAGTTTGAAAAAAAATCCATTTTGATATCTTGCGTAACTGTATACACACAGATTGTGTAGCGGTCATTTACAATGAAAAACTTCATGGTCACTTTTGGTCAAGAAATAAGTTGTGTTACCAAGGGTAGACCCATACAACACGAAAGTAGAACCATTCTACTGTCTGGTGGTGCTAGTCAGGCCTCTCAAGTAATTCCATAACTTGAATTAATTATTTTTGAAAAAAAAAATTCTATTTTGATATATTACGTAACCACCCAGAGATTGTGTAGCGTTCATTTACATGGAAAAAATTCATGGACACGTTTGGTCAAGAAATAAGTTTTGTTACCAAGGGTAGACCTACACCACCTGAAAGTAGAACCCTTCTACTTTCTGGTGTTACTAGGTAGACCTCTCAAGTAACTCCATAACTTGAATTAATGATTTTTAAAAAGGAAAAAAATCTATTTTGATATATTACGTAACCGTATACGTAGAGATTGTGTGGCGGTCAATTACATGGAAAAACTTCATGGTCACTTTTGGTCAAGAAATAAGTTTTGTTACCAAGGGCAGACCTATACCACATGAAAGTAGAACTCTTATACCTCCTAGTGGTACTAGTAGGTCCCCTCAAGTACCTCCATAACTTGAATTAATTATTTTTGGAAAAAAAAAACTCATTTTGATACATTACGTCACTGTATAAACAGAGATTTCGTAGTGGTCATTTACATGGAAAAATTTCGTGGTCACTTTTGTTCAAGAAATAAGGTTTGCTACCAAGCATAGACCTATACCACATGAAAGTAGAACCCTTCTACTTTCTTGTGGTACTAATCCGGCCTCTCAAGTAACTCCACAACTTGAAATAATTTTTTTTTGTGAAAAAAATCCCATTGTGGTATATTACGTAACCGTATAAACTATACACCGAGATTGTAGCTTTCACTTACATTGAAAATCTTCGTGGTCACTTTTGGTCAAGAAAGGAGTTTTGTTACCAAGCGTAGACCTATACCACTTGAGAGTAGAACCCTTCTACTTTTTGGTGGTATTAATCGGGACTCTCAAGTAACTTTATAACTCGAATTAATTATTTTTGAAAATAAAAAAAAAATATTGGGATATATTTTGTAGTGGTCATTATTTTTTGTTAACAGACTCAACGTCCCTCTTTTACTGAAAAGAAAAAAGAAATGCTGATTTGAAAAAAGAACCGATTTGGCAGACCTCCGTAATCATCTGACAGGGTATCGTAAACTTGGTAACCCCGTTCGACACTGTTGTCGGTATCCTATAGCATGTCATAGTGTCCTAGTGGCTGCTCTTATTGTTTGAGCTTAGTGGCTGCTACCTTCAGTGATCAGTGTTCAGTGTTCTTACGTATATTGTTCACATTGTCATTTTTTTTTGTTGTTAAACCAAGTTATTTGTTTACTGTTAGCTGGTAGCACTTGATATAATTGATTGTGCAGGAAGATACTATAAGTGTAAATTTTGCAAATTTAAGGGAGCAATGTAGCGATCCTGTGATCTCTGTGTGGTTTCTGAAGAGCGCCATCTATTAACTCACTGATCTTACTTGTCGCATCTTTTACATATTTTCCGAATATTGAATTATTCTGAATCTTTACGATCGGCACTTGAAATTGAAATAAAGGAGGACCGTAATTTTGCGGCATGGCATGAGAAAACGAAGAAATAGAAACAACATATTATGTCAACCAGTTCAAATTTTTCACCTGAGTTTCCTTTTTACTGTGAATGGTCACAGTAACAGTGGGTACTGTAATTATCATAGATGATTCATTTCACAGAGGCACATATCATGGCAAACTTCAATTGTCTAAATTGAGAGTGTTGCCCAGCCCCACTCCACCCCCCTACAGTAGCCTTCCAGATTTCGTGGAAATTTTCCGAATTTGCCATTTTACTCTCAAAATGAGGCACTTGGAGTTGCCTCCCTCCCACCTAGAAATTATTGGTTTGCCCTCCAGTACTCCACCCCCCCCCCCCCCTCACGATTTCATGCCCCGGTGCCGTCACTGAATAGGAGATGCACTTTTTTCAGCTTCTCAGGGTGATATCTCGCAAACAGGTTTACCACCACGTTCAGTGTGATGTATATGGCAACCAGTTTACCACCACGTTCAGTGTGATGTATATGGCAACCAATTTCACCACCACGTTCAGGGTGATCTCTTGCAAACAGGTTTACCACTACGTTCAGGTCGATGTTCATAATCATAATGTTTGTGCATCATAGCAAGAGCAGAGAGACGAGGCTCTGTCATGGAAGCCCTCAGGTAGGTACGTAATCTTCGCATCACGCTGAAACTGCGTTCACACTCTGAGCTTAATTGTTTACTCGCATGGTTGCTCCGATGCTCAGCAGTTCGTGTACATTTGGATACAGCTGTCTATCACAGAGTTTCAAGCTTCTGACTAATGTCTTTGCGAGGTCGATAAAAGTTGTCGTTGAAAAGTGATTTGTATAAGCATCTTCGTGCATTTTGTGCAAATTTACAAATGACTTGACCTGGAAAACGCCAACACTCCATTAAAAAAAAAAAGGTCTGTGCAGAGGGGGGAGGGGGGGGGGGGGGTCGTACTAAACCATCCTCTAATTTGTCGATATTTGTCTACTTAATTGTCATATATTTAGCACATTGAACGTCACGATATAGGCCCACTGATCTAGTTAAGTTAAGTTTTAAAAAGAAGGATCAGGAGGGACAATTAAGTCCTCGTCAAGGACCCTGAAAAAAAAAAATAGATACAAAAATCAAACCCGGTCACAAAGCCTAAAGTACTTGTCCAGTGCATTCTTAAACCCATTTACACTTCTTGCCATCACTACATCCTCATGCAACCCATTCCACTCATTCACTACTCTCTTAGAAAAGAAGTAACGACGAATATTGATCCTTCTTTGAACCTTCTGGAGTTTAAGACAATGACCTCTAATTTTACTATTAACAAACTTGACAAAATCAGAAAATGATAAATTATCAAATCCATGAACAATCTCATAGACTTGTATCAAATCTCCACGTAATCTTCTCAGCTCAAGTGAAGTGAGATTTAAGAGACTAAACCTGCTGTTATAGGGGACACCCTTGAAAGCCCTAATCAATCTAGTAGTCCTGCACTGGACTTTCTCAAGTAACTCCTTATCTTTAGCAAAATATGGGTTCCAAGCTTGAACAGCATACTCTAAATGGGGTCTAACCAACTGCTTATAGAGTCTAACAACAATGTCTTGCTTAAGGAAACAAAAATTTCTCTTAATCATACCTAAAATCCCATTTGCTTTTTTAGCTGCTTCAACACACTGCTTAGTTGGCTGTAAAGAAGAATCTATGTGAACACCTAAGTCTCTTTCAACAGAAACATCTTGCAGTGACTGTCCATTTAAAGTGTACGAATACCTAGGATAATTATTGCCAATATGCATTACCTTGCATTTATCAATATTGAACAGCATTTGCCACTCCTGAGACCAAGTGAAAACCCTGTCTAAATCCTTCTGAAAACTTTTTGAATCACCTTCATAGGAGAGCTCAGAATACAATTTGGTGTCGTCAGCAAACTTCTTGGCTCTACACACAATATCAGCATCAATGTCATTAATGAAAGCAATAAACAGGAGAGGACCCAACACAGACCCATGGGGGACGTACCCCTCTAGTAACCTCCTGCCAAGATTTAGACGTTCCTGTCTTATTGATGTACTGAGTATGCTTCTTGGAGAGATAATATATGTATGTTTGTAAAATACTTGATAGGAATATAAATTTCTTCTGGTCTGGGGCTCAAGTCGAATTCGGATTTGTTGCACTCGGTCTTTACTCGGACTCGGATTCAAATGACTCGGTCTAGGACTGGAATCCCGAATAGGACGGACTCGGATAGTGTGGTCTCAATTACAACATTGGCCGTTACATCGCTACATTTATAGACTTTGCAAAGTCTTTCTCGGCGAATTAATTCCCCCCTTTGATACATTCCTCACTATTTAAAGTGATTACGTGCACAGGCAAAAAGTAGGCACTGAAATTTCATCTCCAAAAGTTTGGTAAGGCTTTTAATTACACCATTCAGACAATCTGGGATAATAAATAGGTTTCAGTTGGTTAATTTTGCCATATGATTTCAAATTCTTCTAACAAAACGACAGAAAGTGTAGAATACGATAACGTAGTGGTTGACAGTTTTCATTCAAATCAACGGTGTGCTTCTTTGAACAAGCCAATGGGAAGTGCACTATATTCAAATACAACTCACGATCACTGACGCCGCGGGAAAGGTTGTGTTCAGTTCGTAGGTTATTTATAAATACAGTGTTTCCTTTCACCAAATACTACAATTCCCGATACCTACCAAGCCGAGGAGCGACGACTTGAGTAGTATGTTTTAGATACACCAGTGAAACCTGTACTGTTGCATATTCATTATGTAGGCGGTTATGCAAGAACAGTTAATTTTCAAAGAGGATTTCTGTTTTTACTGTTTTTATGCCAATCCCGTTGCTTTTCGAAGTAGTTACTGTCATTTTTCTTGGAGAAAGACATAGTCCGTTCATGTACAACCTCGCGTGTACATTTAAAAATAAAGAAAAAGTTAAGATCAAACATAATCTTATCTTTTTGGTTTTTCAGTACACACGCAATCACTTTAAGTTCAGCCAACTTATACCCAATCGAGAATATGTACTCAGCTAGTAGTCACGTTTCCCTGTGATCGCCGTCCCCCGGGAAAGACTTTGAATACTCGATAGAATGATATACAAATGAATAGTCACGTTTGACGTCACGGTTAATGCATATTAAAATACTAGGCGTTGGTCTCATGAAATGAGCCAATAGCATATCGCTAAGAGAGACCTAAAACAGTTGAAGGAGAGTAGAATATTGCCATGATGTTTACGCCACTAATCAATCGTAGGTCCTTTCCCAATCATCACTCGCATCATTTCTCACGATGGCCGTGATTGGCTTCTACAGAATTTGGTAGCGAAAAACAATGGTTTTAGTTAAAAGTTGTGTGCATAATTAAAACGACTGTCCAGAGTCTGCGAGGGCATAGACTCTGCAGAGTCTGCTTGGGCTGGAAAGTTTCTGCTCCTAATCTTGGTTCCGCCACAAACATCCATATATTTACTGCACGCTCTTCCGGAAGAGGATTTACTCCCCTCACTGATCGCTGCGAAGTGATGATGGGGGAAAGGACCTACAACTGATTAGTTAGGTAACTATCATGTTAATATTCTACTCTCCTTCGACTGTTTTAGGTCTCTCTTAGTGATATCCTATTTCGGCCGTAGGCAAATCTGGTGATACGGTGAAAGTTAGCCTAGGTACCATTATTTTCTCTCATTGTTCGATCGCTGCTATTGGCACATTTCGTGAGACCAACGCGTAGTATTTTAATATGCATTAACCGTAACGTCAAACTTGACTATTCATTTGTACATAATTATATCGAGTGTCCAAAGTCTTTCCGGCGGACGGCGATCACAGGGAAAAGTGATTACTAGATAGTAAATATCCTCGGTTGGATATGAATAGGCTGCAGCTCAAATTGAGAGGAATGTATCAAAGGAGGGGAATTCTTTCGCCGAGAAAGACTTTGCAAAGTCTAGCGAGGGTATAGATAATGAGGGGAGTAAACCCTCTCCGGAAGAACAGTACAGTATGTTCCTTCAGAGGTGGAGGAACCAAGATTAGGAACAGAAACTTTCCAGCGCAGCCCAAGCAGACTCATTTACAGCATATCGCCCTCTCTTTCGTCGACTGATCCTGGCGGCTTACTTGAAATTGTATGGAGAAGAAAAAAATAGAATTCGGTGGTATTGTAGCCCTTTTGCAGTTCGTCGAGGGGATCTTATCCCATTCGGGCTAATGTGTTGGACCTGAAGAATGTCAGAAGTTTTATTTTGGCGGCATAAAGGGAAACGGTCAGTGCTTCAACAATGTTGCGTTGGAATGCATTCGTACTGTAGCTAAGTTACAGTAGTCCTCACATAGGCAATACCAGTCGTTACTATTGCCCAATTTGCCAATACTGTATATTGCATACATCCATACTGTAGCCTAGGCTTGTAGTACGTTCCCCTAGTATATTCGCGCATCCCCTATTTTCGTGAAATTCATCATAAGCTCTTCCTGTGCAAAGCAACAGATACCCGTAGAAGACCTTTTAGTACTATACCGACCCACTATTTTCCTTCAAAATGACCTAAACTTAGGTGAATATGCTTCAGTTGAAACCGTGAAATGATACAGTACCTTTACTTAAAATGTATGACTATGAGCGTGTCCCCTCGACCTCAGTTTTGGCAGTTTGGTATCATGAAAGAATAGCCCACTATTACAGTACTTCCTAAATCTCTGTATCCTTCCGCGAATGTCCATCTGCCCACCGCCTAATGTTTCAACTAGTAGCAGAAAGGTGCAAGGTGCCAGGTTTACATTGTATCGTAAATGAAGTAAATGTTGGTTAAACTTAAACTAAAGGCTGTATTGCATCACCCTGAGCTATATTTTTACCTCCCGGAAAGCAAAATTCTCAACTGGTTCTAAGTTACAGTACTCTTAGATTGACAGCAAATTCGAAAGATGCACAGCAGCTCGTATTACACAGCGTACACAGGGATCCATTGTTTTCATGACACATGTGGAGGAATTTAAGACAGGCTGAGGGAGGGACTAGAGGTAGGTGGTTGGGAGAATTGAAACTGTCTGGGGTGATGAGTTTTTGTCTTTATTGTGTGCAGTTCAGGGTCAGTTTGTACTTTTTTGAGTTAAAAAGGTTGCATATCATTAAGGTGCACGAAAATATGGGAACGAACGCACTGTTGACTGGGTGATGAGATGTTGGCTCTAATTTAGAATCAGTACCCGGACGTGACGGGTACTGTCACTGGCTGTCGTGGATATTCAATGGAGTGGAACCGGCTTACCTACGGTAAAGTATGTTGAATGGGTTTTGTGCTATTAAAATATGCCATGACTGAAAGATGAATGGATTGCCTAGCGTTAGTAAACAGGGTTAGGGCATCGGGTTAGGTGTCATGATTCAGGGTTTGGGGTAGGGTTGGGCGGGATCCCGGTATCCCAGTCAGAGCTGGTATATCCTATTACCAGGGTCATTCTCTGTCAACTCAACAAATGAGTTGGCTGGGTGCCATCTCACATTTGGCTAAAAATCATTTTAGGTATCTATAGTTATACTGGTCTATGGAACACACAGAAAAAAATTAGGTTAAAATTCCCTCCAGTTGTTGAGTTACAGCCCTTTAAAAGTTGCTCCCACCGCCCAACAAGCAATATCAGTCGGTTGTGGTGTCGTACTGACAAATCTAGATTGAACATTGCCCTTTGATTTTTAGCTGGAGCTGTGGGTTACAGTACTGTTTCTGATCTCTTATTTGGTGATAAAACCTTCGTTTCACAAGGGAGTTTCACAGACCTACCTTTGAAGGCATTGTTTGGAGCTACCTTATTGTTTAAGGATTAGTTAACTTAAATGACGTTGGTCTGTGAATGATATTGAACTGGTACCGACGAATAAAGGATAGACATACCTTTGAGCTAATTACACAGCTTACAGTACCTTCACTTTGTTTGGTGGGTCTTAAAGTATAAGAAGCAATTAAATTGTTCATCACAATAACAGTTCGACTCGTTTCATGCGCTTAGTAGGTTAGTATCTTACAGAATGTACTGTATCTTACTGAAAGTATCTTACTGTACTAAGAGCAGACCCCATTCATAGGGTTTTTATAATCTCTGAACAAACAGTTTTTGCATCGAAGACATTACCAGTAATACTGTAGGATGAGTGCAAAAAATTTAAAATGTTTTTTGTCGGTTCTACGTCACACACTTTCAGGCAGGTTTTTTTGTTGGTGTAGAATTCCTTAAAACTCCTGATTGGCTGTCGAAAATCGCGGGAAGTACTGTACAGTAAAATCTACGAATCGATCTGCATACTTGTACACCATATCTTTCACTTCAAGGCTGTCAGTCATTTGAAACTGGGGTCTTTAGGGCAGGGCATAGACAGTTTGATCAGCTTGGAACTGAGGAGGTGATCAACAAGTGAAAATTTCCTGTTGAAATAGTACAGTGACTCGCTCGCTTTGAACAACAGCACTACAGTATACGATGCACATACAGTTGTGTTCTTGTATCATGAAAGTTATGTTGTTTGTGTATATAAACGGCAATGAAAGCGAATTTGTTTGTATTTCTGGAGAAAGTAACAAAACAAGACAAGGTTTCAACGATTTTGTGTGACAAAATAGTTTGTACGTAATGTACAGTAATCAGATCACCTGACTTAAGAATTTCTAGGCTGCAAATGGCGACTGGGAGTGTTGACAAATGATGGCATCGGCAAAAAGGTTGTGGCCGATTTATTTTCTGTATACAGTACTGAGCAACCCTGCTGAAGTTGCACAAAAGTTTTTACCGCGCCATTTGATGTTTTTTGTCAATGAATTACCACAGTATAGGGCTCAAAACCTGTTGTTTTTATCACATTCAACAAGACACAGAAGCTTTTGCTTTTAGCACGTTGAACAGGTGGTCAATTGTGGTCAATACTTTGCGTATTCCCCGGTACTGATGCACTGCGAATACCGGTGCTGATTTTCCGGGTACTGCCCAACCCTAGTTTGGGGATAGGGTTAGGAATAGACAAAAATTGTTACATTTGTTGGAATAGGCCTATGTGTATTGCATGCATTTTCGAACACCCAACCACCAGAGCCGCTCTTGTAGTATAGTGGGTAAGGCATAAGACTTGTAATGTGACTGTTACTCTTATATCCTAGGTTCAAAGCCCGTCTGACCTTGTTCTCCTTTATCAATAAAGTTATAACACTTCCACAGATTTAACCGATATCCATTTCACAGAAAATTTACAACTTTGAAATCTTGACCAGAGAAAAAAAACTGTAGGAAAAAGTAAGAAAAGATAAGATAAAGACTATACCAACTCTTTTAGTTATCTGATACCTTGTCAGTGTCTCTACTGAGGTTGCTGCTGAGGCTGACTATCCTGCCTCAGCCAGATGCACTGTGCCCTAGGATTTGGAGGCAGTGGGCTAAATTAGCAAAGGCGAGCTACAGTACAGTAGTTCTTGTCACTTAATTCTCAATCTAGGTTCCCATTTGTCGTGAGTGAAATCTGATTTACTGTACGCTGGGCATCAGGATTCCTAGCCTTTTTGTACTCACAGGTAGTCACACCACTTTGCCTGCGAATGTATCACGCTATTTTTTTCCAAATTGCTGTTGTTTTTAGAATGAGGAAACACCATTTAGGCCAGGCCTATCATTTCTTCATTGGAGGGCTCTGACATTGCCCTCTCCAGTCCCCTTTGTGCAAAATTTATTTGTCGTGATGACTGTGATACTCTGAAAACTTCTGCGACAATAATGCTTTTTACTGTATCTTGATCAATTTACAAATAACTTGAAAAAATACTGTGAGATTTATTGGAATTATTTCGTTTCGTTTATTTTCGTTCATACATACTGTACGGATACATACAGGCATATTAAGAAGAAAGATGCAGTCGTACAATGCAGTGGAATGAACAGGACGCTAGAAAAAACAGTAATACTGTATGTTTATTGCAGCTAGTGACCTTAAAGGAAACAGAAAACACACAAAAAAGCACAAAAACAAGAAGAAGAAGAAGAGAAAAGAAAAAAAAGGCTTGAGTCAGAAAAAGCATACAGTTCAAAGTATGTAATTGCCAATGAGATGAGATTTCATTTTACATTTAAAGGTTTTATAAGACTTACAAAGCTTTATATCATTTGGAAGATCACTCCAAGTTTTGGAACAATAATTACAGTACAGGGAAGCCTCCTGTGTTTAGTATTATGCCTGGTAACTGGAAAGACTGTGTTTACTTCTTGTATGGTTGGGCATGTGCGAGGACTTTCTAGGGTTAACAATGTTTCAAAAGACATGTGGTAATTTATTGTTAATATCTTTATAAATGAAGGTACAAATCTTAAGGATGTGAATATCACAGACCTTAAAAACCCCAACCTTACTGTGAAATTTATCTGTAGGATAACGACGAGGTGAAAAGGTAATGGTTTTTAGAATTCTGTTTTGAGGAACTTGTGATGGCTTGATAACAGAAGCACTAGCTACCCCGAAAATTTCAATGCCATAAGAAACCTTAGAGTAGACGAGAGAATAATAAAGCTGAATAGCAATGGCAGGGGCAAGTGAAGTTCTGAGACGATAGAAAATGCCATTGTATTTAACGAGGTTATTACAAAGGTCATCAATGTGATTTTTGAAAGAAAGCTTGTCGTCAATTAGAAGTCCTAAATATTTAGCACAGGCTGTCTTACAAATATTGGTGTCGTTCAGAATAAAATGGTTTGGACAAGAATGAGCACCACTGTCCCTTGAATGAAAAATCGAAAAGTTGGTTTTGCCTACAGTAAGTGTAGAGTAAGTTTGTTGGAGTCAAACCAAGTTTTGAGTTGGCAGTCTGTGCCTTAGAAACAAGTTTGAAACAATCATTATCGTGAACAAAAACATTAGTATCATCAGCAAAAAGTTTCAAAGACTCATTTCAGACTACATTATGAATACAGGTATCATCAACATAAATTAGGAAAAGTCAGGGTCCAAGAACAGAACCCTGCGGGACACCAATATTAATATCTGCATAGCTAGATAAGACACCATTAACATAAATACGTTGTTTTCTGTTAGAAAGGTAACTAGACATGACATCATATGCTTTACCACGAACACCATAACTGTATAACTTAGCAAGAAGAATTCTATGGTGGACGGTATTGAACGCTTTCTTTAGACTTTAGTATACAGTAGACCTAAAACATTATCCCCGTGGTCTAAATATGAATGTATGCAATTGACAGTTTCTAGTACTGTAGTGCATAGCTGGTATCATGATTTTTCCTGAAACCAAACTGGTACTCAAATAAAGTGTTGCCATGATCCCAGAATAATCTAAGTTGCTTTTCAATAGTCTTTTTAAGAAGTTTATTAATACAAGGTAACCAGCAAATTGGAAGATAGTTCTCTGCATACTTGCAATCTCCCTTTTTGAAAATGGGAATGACTTTTGCAACTTTCAAGGCATCAGGATATATTCCAGAGGAAAACACAAGGTTAAGCACGTGACACAAAATTGGGACAATTACATGTGAAATAGATTTTAAGATCTTAGGGGTAATTTCATCTAATCCAGGGGATTTGTCATCTTTTAAAGTGAACATTTCTTTCAGGACTTCATCATCAGTGACAGGTGCCAAAAAAGTAGTACTTGCGTTACCACCGTGTGAAAACTGCCTAGGGTCAGTGGTATTAGAAATATTATCACCAAGCTTGTTACCAATTGTAGAAAAATAACCATTGAAGGACTTTGCAATGCCAATGTTGTCATTTATGGTTGCATTGTTGTGGATGATGCCACTTATTACAGGGGTAGACTTTTTATTCCTATTAAGTAATTCATTTAAGATGGCCCATGTTTTTTGAGGGGAGTGCTGCCTAGCTGCAATCATATTCTTGTAATATGACGATTTGGAATACCTGATGGATTTATTTAAAATATTTCTGTAACTGGACAAGAAACCATGTTTTTCAGGAGTTGGATTGTCAATATACTTACGGAAAAGTAGGTTTTTACGTCTTATAGACTTTTTAATGCCAGTAGTTATCCATGGCTTGCTTTTAAGTGGCTTTCTAGACAATTTAACTCTAGGAAAATTAATATCATGTAACGAAATAATTCTAGAAATGAAAGCATTGTATGCATCATTAGCATCAGGACAAGCAAAAACAGTACATCCAACTAAGCTTACAAAATTTCTGTTGTGATACAGTACCGTCGGACCATTGGCCTGCTCCCGTTAGGGTTAGTACCAGGGTTGCTGATAAAACAAAAGTTAGGTAGATGATTGTTTATGTCGCAATACAGGTTACCAGAAGTAATTGTAGAAGCAACAAACGTACAGTACTTGGCAGACGAACAAAAATACGATCAATAAGAGACAGAGTACTGTCAGTGATTCTAGTTGGCAAAGTAATGGCTGGTGTAAAAAGGTAGCATCTCATTAGATTAAAATAGTCGCTTACAGATGAATTAGTGTTGACTTTGAGGAGGTCAATGTTTAAGTTACCTACAAAAATGGATAAAGTATTGGGATCTGTGGTCATTAAAGCTGACTCTAAGGCCTTGACAAAATGATTCATATTGCCCTTAGGATGCCTGTAACACCTAACAAACAAATAACTCCTGTTATTGCGCTTTACTTCCAGCCATAAATTCTTGATTTGGCAGTGGGAACATTGACAACTTAGATGAGGGCTGATTACATTTTTAAACGTCATAATTTTGATAAAGTTTCTTTTAAAGAAGATACCAACACCCCCGCATTTAGATAGTGGAGGTACAAACTCAAAGTCATAATCAGGTAAGATATTACTGAGAGACTGAGAATGACAATGACCTATTTCAGTAAGGATTATTATATCAAAGTTATGTGAAATGCACTCAAGATAAGCTACAAGCTCGATAAAATGCTTTTGAAGACTTCATATGGAAGACAGATGGATCACTGTCCTTTTTGTCTTTGATATTAATGAATGACACTTCATCATAGTGGTGACACTTTGATTTTGTAGAATCAGCATCATGGTTGATAATATCCTCAATGTATGTCTTAAAATTGTTTTCATTGAGGCAAAGTTTAGTACAATTATTGAAGTCATTAACTGAGTTGTCTAGTTGTAAGTTCGGCATATGATTAGAAGGAAAAACAAAAGATTCATCGTTGGGATTCGATTCTTCTCTCTGAGCCATTAGAGGAACTGCTTGGATTTACCTCTCCCGCAGGACACAGAACATCACTAGATTGTTTCACACTTCGATCTGGTCTGTACCAGCGAAAATAAATGCCTTCAGGCCAGATTTCTGGATCCATAAAGACAGCGGGGTCGTCACATACGGATTT
Source organism: Stichopus chloronotus (assembly GCA_021234535.1). Taxonomy (NCBI): domain Eukaryota; kingdom Metazoa; phylum Echinodermata; class Holothuroidea; order Aspidochirotida; family Stichopodidae; genus Stichopus; species Stichopus chloronotus. The sequence goes on from CM037842.1 coordinate 7,717,582, forward strand.
AATGTAGAAAGAACTATAGTGGTCGGCAAATTTGCTTTTAAAGCGTTCACATGAGACCTTAAGGCTGAGTTTGTTCTCAAGGTACAGTAAGTCTTTAGATCTTCAGGTTCTAGACTGGGGTCAAATCTGGTGGCAAAAACATTTGCTACATGTTTTCTCTTTACTGACGCTATTCCCGTTGCATTAGCTTTACCCACCAGTGGTTCTTTTCTTGCTTTCTGTGTAATGTGAGGTCTGGATGTGAGTTTGCTTTCCCCTGCGACAAATCGTCGCTTTCCACCTTCACGAACAATAGTGGACCAGCTAGGTTCAAACTGTGTTGAGTCACCATCCTGGCTAACAATGGTTGTGAAGGGAACATGCCGCTGATGATTAATGGAGTGCATAGTTTCGTCGCTGGGTAACTGCTGTGAGCTCTTCTTCGAGGCTGCTGGTTCACGTACAGGAATGGGCCGATTGTCGATTGCCAATGGTCTTTCACTGCAGTTAGTGATCTGAGACGGATTAGGAAGATTTTTGGTCTTCTGTCTGGAAAGTCTTTCATCAAGGTTTAAATATTTTTGATGAATCCAAATGTCAGATAAGTCATGTGAGGACATTGCTGTGTTTATGGCGGAGATATTGCTTTGAATTTCTACGATCTTTTCCAACAGTGTAGATACATCAGGTTGTGGCAAAAGGTTTAAATCAAGAGCTACAAATCTTGACAGTTCCTTGGTCTCACCTTCCTGTAATTTGATAACAATGTCTTCAAGATTTTTCTGTTTTTTTGCACCTCCTTTTCTTGAAACAAGTTTCAATGTCTCCTCCTTGTTCTTGTATAGTGACAAGGAAAACAGAGTCTGTGTTTTCAATACATTTGTCATCATAGAATTTTCGCAAATATGAATGATCGTATCTGGTGATAGCAGGTCAATCTTGTTGACAATAAAGCACAAGAGCTCATTTATGATAACGTCTGGTTGATTTGAGTTCTCAGACATGATGCAATGTTCAGTGATACTACAGTACCTGTAATGTTGCGAATGTGTGCAATTTTTAGGCTCGGTTCAGTCTCATAAGATCTAGTCTCCTATACAGGGTAGCAAGATTGCTGTAGGCTCCTAAAAGTAATAGATTTTAGTCTCAAAAACCACGGTTCAGTCTCATAAGATCTAGTCTCCTATACAGGGTAGCAAGATTGCTGCTCATCAAAAGTGGATGATTTTCAATGATGGGAAATCAACCTAGACCCCAGGAGGTCAAGTAGCTTTGCTTCATCTGCAATAATGTGTACTGTACTATTCAAATTTTTGGACCAGGCCAAAAGTAAGAGATTTCAGTTTTGAAAAAGATGGTTTGATACAAGTTGTGTTGCATTACAGCATACACTTTTTACTGTAAAAACTATTCCCTACTCAGCTAGGTAAGCAAGATCAATTGTCCAAAAGCATTGAAATTATCCCAGTTGGTCAAGAATGCCAAAAAAACAGGTGCAACCGAAACTAACAATTCATTGCAAGTAATGGGATGCAATGGAACTGGAGGAGGCATATTTGATATATTGAACATTGTGATGTGGAAACCAAGGTCTGAAGATGTTCCCATGCAGACTAAACTGACCACCAGTGACCAGCTTGTTAGTGTAACTTATACAACAGTACAGTAATTTCCTCTGGCTCATACTCCTGAACATACATACAGTACTTGTACTGTAACTACTGTTAGTCTATATTTACTGTATGTAAACCATGCAGGCTAGGTCTACAGTACACGTATTGCCTGTTTTGTTATCACTAACTCACTGTAAATCCATGTGCACCCGTGCGTCATACTTAACAAAAGTGAACTAAAGAAGAACAACTCAGCTACGTACAGTAGAAGTGGAAACAGAAATAGTTAGCTTTAGGTATAATTCCAGTGGTGTTCTTTCTTTGCCTGCCTCCTGGGTGCTTTGATGTCACAGGTTGTTCCCCACTTGGCCTTGGCACTGCTTTTGCCATGTTTCTTTTTTTCTTTTTTTTTCTGTGTTGTGGAACATATTGGTTTGAAAACCTGTGCTTAAGTTCCTACATAGCCTTAGACCCCATCCCTATTTTGCTGATTATAAATGAGTCTGTACAGTATCAATACATAACAAGAATCCAGCAACCAAAAAACAACAACAACAACAACAAAGATGAATTGTTTTTTTCTGCAGCCACCCTTTGTCTTATTCAAGACCTTTTTATGACCTTGAGATGGATTGTGACTATGAGTTACCATTGGGGATACATACTGTATAGTGATATTTACTATCGTATGTAGGCTGTCTACAGTATGCTCAAACATGCCACGTAGGCCTAACTTTACAGAAATCAGGTTGCGTGGAACTGAAAAAAAAAAACGGATACAAAAAGTTTGAAATGTTTGAAAATTCTTTTTTACAGTATTTGAGCTCAAAGTCTGTGACATTTACTGAACTGCTGCTGATCGGTTTATATTAAACCATGTTCATTAACGTAATCACCCCGATGAACTATTTAGGACAATCCCAGCCAAAAATTTTCATCAGAATTGTGTTGTTAGAGAATTTCGTGGAACTGGTACACGTCATGGTAACTCTGTCGGATTACCTCAGATGAACACAGAAATTGCACAGATGGAAAGAACATACTGAAAATACTTTTTGAAATCCCCTTACTTGAAGGAAAAAGTCTGGATCTCCTTCCATTTTCAATTTTTGAGCAATTTTGTGTTTTAAAATGTTTACTTTAAATGCCTCCTACATCTGTGGCACAACTCTTTTAGGTTATCCTGCTGCGTACAGCTATCCAATGTAATCCAGTTTTATTTATTACTCACTCGATGGGCTTTTAGTGACAATAATCAGGGCTGCCAGCTTGTTTGTGGGGTAACCGTCCAGAGTGTCAGCCAGATCACCTTAAAGAAACACGAAGCAAAACTACAGTAGCTCCTAATTTAGGAAACTTGACCCTGTATTTTTGTACAATGTACACATGTCAACATTTTCAACACATGGTAATACAGTACATCATTACATACTAAGTCTATGTTGCTGCAAGTGGAGAGTACAGTAACTCGTAAACCTGTTATCGTCCCAATCGGGTGAGCATTAAATCAAGAAAAAAAAATCTATGAAATTTTGTGATAGAATGGGTGTTTTGTAGTTATTTCAATTAGGCCCGTAAAACACCAAAATGCTGTTTGGCGTGCACTTTAAATTTTTACCAGCCGACAAAGGTAAAAAAAAAAAAAACATATTTGGCTATTTTGGTGTTTGAAATGCCAAACTGGCAACCTTGACTACAACGATATTACTGTAAGCAGGTAGGCACACTCGGTATAAGAAATTTCCAACGCTACAGTAATTCTGCTATGAGTTGCGACAAATGGTGACACTTTTACATTGCTGAATTGATGCCATTAATAATGACAGTTTCATTGACATCAGTGCATACAGGAAGTTGTTTTGGGAATTCCCATGATTCATGATCATAAGCAACATTCCTGGCCTTGCATCTAATTATGTATGAAGGTACTGAAATTCCTGTCTGCCAGTGGCATTTTAAACTCATCATTGGCTTTCAAAAAACGTGGGAAGTAAAGTCGATGAATTGATCTACAAATTTGTACACAATATCATTCACTTCAAGGCTGTCAGTCATTTTACGTTGGGGTTTTTAGGGCAGGGCATAGGCAGCTTGCTCATCTTGGAAGTGAGGTGGCAAATAACAGGTGAAAATTTCCCATTGAAATAGTACAGTGACTCGCTCGCTTCAAACTGCAAAAGTACTATACGATAGGCACACAGTAGTGTGTGTGTATCATGAAAGTTACATTGTTTTGTATACCTGTAAGCAGCAATGACAGTGAATTTGTTTGTATTTCTGGAGAAAGTACAACAAAACAAGACAAGTTTTCAACAATTTTATATGAAGAAATAATTTGTAAGTAATGTACAGTACATGATAGTAATCAGATCACCTGACTTGAGAATTTTGGCGAGTGGATCATGTTGATACATGATCACGTTGGCAAAAAGTTGGTGGACATGAGTACAGGTTACTGCATTACTACCACAGTACAGTATACATGGCACCGAACCGCTTGTTTTTAGCATGTCGAACAAGGCACCGAACCGCTTGTTTTTATAATGTTGAACATGTGGTCAGCACCGGTACTTTGAGTACAGTAATACCGATACCGATGTGCTGCGAATACCAGCACTGATTTTCCTGGTACTGCCCAACTCTACTTGAGATGGCGGCCTTGAAGATTCAATTTGCTCACATTATTCCGTGACTTACATACGTGGAATGGACCAACAGTGCAGTACTTCCTGAGGCAAGTTCAGTATTGTGAACGGGAGTATAATTGTGATGGAGAATGATACTTTGTGTGTATGGAATGTTGGCTACTGTACATCACATTTTGAACCCTTTCATGCTGTTTATGTTTCAGTATTGTATCAAGGTTACAGGAATGATCCATTCTTTTCTTGTTCCATCGTCATGATATGCTTGTTTTGTTTCGATATTATCGAGGTTACAAATGACCCATTCTTGTCTTGTTGATTCGTCATTATGATGTGAGCATGTTTCCATATCAGGAAGGTTAGGGATGATCCATTTTTTTCTTGTTCCTTCATCATGATATACTATTTTTGTTTCAACCTTAGGGATGACCCATTTTTGGACTCATCTCCAGCCTCCGCTTTCTATCATCCATCTTTACCAAGGAATCTTACAAATGAAGAGTCTCAGGTTGGTTTAGAGTTTTGACCTTCATAGCAGACATCTGTGCTTTATGTCTCTTTATGCCTTAGTAATACTGTACTGCCAGCCATGTTCAGTTACTTCAGTTTTTGTTTGGTGTATTTTCACTCTCCCTTTAGACGATGTTTATCACAGACCAGAAGTATTCTGAATCATCAGCTGATGATTGTAAAGAGAACATTAAGGCTGAGGACAAATTGACTTATCAAGGTAACAGTGACTTCTTGAGTGAGACAAATGCAATACTAGCTAAGGAGCTTCCTACCAGAGACACACCAAGTCCTCCAGATACATCATCTAAATTTAATGAATCTTGGCCAGAGAGTGAGAGGCAGCCTTCATCACCAGCTGGCATTGACTCCTTGCAGGATTCATCAGTTTTCAGTAAGCCTGATGATTCATCATCACTGATCAAAGTATCACCATCTTCATCATCATGGATAAGTGATCGGCCTGGAATATCCACCAATCAGCCTCAGAGTAGTTCAGTTCTAGCTTGGTAAGACTTCCAGTTAGTAATCATAGCCTGCATTGCAATCTTAACTTCCCTGTGTGATAACTGAATTGACTTTCTGCATGCCGGCATGTGGTAATGTGCAACTGAACTGACTTACCATTCTTGAAGCAATTTATATATTGAAATAAATCAACATGGATGCTGCTCAGCAGTTTGGGTTATGGTTCCATTCTGTGATAGAAATAAACAAATGCATGTTATTACCATAAAATAAAAGAGTGAAAGTCTTGTTTACATCATGGTAGAAAACATGGAAATTTGTTTTTCTGAAGAGCCAGATTTGCTTTATTTTACAATAGTCATATCAGTACGTCATTGTAATCAATAACTGGTTAACTCTAACTATAACCTACAGGTGTCAGACCAACTTTCTGGAAAGACCCTTCAAATACAGGGGATAGTCTTTGATTCTTTGATAAATTGAAGTCAGGATTGCATCTGCATAGGAGGAATGTAATGGCATTACCAGAGTTCTAGATCTAACCAGCTTGGAGCATTGTGCTACATGATTAACTGTAATTTTTTTTTAAGTTGTTTGGAGATGTATGGGAAACAATCTTTTGTTGAATTTGTACTCTATGTATTTCAAGGCAACTGATTGTGTACTGCTACAAATACACTTAGCTGTGTTGTTAGGTTATGGGGGTCAGCAGTTATTGATCACAATGAAGTACAGATATAATTATTGTAAAATAAATAAAGCTTTTTTAATTAATTGTAAGGGTTGATTTATCAGATTCTTGGATCTTAGAACGGACAACTTAATAATGTCCGTTGAGAGTTGACTTTTTTCCCTTTGTTAGTAATTTTTAATCACCGTTACTTTTGTAGGTATATACATCGATTTAGACATGAAGCACCCCGTAGCCGGGAAGAAAGGTTTAGAGATAATGAAGGAGAAACAGCCAATCTCTGGTGGCTGTCACCAACCAGAGATACATCGTCATCATCATCATTATATGATAACCATAGAGAACAGACCAAAGGTCAACAAAACAATCTTATTAAGAAAACTGTCACTCCCATGATGAGAGAGGCATCACTGAATTCAAGAAGACCAATTGGAAAAAGAGCAAAGCAGTCTGATCAAAAGCAAAGAACTTATAAACTAAGAGATCAGCAGGAGCATCAGCAGCAGGAGCAGGAGGAGCAGGAGGAGCAGCATCAATATAAGATACCTTCAGTAAAAGATACATTAACAGACAGTAGTTCACCTCATAAAACATCAATGGATGCAGAGACGCTCATCATGCAGGAAAAAGCTCAACATCTTTTGGAAGTGAGGTTAGTTGACAAGATTGAACCTGAACCTTAATTTATGAAGCAGGACATGGTAAAGGTACTGTGTCACTTTGTTAATCAACGCTGTTGAGGAAAGCTAATGTAGTAAGCATTACATGTTAAAGGAGAAGGAAAGTCTTTTGGCAATGTCACTGTAAATTAGAGATTAACATTTGGTGTGAACATCTTCACTACATTTCAGCTAAGTATGTTGTTGACTTTCCAAGATAAACTACAATTTGAATGTTCCTAAAAAATTAATCAGGAAGTGGCCATTTCAGATTGTGATGGCATCACCGGACCACATGTGATTCAAAAGCTTTTTTTTTTCTTTAAATTTCCTTGTCAATATATATTTTTAACAGTTGTGCATACAGTGGATCGAAATCAGAGTATTAATAACTTGATTATTGAATGATACACCTCAGTAATTTGTTTACAAAAGTGTGAAAATTTATAGAAATTATAAGTGAAGAAAACATATACTTACTTTAAAACTCTTACTATCAGTGGTTATCTGACATCATTATTCGACTTATTCAAGTTGGTTTACTGTACATGCAATTTAGGCAAAAATGGCAGCACTCTTCTTTGAATTTCAGAAGTGTGTAACTTGGATACGAGACAATATCTCTGAATGAAACTTTGGAAAGATGTTTGCCAAACACTCTTGCTTCTTTTTGATAAATACAGTATATTCCCAGTGTTTTCTTATCCTTTAAAGGTACTGTATCACTTTCACAGAAACAGCCACTGACGAGCATAGACACTTATGCTACAATGGTTGTGAAATATTGAAGGAGGTGTTATTATGATCTCATATTACAGTTACATGCTAGCTAGACATTCTGGTATTCGTATAAAATTGTGTTAGAGTCTCAATGTGTGTAAAACTTTCCCATCATGCTTCTTTGCATTTGAACAAAAGATGTTACTAGTTTAGGTGTGAAGAAAATAAGTATGTCTTTGTGTTTTGTTTTGCAAGCTATTGGCCAAAAAAGTACCTGAAACCTGAAAAAGGTACAGTAAATCTTCTGCCATTGTTTTGAACACATTTCTTGCATAAAAAATGGATGTTTAATCCTTTGTTTGGATTGGTAGGTCCAGGACCCAGGGTAGGCCCAGTGCAGTAGTTTTTTAAGCTCCTCCTTCAATTTGCTGTGATTGAAATGACATTACAAGAGAGAATACTTAGTCTCCTGAGGTTTTCAACTTCAACATAAAATACAGAAGAAGAATGTCAGATGACAGGTGTGCATTTGATTTACAGTAATTACTGCTAATGAGGGAAAATATACTGCTCAATTACCTCAAAGATATTTCATTTGTTAGGCGATTGCAGTTCAATGTCATTCCTAAATCACATCGTTACTATCAACTAATCATTACATAATTAGCTTGTGCAGAGCAAGTTTGTGATCTCAGGTGTTTAGCTGCCCACATTTTCAGAGGAGGTGATGCAAAACTTCAAACTAATGTTTAATTAACAGAGATGAATACATTGACCTTGTTAAAAAGAGATGGCATGCAAATGAACTGACAAGGCAGAAGTCTAATATTTTGTCAACCAGACACATCAACCAGATACATCAACCAGACACATCAACTAGATTAAAACTTCTCTTTGTTTGTTGTTAATCTCTTCAGTCACAACTGAACTGTTTCTAACATTTTTAACAACCAGAGGTTTAGTGAATGAATCAAAACATTGTTTCATACTAGAAGATAACAAACTTTTACTGTTGAACTTTGTTGAAAGATCAATATGAAAACATTGCTACCATAAAAAAGAGATTCTTAGTAATGATGGCAGTAAGTTAATAGATTAACTATTTGTTGTAGCCTACTTTGTCAAATACAATTAATGGACAGATATTGTATCATTTAATATGCATCTACTGTATGCAATAATTTGAATATTTTTTTGAAGAAACGCTGATATTGTTCGTTATTATGCTGTTAGTTTCTCATTATCTTCTGTTGTTTTATGTGGCAGTGAATCGTCTTTCTTAAGTGAACCTATAATCAGCTCGGAGGGTATCGGCTCATCTTCACCAAGTCAACCCACTACTGATGTGTATATTCCAACGGAAATCAGTCCAATCAGAGGTATAGACTCTACATCTGATTTTATGTAGAAGGTAGAAGGGATAGGTGTTTTTGCTTAAGTGAGTGGGCCTACATTTTTCAAGTGAGTGGTGAGGGATGGTGAGGTGGGGGGGGGGGGGGAGTGAATGAAACTGGCCAAAACGTCATTTAATTCTCTACGTTTTATTTTAGTGTTTTGCATGCATATTGGTGCGTGGTACAGTATGTGAAAGTGCATGGTAAAGTGCATGTACTGTAGTAGCTCAGACAATTTATGATGCAGCACATAATACATGTGTTTGTAGTAGCTGGTTACTGTGTATGGCAGGTAGCCATTGATGAAGTATGGTGATGGGTGAGGATATATTGTTTATAGTGGCGGGTTATATGTATTACTTCTGATGAAGGGGCTGGTTATAAGGCAAATAACCATTGATGAAGTGAGTGGTTGTATTGATGTGTAATCATTGATGAAGTGGCAGGTTATATGGTATGTAACCATTGATAAAGTGGCTGGTTATATGATGTGTAACCATTGAAGAATTGGCTATTTATATGGTACAAAACCATTGATTCTGGCTGGTTATATGGTGTGTAATCATTGATGAAGTGGCTGGTCATATGGTATGTAACCATTGATAAAGTGGCAGGTTATATGGTGTGTAACCATTGAAGAATTAGCTATTTGTATGGTATTTAATCATTGATAGTGGCAGGTTATGTATGTTGTGTAATCATTGATGAAGTGGCTGGACGTGGTGTGTAACTGTTAAGAAAAGTGGTTGGTTATATGGTGTGTAATCATTGATGAAGTGGCTGGAGATGTTGTGTAACTGTTGATAAAGTGGCTTTTTATATGGTGTGTAATTATTGATGAAGTGTCTGGTTATATGGTATGTAACCACTGATAAAGTGACTGGTTATATGGTGTGTAATCATTGATGAAGTGGCTGGCTATATGGTATGTAACCACTGATAAAGTGACTGGCTATATGGTGTGTAATCATTGATGAAGTGGCTGGCTATATCGTGTGTAACCACTGATAAAGTGACTGGTTATATGGTGTGTAATCATTGATGAAGTGGCTGGCTATATGGTATGTAACCACTGATAAAGTGTCTGGTTACAGGGGTACCTGTATATGGTGTGTAATAAGTGATGAAGTGGCAGGTTATATGGTATGTAACCATTGATGAATTGGCTATTTATTGATTTTGTGGGGGTACTAACTAATGTCAGTCGCCACTGTTAAGATTAAGATATTTTCACCGAAGGTTCGCACAATATTTCAATCCCCGACCCTGTATGGTAAATAAGAAACCCTATGCAGTACGGTATATGTTTGTACGGCATTATTTATGCTGATCTAAGCCACAGATTTCGCATGGTCGTTTGGGAGATGCCTGTACTGTAGACCAGTGTATCATGACTGACAGCTTAGAAATCATTTACACTACAAGGGCCATACCAACCCCATACCAATCATATTTCGGACTGCAGAAATTGCTTAAGCCAGTCACAAGTATGCAAATGTGTGGCGGTGGGCTGGTTCTGTTTCCCAAGGCTTAGGCTAAAACAATTCATTTTAAACTGTTTGATTTGATTTTTGTTCGTTTCCAAGCAATGCATGTCATAAAATTCCAAAGCATGCTTGAGGGTTTATACAAGCAGTTAAAAACAGTAAAAAACCTAACATGATTTAGGGTTTTCCTGATCTGGTCTGTACCCGTTCTCCATGCTTATCAGACAATAGAGGAGTACACATAAGCACGAAAATCAATACAGTAGGGCACGCTCTCAAAATTATTTGCATTAAGAAATTACTTGAAGTGTAATGTGTATCGTTGAAATTATTTCGGTGACAGTTTTTTTTTCTAACCTGCTATAATGAATGCAATTTTTGGACTCGAAAAAAGTAAGGGATTTCAGTCTCAAAATAGCGTGGTCCGATTCATCAACTGATATTGCTTTCTGCATGTGCTGTTTGTGCTTTAGAAAGCCTTCAGTGTAGCAACTTGAACATCCATTGTCGAAAGTAATGAAAACACTTCAGATAAAGCCAGGAATACAAAATACATTTTTCTGACATGTGCAAAAGGCCCTAAACTAACAATCTGCAATTTGTTCACAAACTCCAAGCAGAAGGTCGTATAGATCCTACTGTTCTACTCCATAGCTGTGGCTTGGGACTTTTTTTGTTGCCTAAAATGTGACTGTATACATACTGCAAGAGCCTAACCCATGTACATGTGTTCCTGACCAAAGTACTGTGTAGCCATCTTTGCTGTATGGCACTGATTTGATTTAAATAATTTTTGGTCTGAAGTGTTCATAAATATTTTACATGTTTTAAAATATATTGGTTAGCTGTTGATGGGTCATTATCAATATACTGTATGGTGGCATGTTTTATGTCAAAACTTTGTATCTATAATTCAGATAGGCCTATTTGAAACATTTTTTGTTCACCACACTGTTACTAGAAACCAGTGCCAACTCACCACTACAAGCTAGTCTATCCAAACCTTGTGGAGATGAATCTTATCCAAATCATGCTATACATTTGCCCATTTATCGATGGAGGATGGGTGAAAGCATTAGGCACTTGAAAGAGATCTTCGCAGTAAATTTCGTACCCCATAAAATCCGGTCGTGCACTCACAGCACTTTTTCAGTAATTCAATGACATTTCATTCAGAAAACAGTACTGTTGTCGGTAGGTCACCGGTACCTGGCGTTCTTCTGTAACTGCTTTCCTTCGCACTTGTGTATGGTCACTGAGCAGATGTCATAAATAACTGCCTTTCACATCCAAGGACACATATCTTTCACATTTTCAGGGCAAGTGAAAAAATTATCAGGGCTAGTGAATTCTGGAACCTTAAAGTGATTGCATGTGTACTGAAAAACCAAACAGATAAGACTATGTTTAATCTGAACTTTTTCTGTATATTTAAATGCACACGCGAGGTTGTACATGAATGGACTATGTCTTTCAATGAAGGAAAATGACAGTAACTATTTCGAAAAGCAACGGGATTGGCATAAAAACAGAAATCATATTTGAAAATTAACGGTTCTTGCTATAAACACCTACATAATGAACATGCAACAGTACAGGTCTCACTAGTGTATCAAAAACATACTACTCAAGTCGTCGCTCCTTGGTAGGTATCGGGAATTGTAGTGTTTGGTGAAAGGAAACACTGTGTCTACGAATAACCTACGAACTGAACACAACCTTGCCCGTGGCGTCGTTGATCCTGAGTTGTTAACTGAATATTTAATACTAGTATACTTCCCATTGAATTGCTCAAAGAAGCACACCGTTGATTTGAATGAAAACTGTCAACCACTATTTTATCGTATTCTACACTTTCTGTCATTATGGTAGAAGAATTTAAAATCGTATGGCAAAATTAACCAACTGAAACCTATTTTTTTCCCAGATTGTCTGAATGGTGTAATTAAAAGCCTTACGAAACTTTTGGAGCTAAAATTTCAATGTTTTTACTTTTTGCCTACGCACGTAATCACTTTAATTTTTGATATGGACAATGTATGTTGTGTGATGGTGGACAATGCACAGTGTATTATGGTAGACAATACAATATATGGTATGTGGCATGTGAACAATGTGCAGTGTGTGATGGTGGACAAACTCTGGTGTGTGATGGTGGACTATGTATGGGTTGCAATCGTGGACAATGTATGGTGTGTGTTGATGGGAGATGTACAGTGTGTGGTGATGGGTTATTAATGGTGTACCATGGTCGAGAATATATGGTGTATGTTGGTGGACAACATATGGTGTGTGATAGTGGAGTACATTTGGTGTGTGATAGTGGAGTACATTTGGTGTGTGAGAGTGGACAACATTTGGTGTGTAATGATGGACAATGTATGATGACTGATGTGCAGTGTGTGATTGTGGATTAAGGATGCGATGAATCATTAGCACTGGTAATTCACCAAGCCTTCTTCATACTTAGTTTTCTTGCAAAGTTTCGTTACATGTTATTTGCGTTAGAAACCGAACAACGTTTACCGAGAAATCAGCATTCAGTGATTTCAAGATCCAAGAAATCACAAAGTGACGAGGATGATATTTTACACCAGTGGAGGCTACGTCAAAAAATGGAAGAAGCAAAAAGTGAAAGCAAGGTACGTAATATGTTTTTCGTAATCATGTAATTGTGACCATGTTGAGCTGACTAGATGGCTGTAACACTCAGTACTGGACACACAGCTGCTGTACCTTGTACTGGAAGGTTTAACCCTGTACACTATATTGTAGACCTAGCCTTGTGCAACATTCAATACTGCTTTCTATGTATTTGATTTGATACTCACCTGTGCTATACTGGGATTCAATGATTCTCTTTTGTCACATTTAACTTACCATCATTTGTTGGTGCATTTATTTTGATAGTCGCCAGATATTATCCATATATTCAATGACTATGTCCTCCTTCTTACATCTTACTGTAGCTTGTTTTTTCTAACTTGCCACCATTTGTTTTCAGTTTGATTATTACTATCATGTTATGCCTAACTTGTCAAGGCTGGATTTTTGTGGTTTTTCTGGGACAAGCAAAACTCCATATGAACAACCAAAGCCGTGTTCCCATTTGAGTGAGCGCGGTGGATCATGGTTTTATTGCATCGAGTGGTGTCGAATAACTTGATCCAGAACCGCGTTCCCATTTGAGTGAGTGCGGTAGATCAACATGTTATATGAACACATTGCATAAGCACGAAAAGGTCACCAACGTTTACAAGTCGGATATCGCACACTAGCACTGTATCACAAAAATGTACATGTGCGCGTGTTGCTAACTGCATGCACACTACAACAGCAGCATAGTGTTGGTCATATCATAATTTCGCAGCTTAGCACTAACTTTGTTCCCACTTCTACGACGTACTTAGGAGCGTGAGGTATTAACACATGTCAAGAACGTCATTTGTTTTTTAATATGGAGGTAAACATTGCTGGTTTGGCAAATTTGCTCGTGCTTCTATCTCAGTTAAGAGTTTATTACATCGAAGGCAGTTGACCACTTGACGAATGTTTCTCTTGTTGCACTAAAATGCCATTCGGCAGTTTATATACACTTTATATCAGGGGTTCAATTTATCGGTAACAGAGCAGATGTAAGAAGAAATTGTTTTGAAAAGCAACATACGGAAAATAAGTCAACGAACAGACCAAATTTCTTATAAATTATCAGGGCGCAACTTTAAAATCCGTACCATATGAACGTGCTCGCTAGTTCTTTTAATTATACCTGATACCTTGTCCGATTGCTACCGATGCTAAATTAGTACCATTATCAGAATTGCAGTAACTTAGCCCCTTCTCGGTCAATCAGTAGCGAAATACAGGCAGAAAATGTGTGCTGTACATGTACGCTACACTACTGCACTATGGTGTATACACTTGCCCTACTAGCGACGTGCCCAGCGAGGCTTATGTTAGAACTAATTACCCGCGTTTGCCACCGGAAAGCAAATGCATGCCGGGAAGGAATAAACCAGAGATCCAGGGTCACTTGATCTACCGATGTGTTCCCATTACGAACTTTGATCCAGCGCGGTCGATCTGATCTACCCCGATGGGTACATCAAAATCGGTGGATCTTGATCTTGAGTGAGCGTTGTTGATCCGCGTTCCCATTAGAGTTTGATCTAGCGCAGTAGATCTTGATCCACTGCGCTCACTCGAATGGGAACACGGCTCAAAACTCCATATGGACAACCAAAAGTTAAAGATTCATGCAGAGACTGTTCTTCTAAAACATTGTACAAAGAGACCGCACAACATCAAAGGTGGTGTGGGGCAAGGTTAGACGTCAAACTTGTAGCCTGATCTGTGACCTCGATTGTTTAAGCTTTTGGCTTTCATTCTGTTCACATTGCAGGAATAGTGAATTTATAAATGCTCCATTGAGCAGAAACTAGTTGTCCAAGGGACAACCATACATTTTTATTTTGGTTCCTTGCATCAGCAAAGGAACCTATGCAGTCAGGTTTGTGTGTGTGTGTTAGTATGTGCATCCGTGACACTTGCTTTAATAGGTAACTCTAACTCAATAGGGGAAACTCAGATGAAAGTCAAACTTGGTTTGTAGGTTTGCCATATTGAGAAGGTGTGCCCTATTGTTTTTGGTGGAGGTCAGAGTTCATCTGAGGGAACTGGAGGCAAAAGTCTGAAAACTTTGTTATGCATGCTCATATGTTCCAACAGTCTCCCTCCAGTGCATCATGGAAGTACTGCTTGAGTTAGCAGTTTCTTGACCAAATGAAGAAGCAGCAGAGTTGTTTGCACTACTGTAGCTGGTCACACCAGACAAGTTTTGGCTGGATCAGTTTACCTCCTTGTGCTTGAGTGCTAATGTGTGCATTCATGTGTCTTTTCAATTAGTGAGGTGGACAGGTCACAATAAAGAAAATAAGTCAGTTGGTGTTCTTACCAGTTTAAACTAGACCCCAGAAGTTCCCACCAGGGCATGCTGTCAGTTTGGTGGATTTTAA
Organism: Stichopus chloronotus; assembly: GCA_021234535.1. Classification (NCBI taxonomy): domain Eukaryota; kingdom Metazoa; phylum Echinodermata; class Holothuroidea; order Aspidochirotida; family Stichopodidae; genus Stichopus; species Stichopus chloronotus. Next base: position 7,732,763 of record CM037842.1, read on the forward strand.
TGGGCGTAGATGTGATGAGCCTTTTTGCAATTTGCTGAGCCCCTTCTTTAAATGAGAGATTCACAGCTGTTTGTGTTTTGTAAAATGAATGGGATATTGCTGTATATGGCAGTTCTAAATCAACATCTTCAATTCATTGCATTAATTGAAATGGCTTTTTTGACATTTATGAACTCAGGCATATCATTTTACAGTATGTATATTTCAAGTACAAGGAACCATGCATAGTGCCCTTGGGCTGTTGTGAAATCATGCAAAATACTTCTCTTACGTATTGTATGTAACACTGTTCATGGTTGGTCACATTAGTATTATGGAAGTGGTTCCATGTGGGTGCATGCGTGTCATGTTTGGGGCCCAATGTCTGAAATGGGCCATTTTATAAAAGCGTGAAATATGTTTCTCTCTCTACAGATTTTATGTTACAAAAGTGAGAGTTCATGGTCAGAAATGGACCATATGGGCTATTGTACAAAATAATGCAATATGCTCCCTTTTACTTCATAATTTACATTATGCTCTCCATCTGTGCAAGGAACCACAGTGCCCTTTGGCTCTTCTTTGGTAAGAATTGAATCATCTTGTTTCTACCTGATTCAAGACTAGGCTGCTCACAGGATAGACTCTCCTTTTATCATTATGATTCCGACAAGCAAATTTACCTACAAGCAACTAGAAATAGTAAAATGGTTGCCCTAAATAGGGCCATTTAAGTTTTTCAAAAATGAAGGCATGCTTGTCATGTTTTGGTGTTTTCAGGTTGATGCCATTGACGTATGGTGTACCATGGCTTCCTTATTGTGTTTGTCATTATGTGTTCTTTAATTACCAAATCACTTATAACCACTTAAGTCCTGTCCAAACTATGCGACTCGATGCGACGCAACTACTTGCGAGGAGATTATTCAGACGCGTCACATGGTGTGGAAGCCTTTGCAACCAGTTGCAAGCAGTCACGCATCACAGTCTCATGCGACCGAATTACGTGCAACCGACCACAATGGCGGAGTTGCTGATGGAAGAACGTGAAGACAAGTTAATCGAAATGTGGAGAAGTAATCCATGCCTCTTCGACGTAACAAGTAAAGAATATTCTAATAGAAATATCAAAACCATTGCTTCTTCGATCTGCGAGAAGTTGCATAGTGTGGACACCTTGCTCTTAAAACTAGTAGGTCGTCAGTCGCTCACCGCGACGAGGCAGTCTCATCGCAGTGAATCGCGTCGCATAGTGTGGAAGGGGCTAAACCAATAGTGATAACATTTATTGATTCCTTGCCGAAGGCAGAAGGAATCTATGCGATGGTGATGTGTGTAGGTGTCCGTGGGTGTCCGTATCTGACACTTCTTGTAAACACAATATCTCAAGAAGGGTAACCATTACTGATCTCATACTTGGTGTGTTTGTTGTTCATAGTAAGTAGATGATCCATACTGTTCTTGGTAGGGGTCAAAAGTCATTTGAGGTCACCAAAGGTCAAACTGTAAAAACCTTGTAAACACAATATTTCCAAACGGGTAACTGTGACTGATCTCATACTTGGTGTATGGGTTGGTCATATTAAGAAGATGATTCCTATCGTTTTTGGTGGAGGTCAAAGGTCATTTGAGGTCATCAGAGGTCAAACTGTAAAAACTTTGAAAACACAATATCTCCAGAAAGGTAACAGTGACTGATATCATACTCAGTGTGTGGGTTGATCATATTAAGTAGATGATTCCTAGTGTTTTTGATCGAGGTCAAAGGTCATTTGAGGTCACCAGAGGTCAAACTGGAAAACCCTTGTAAACACAATATCTCCAGAAGGGTAACCATGACTGATGTAATACTTGGTGTGTGGGTTGGTAGTAGTGAGCAGAAGATCTCTATTGTTTTTGGTCGAGGTCAAGGGTCATTTGAAGCCACCAGGGGTCAAACTAAAAATATGTAAACATAATATCTCCAGGGGTCTAACCTTGACTGATGTCATACTTGATGTGTGGATTGTATATACTAAGTAGAAGACTCCTTTTGTTTTTGAGGGAGGTCAAAGGTCGTTTGAGGTCACCCAAAGTCAAACATTGCTAACACATCTCCAGAGGTGTAATGTTGACTGATGTCATACTTGATGTGTGGGTAGGCCATACTGGGAAGGTGATCCTTATTGCTTTTGGTGGACATCAAATGTCTTTTGAGGTCGTCAAAATAAAGGTGGGTTTGGGTTGTAGGCTTATTAATGTGGTGCTTCAAGAACAATAACCGCACTTGATCTCATACTTGTCTTGTGGATAATTCATGTTTGTTATAATATCACCATGTCGAATGGAATCCAATGGAAAGACTTTTGGCTTTCTGTTTTTATTCTTTGACTTTTGCAGTTTGCATTTTATGGAGTCAGAAACAGTCTATTATGTGAGACACCATCCAGACATCCAACAAGGATGAATATGCATCAATTAGTAAATAGAAACTCAGTGGAGAAAACAACGGGTAACCAGATCAATAGTCTACAAGACAGGAAATACAACTCACAAAGTAGATTGACACAAGTTACTCCAAATATTCCAAGCGGATCAACATCTTATGTCAGACCTAGTCAAAACTTTCTAAACTCATCATATCAAAGGCGCTTGAAAATTGATAATACCATGCCTAGTCAACAGCCAGCAGGTGAACAAGATAAATCTAAACCAGTGGTAAGTGGTCCTGTAAATACTCCATGGAATAATGCTGCGTATAATATCATTCCCCATTGGCACATGTCATGTGACATAATCCCCTGTAGTCATGGCAACAAGCCTCACTGTCATACCACAGTGGGTTCCCATTCTGATGTACCAATAAATGTTCAAAATGAAAGGATTAAAAGCCAAGTAGAATCTGTAGAGAGAGACTCCAGAGAACACAATAGGGAAGAAAGCAATAGCTGTGATGAAATAAAAACTCAAACATCACAAAAACTGGATTTACAAAATATTTCTAGAGGTGAATCCCATGAAAGTAATATTTCAAGAAAGCAAGCAATGGGATCTCATCAAAGAACAAAATCAGTGGCCGATCAACTAGAAGATGCTTCATCTAAACAGGAGTTCAATCGGAAACAAAGTAACGACTACGGAATGCCAGGGTTTGACCAGTCAAAGACAACATCTGAAACAAACACTAAAAGCAGCAGTGACTGTGAATGTAAGATACAAGCTAACTCAGGAAAGGAACCTGAAAAGAAGATAAATCAGTTTGTTGCATCAGCTAGAAGTCAGCCAAGAGAGCTAAGAAATTCAACTGAGACAGATTCATTTATAGCAGATGTTGAAGATACCACACAACCAAGACATGTGACAGATTGTATTGGTCAGGTGAGTAGGATTTTTGCAGTAGTAATGATAGCCAATATGTGACAGATGCTATTTGCCAGGTGAGTGAGCTTTTTACAGAAGTAGTGATAGTCAAGACATGTGACAGATTCTATTGGTCATGTGAGTGAGTGGAATTTTTACAGTAGTAATGATAGCCAATAAATGTGTCAGATGCTATTTGCCAGGTGAGTGAGATTTTTACAAAAGCAAGTTTAAATAGCATCTAAGCTGCTGCTACAAATGGATCAGGATATCAGTTGAATTTTCACAATAGTTGTGACAGTCAAGATATGGAACAGATGCTATTGGTCAGGGAAAGTGGGATCTTTACAATATTGATGATAGCCAAGACATGTGACTGATGCTATTGTTCAAGTGAGTTGGATCTGGAAAATCACCAAGTACATTCAATACAGTCAATTATGTCCCATGTTTGCTTCATTAGCAGGATCATGGATGATCAGTTATGCTCAATTAATCAGCCAAAGGAGAAATTTTATTTTACAGGTCGTTAAAGGAAGACTCTTTGGAAATGCAAAGCGCAAACAATTGTGTACTTTATCCAAAGGAAATCTAAAAGGTAAGTTTTAGAACCCCAACTAAAGTTTGAGAAGTTACAAGCAACCTGAAAATGGAAGTTATATATTTATGTAAGAGAAGAATATTTTTGAAAGTGATTATTGATGAAAGCTGACCATTAAGAAGAAAACAAATTTTCTGCTCTGTTAGATGGGGAATAATGAAATCATTATGACAGCAGAATCACCAACAGGGAGAATTATTAAAGTATTCATTATTAAAGTAGAATCACCTTTAGGGAGAATGAAGCAATCATTATAACAGTAGAATCATCTTTAGATAGAATTTACCAATCATTATAACAGTGGAATCATCTATAGGGGGAATTAAGCAATCATTATAACAGTACAATCATCTTTAGATAGAATTAACCAATCATTATTACAGTAGAATCATCTTTAGATAGAATTAACCAATCATAACAGTAGAATCATCTACAGGGGGAATTAAGCAATCATTATGACAGTAGAATCATATATAGGGAGAATTAAGCAATCATTATTACAGTAGAATCACCTATATGGAGAATTAAGCAATCATATTTACAGTAGAATCACCTATAGGGAGAATTAAGCAATCATTATAACAGTAGAATCATATATAGGGAGAATTAAGCAATCATTATTACAGTAGAATCACCTATATGGAGAATTAAGCAATCATATTTACAGTAGAATCACCTATAGGGAGAATTAAGCAATCATTATAACAGTAGAATCATCTATAGGGGGAATTAAGCAATCATTATTACAGTAGAATCACTGTAGGGAGAATTAAGCAATCATTATTACAGTAGAATCATCTATAGGGAGAATTAAGCAATCATTATAACAGTAGAATCACCTATAGGGAGAATTAAGCAATCATTATAACAGTAGAATCACCTATAGGGAGAATTAAGCAATCATTATAACAGTAGAATCATCTTTAGATAGAATTAACCAATCATTATGACAGTGGAACCATCTATAGGGGGAATTAAGCAATCATAACAGTAGAATCACCTATAGGGAGAATTAAGCAATTTGATAATTACATTGCGCAAATAATAATGTAAGCTACCACTACTCTGCTAATGACCCCCAACTTTTTGCCTTTTAGTTCTAGTCATCCATGGAATTACATTGAAGTTAAAAGAGTTCAGTCTTGTGATGAGGACGTTAGTAGGTCGTCTAACGACAATGTGTGGAAACTTAACCATGACATGTAAAATGGGGTTGATTGTTTTTGCACCCAAGTCACTGGCAAATGTGAAGAAACTTAATCATTCAAGGTATAATGACGTACACACAACAGAGTCTGTAAAAAAAATCGGGTGTATATTGACATATGCACATTACAATGAAAAAGGTTGACACCATTATTAAATCCCTTAACTGTCATATTTGTAGCACCTAGGTAGTATTTGAAAATATGTATGACATAGTATTTGAGTTAATTTTTCTGGTCACTTCATCACACAATTGGATTACTGTAATGGAAGCTCTTAGTGGTCATCGTCATCATCATCTTCAGTGAGTTCAGAAATGAGTTGCACAACTTGTGACATGCACAGTAGACACATATAACACATACAGTGTTCTGCAAAATCTGCTTTGGTTGCCAGTTTGGTGCAAACCACAATTAAAGATTTTCAAGTAATATGTTTGCAAACGTGGATCAATTTGGTTCCAGCCTACAGTCAGGATTCTTTATCAGCCATCTAGATCCTCGTGCTCTCAGTTCAAATCCTGATTTATTGTGTCCAAAGTTAGATCCTCCACTTTTGAAAACAGACATTTTATAGATTCCCTGATGTACTTTGGAACAATCTGAGTGAGGAAGTGAAATTCGCTTATAAAATGAGTGAATTTGAGAAACTTTACAAACTTATTTCTGTAAAGCTGCTTTTACTTTAACTTGACTTGCACCTACCGTTTTTACTTTGTTGTTTACAACTTGTTTTTAGTGTTTAACCTTTTGTTATTTTAGCTAAGTTGCATTTGTGATATTTCTATCTTGCTTATACAAGTTTTTGTTTCTATCTGCTGTTCTTATGGTTTGCATCGTTCCTGATTTTTGTTTTTTTAAGTGTTTGAAATGTGAATCCCTGTTGCTGCTTTTTTTGTGTTTTACCTTTTCTTATTTTTGTATAGCACCTTAGAGCTTTTACCTTTTAATAAATCTATAAGATACCTTATCTGTATGTACTATTTATCATAGCCCAATTTCTTTTGCTGTCATAACCTATTTTACTGTAAGCAGCAATGGCACAGGCTGCATTATTAAAACCACACAGTATTCTTGAATTCTAGTTTGTTTTACAATTTCAGGTTCCCTGGAAGATAAACCGTTGCAAGATACCTTGGAAACCGATGGTCTTGAGACTTTGAGCGATACCGACAATGAGGAATTTAAAGAAGATGAGCTACTAAAGATCTTAAGAAGAAAACGATCTCTCTTTGAAAATCAGTTGAGGCTGGTTGATGAACTCATATCAAGCAAACAAGGCTCTGGTTAGATTAGAAAAAAGTGGTTCCCTTTGAAACTCAGTTGAGGCTGGTTGATGAACTCATATCAAACAAACAAGGCTCTGGTTAGATTTAGTGAAAAGTGGTTCTATTTGAAAATCAATTTAGGCTGGTTGATGAACTCATATCAAACAAACAAGGCTCTAGGTTAGATTAGTGAAAAGTGGTTCTATTTGAAAATCAATTGAGGCCGGTTGATGAACTCATATCAAACAAACAAACTGGCTCTAACAAAATCAACAATGAAACAATGGAATACACATATAATTTGCATGGCATTTGTTCGTAAAGTGAAGATCATTGTAAATGCACAGATATGAAGTTACCTTATTAATCTATCAATAAGGTAAGTACTTTTAACATTAAGAGAACATTTTCACAAAACGAAAAAACCAAAGAGAGATCTTGAGAAAGTAATAATTATTCATATATCTAACACAGAAAGACATTTCAACTCATTCCATGGAGATAATCAATCCTACATAGCACCAACTTTATAGCACGCCTAAAATAACTAGTGTTTAGGTGTATCAGCAGAATTTACATTGTATTATGTTCACTGTATTACAAACATCTGTTCATATGTATCACAGGTTGAAACTTGTCTTGAGTTCATCTTCATTTTTCAGGATATTTTAAAGTCCAGCATCTGGTGCTAGTAGCTAGTGATGTTAACAAGCTCTCCTTACATGTAGTATATTAGGTTACAGACCTCATTTAATCACATGATTAGCAAACCTAGCTTTATGTCTCTCAGTGTTGCTCTGTTGATGCAGCAGCATGGCACTACTTAACTAAATCTTCTTTAAATTCTATTGATTACACGTGAACAATGTAATATGACACAAGCCAATGTACAGTTAATATGCTATAACACATTCAAAATGACTTCACCACCATTTGAGCGTGATGGAAACACATTAAAGATCAGCACACATCATCATTAAACCTTGGAAGTTACCTTAGAATATATATGAAAAGGAAAATTTATTATGAAAAACAATTTAATGTGACAAAAAATATAATAGAAAACAATTTGGCGTAAAATATTATTGCAACGCACACTGACAAGATAAATCTTATAGAAATAGACAAAAAGGGATAAAAATGATAGAAACTGCTAAATACAAACAGTAACATCCAACAAAAATTTGAAGTGTTCAGAGACATGAAGTGGTAAAAGAAAAAACAAAAAGGCAAAAGTACTGTTTATTACTATGGTTACAATGAAGTAACCTACATTCTTCAAAATACCTATGTAAATAAGACTCCAATAATAAGTAACACCATATTTCTGTCAACACCATGCAGCTGTAAACCCTTTACATGTTTCATCAATGTGTAGCATCTGTTACTTCAAGCACTATGTTTACTTTATTTTCTTAAAGGTGGTGTGATACACTTCTAGAAAAGTGATGGCTTTATTCAAAAGTTGCACAGTGAAACCCGGAATGAAAATCTGAAGGAATTGTGTTTTCTATCTGTTACTGTTTTTGAGATTTTCAAAGTTGGGTGAAACTGCAAGTATGATGTAGAGTGTTGCACAGCCTTGCGTCTCTCTGCCGCCTGACGGAGCTCCTCCAAGTGTTGGTATTTCTTTTGTGAAGTCTATATATCTTTATAACTGAGTTTCACATTGGTTAGTGATATCAATAATTGTAAAGACGAAAATACATGCTCCCAAAACCCTTACAGCAGTGGAAAAGCTCCATTGCCCTTGAAAAAAGGGTTCAGTAAACAAATCATGACATACTAAGACATATCATGCAATGTCCTCTCTTGACATCATAAGTATGCACACTAGCCAGTGTTTATTCATGATGCAGGTATAAAACAGGAATTTGCCTGTAAAATCATCAGTATCTGATGCAATTTGTGGATATGACTATTTAACATTTTTAATGATTACTACAGCCAATATTCCAACATGTCATTTTCATGTCACATGACCTTAAAATCTACTTTCATTTCACCACTTTTTCACTACTTTTCACTTTCATTTCACTGCAGCTAGCTTAATACAAACAAATGGCCATTTGGCTGGCCAAGAAAAACTTTGCAGTCACCTGACCTGTGAGGTATCCGCTGAAAGCATGTTTCCTTTTTGTTTGACCATTGTATACACTTAATGATAAAGTGAAGGCACATGTACATATTTGACAGTAATTACCATTTTTAAGAAATTAGCTAGTGTTGATATGTTTAGTTAATTTAACAACTTACTGTATGCTACCCTGTTACCATAATAGCAGTAAATAGCAACTATGCTACTCTGTTACCATAATATCAGTAAAATAGCCAATTTATGCTACTCTGTTCCATAATATCAGTAAACAGCCAACTATGCTACTCTATTACCTTATTATCAGTAAATAGCCAACTATGCTACTCTGTTACCATATTACTTTTTACTATAATATAAGTAAATATTGCAAACAAACACCTCCAATTATCTTGTTAGTATTGCATATAGTTTACATAATGCATAAAAAGTAATGTTACTCCTTGAGTTGACAACGCTCTTCTGACATTGTATGCTGGTCACCCCTTTGACCGATGGTTTATCAATTTTTGGTTCCTTGCGTCAGCGAAGGAACCTATGTAGTCAGGTTGGCGTGTGTGTGTGTGCGTGTATGTGTGTGTGCATCTGTGACACTTGCTTAGGTTCGCTCTAACTCAATAGGGGAAAGTCAGACGTCAAACGTCATCTGGGGGAACTGGGGGGGGGGGGCAAAAGTCTGTTTTGCTTGGGTATGCTGTAACTCAATAAGCAAAAGTCAGATGAAAGTCAAACTTGGTATGTAGGTTTGCAATATTGAGAAGGTGTGCACTATTGTTTTAGTGGAGGTCAAAAGTCATCTGGGGGAACTGGGGGCAAAAAGTCTGTTTTGCCTGGGTACGCTGCAACTCAATAGGGGAAAGTGAGATGAAAGTCAAACTTAGTATGTAGGTTTGCCATATTGAGAAGGTGTGCCCTATTGTTTTTGTAAGAGGTCAAAGGTCATCTGGGGGAACTGGGGGCATTAGTCTGAAAACCTTGTTATGCTATGGATGCTCATATGTTCCATCAGTCTGCCTCCAGTGCATCATGGAAGTACTTCTTGAGTTAGCAGTTTCTTGATCAAATGAAGAAGCAGGAATGTGCTGTTTGCAGTACTGTAGGTGGTCACACCAGACAAGTCTTGGCTGGATCAGTTTACCTCCTTGTGTGTGAGTGCTAATGTGTTCATTCATGTAAGTGTCCTTTCAATTAGTGAAGAGGGCAGACAGCAATGAAAGAAAATAAGTCAGTTGGTGTTCTTACCAGTTTAAACTAGACTAGGGCATGTTGTCAGATTGAAGGGGCATAGATGTGATAAGCCTTATTGCAATTTGCAGAGATCTGCAGCTGTTTGTGTTTTGTAAAATGAATGGGATATTGCTGTATATTGCAGTTCTAAATCAACATCTTCAATTCATTGCATTAATTGAAATGGCTTTTTTGATATTTATGAATTCAGGCATATCATTTTACAGTATGTGTATTTCAAGTACAAGGAACCATAGTGCCCATAGTCTGCTGTGAAATCATGCAAAAAACTTCTTCTCTTACAGATTGCATGTATTACACTGTTGATGGTCACATTAGTGCTAAGGAAGTGGTTCCATGTGGGTGCATGTTTGTCATGTTTGGGGTCCAGTGTCTGAAATGGGCCATTTTATAAATGCATGAAATATGTTTTTCTCTCTACAGATTTTATGTTACAAAAGTGAGAGTTCATGGTTAGAAATGGGCTATCGTACAAAGTAATGCAATATGCTCCCTTTTACTTCATAATTGACATTATGTGCTCTCCATCTGTGCAAGGAACCACAGTGCCCTTGGGCTCTTGTTAAAACTATTATTTTGGTATTGCTTGGTCGTAACTTTATTGTTGTCCATCAGATACTAGACTTGTGGTATAGTTACTTCATCTCTTCAAGATAGTCTCTAAGAACACTACTATGTTCCTTGCTTGGTCATTTGATCACTTTTAGTATTTCCTATGAGAACACTCTAGGAATCGTGTTCCTGGTTTTGTCATTTCATTTCCTTGAGGTTAGACATCAAACCAGTAGAATTCTGTTCCTTGTTTTCTGATATCATTTCTCCATCTTTTAGACATCAAAACACAGGAATGGTGTCCCTTGGTTTGTCTTCAAGATCATCATCCAAAACAAAAATAGTCTAAACGTAAAAGAAAAGAAAAACTAGATTGGTGAAAAACAAAGGTAAAAATAGAATTAAAGCAACCTTACAGGGGTAAAGTAGTTAATGCCCCATGCTAAGTAAGGATATAATTATAGAGATAGCCAAGTCATAGGCTCCCTGGTAAGGTAAGGTTTCTGTATGAAAGTAAGCATATTGTAAAGGCTGTTTCAATAAAGAAAAATTGACAGCTCCTTAGTTAAGGTATAAAAAGAAGTAAAGGCCTTTTAATGAAAGGACACAAAGTGAATAAAACATAATTATTCAAGTACTGGTAATTCTGTATTCAATATCTCAAAAGCTAGAGGTGAGATAAATTCAATTAAAGGGTATAAGTAGTGCTGCAGGGTATTAATAATAGTACTGCAGGTGTAAACAGTACTGAAATATTAATAGTAGTGCAAGGTTTTGCAGTATTACTAATAGTACTGCAAGGCATAAGTAAGCATTGCCCCAGCATTAATACCACTTGGGGCAGGGTTGTAGCTAGCCAGCTTTAATGCTGGAACAGTCAGTGTCTTATGTGGCAATAGAAGGTAACCCAATCTCTCCCCCTTTCCCATAGCATCTACCCCATTTTTCAGCCATTAATTTTTCATTTTCCCAATTTTTGGCAAAAGTATTCCAGTCTTTTGTTGCTTTCATCCTTCTAAAGTATGTTTATAGATCCACTGCATGTAGGCTAGTAGTAGCAGCTGTAGCATACTGTCTCATTGGCTTATCGTCGTAATGTACAGCTCGTTACTGTAACATACTGTAGTGCTTGGTCTATAGCAGTGGAACAAAATCATGACATGCAATTTCTATCTTTCAAATTCTATGTTTTTATCATAAATAGCAATAAGGTGTTTTTTTTCCCACAATCTTTGTCCTCTCTGAGTGAAAGCAGGTATTTTTCAGCCAAAACAGCCTTTATTGCTGCATTTCTTGGGTACACTTAGGGCTACATGTAGTTAACAATAGGATGAAGAACAAAAAAATAAGCTACATTTCAGGGTTTTGGGGGTGAGTCTCATGTTTCAAACAACTAGTAGCCTAGCTACAGTAAACAACTGTCTAGTCTTAGTCTAAATTAGCATACAGTATGAAGTTACAAAAGTGATATTCACACTGAACCAGAAAGAAATGATTGTTGTACACTAGGAACCACAGAACTTTTTGTTTATGATGTAACAACAATAAACCAATGAGATTGCTTTAATTCTGCTGCTAGGAAAGGCAACTTGAATATTGTCATTAAATATTCAGAATCATCCAGGAATGTTCCAGGATCTCTCCTCTCACAAGTTGTTCCGCTTAGTGTGGAATATTCCTGGACTAACATGTGAAGCTGAGTAATTTGGGAATAGTCCTAGGTCTGTGCAGGTAGATTTGTGGTAGACAAGGACATGTGTATTTGACTGAGTGGTAGGTGGGCGGCCCAACATAGCTACAACCCTGCTGGAGGGTATAAATAGTACTGCAGTATTATTAATACTACTGTACAGGTGACATGAAAAAGATGTTGCGAAGTGTTGATCGAAATTACCATTGAAAATGCTGAAAATAGTCAAAATTTTCATGGAAGTCCATCAAACATTGATCACTTTGCACACAAATTTCTCTTTTACAATTTTGCATTATGAATAAATGTAATCCAATTATACAAATCTGTGATGTCTGGCAAAGGACTCACTTGATATTGCTGATGTTATCCTTTGTTTACTTATCCTTTATTTCACGAACAACTGAGAAGTTGACTTGCCCTGAGGGTTTTATTTTAGGCACCATGTCAAAAGTTGGCCGCCTGGCCTCTGGCACAGCTGCTGCAGCAGCTGTTAGTCAGTTTAGGAACAAAAGAGCACCTTAGCAACGAGGCCTTGCCAGCCAGTACAGCCGGCTGCGTTACCGTTATGTTTGGTCGTGACATGCTTCATGAATTCCCGATGCCACTGTGGCTGGGAGGCCGCTGCAGCCACTATTTACAGTATGTGTGTTGGAAAGTGGCTGCAGTCAGTGCAGCCACATGCTCTTTATTACTGAGTTTACCCTAGCAACGCCCAGCGGCTGCAGTGGCCTTGCCAGCCCCTGCAGGGGCCTTGCCAGCCAACTTTTGATATGGTACCTTTGAAACATGTATTGCCTTATTTAGAAATATTGATATCACTGCCAATGTGAAACCCAGTATTAGCAGTAATTAAGAGATAAAATGTAAAGGCTTCACAAGGACTGACACCCTACATAATTTGGTGGTTTGCATTTTCATCAAACTTTGGAAAAACCATATCTCAAAATGGTGATAGCTAGAAACACAATTTGAACAGATTTCAGTCTGCAACTCCTGAGTGAAGCTCTTTTATAGATGCATGTCACTTAGGTCTTAAAAGGATTAGTAACATTGCAGGGTATTAATATTACTGCAGCATATTAATAAATATTGCAGGGTATTAATAGTACAGCATGGTATTAACGATACTGCAGTATTAATAGTAGTGCAGGGGTTTAATAGTTCTGCAGTATTAATAATTGGACTGCATATTATATCTTATACAAAGATGTTATCATCAGCAAGATGTGATGTAAAACAATAGTGATATAATTAGATATTGAACAGTGATGGAAATTACCTTCTAATATCAACAGTGTAATCCTGTGATCTTATAATGCAATAAAACCTGGTGAATTGATTGTGAGATACGATTTTGGAAAAGAAAACCCACCATGAATGAAAAGAATAATCCACCAGCAGAAAGGAAGTGCCAAATATCGTGGCTATCGTAGAAGTCCAACACGATGCAAGGTCTATTGTGAACACGTGACAAAGCCGGTGTCTCCTAAAGAGAAAAACAAAACCAAACAAAAATATCCATCAAAGATAGGTGCATGATAACTTCAAAGTAAAGAATACTGGCCAAATTTAATAATCTTAGTCTTTGTGCAGTCATTTATTTTGACAATTGTTAATCTTCAACTTATCTAAAGTAAGATCAATTACTTGGTGTGTTGTTAGCTTTAGGTGATGTTGGTGTCTTAGATTTGTTCTAGCTATTAAAGCAATTGTCAATGGATGAGTTGTGAGTTTGAGATTATTTTGGAGTGTCTCGAATGATAGAATACTGACATTAACAATAACTTGTGACAAAAACAGATCTTGCTGGACTGATAAAATTCTGATATTTCACAAGCATGAGCATTTGCATGCCAAAATGAACATTTTCTTTCTTTCTCTTTAGAGCATTGATTTTGGTAGGGGAGCATGACTAGATCTTCTAAATTTCCCTAAAGGCAGAGTAATAGATTAATTCAAATACGATGCTGCTGTCCATATATATTAAAGGACAACCCAAATTGAAGGACAAAGTGTTTCTCTGTTTGAATGGCAGGAATATACAATATATTTTACAAGAAAAAAAAAATGTGCTGACAACTAGAAAAGAACCTTTCTGCTTAAAGGGGAGATCAGGATGTGACTAAGAAAATTCACCTTTAGTTGATTTTCCTTTCCAAACTGATTGTTCAAGGAAATATAGAGATGTTGGGGAGGTGTTTGAAGGTAGAAGAAACGGTACTTATTGCGTTAATTACTGTTGAATGTGATCTCTTAATATTTGTCAGGTACAAAAAATAAACGTTCATGTACAAGACAAGATCGCCTCCTCTATACGATCACCAATCACAGGGTAAGACTGAGATGACGTTATATGAATTAACATAACCGAATGTTTATGGTTCCCATGCTGTTCGTGCATTGTGCAATGCTAAGTAAACAAGGGTTTAGTGATAGTAGTTGATACATACAGCACACACAGGCTACACATGAAACTGTTCAGCCACACCTCTTACCTTGAAAAGGCAATAGTATTGAATATTCATATTTGATTCGATGAATATGGATGTTACAGACTTTCGGAGTTCCTCACAGATTTTTTGCGAATTTGACTTGTTTCTGGAAACTGTCCACATGTTTTGAGATAATCTTGATCATATTTGTTAGTTGTAACTCATTGTACGATACCGGTGGGGAATTGCAGTGAAATAAATTGTGAAAATAAAGACTGATTTCCCTTTTAAGTGAGGTGAAAGAAACGTGGAAAGCAACTAAGGCAAGTTTCGAGAGCTGTGACGTTATGTATGGCTACATCTTTTCACATATAGCTAATATACAGTACTGTTCATAATGTATGGGGGTCAGTAAAATGTCTTGCATGTATACGGAAAAGAAAAGGATAAAACTTGCTTCCTATTTCATGATTAATTTAATACATTTAATAAGTTCAGCTTTATTACCACACACAAGGGTAATTAATAGGTATAACCTAGTATGCACATTACAAACGTAGGAATGGTAAACCCTAAGTATGACCACAAGGTCTTGAATATGAGTATGAACTACCTAAGTCTTGAGTACGAGCACAGAAAAGTATACTCGAGTACAAGTACAACTTGAGTACTACAGACCACTAGTCAGCTACTTAGTATGAAAACACCGAGGATAAAGTCCTCTGGATGCTTCATAGCATGACATGGTAAAATTTGAGTCCAACCATTTGGACTTTTCTGAGCAGTTGGTACTGATTTGTAGCCACAGGAGAGATGGAAAGGTACATATACCTGCCAAGCAGTCACTGCCTTGTTCAAAGAAGTAAAGAGCTGGAGCCCATAGCAGCATTGTCATCACAATGAAGAACAGAACCAAAGGAGTCAATCTTTCTCTGTGGAATAACTAAAAGATAAAAATGTTGCAACATCATCAACAACATCATCATCATCATCATCATCATCATCATCATCATCATCATCATCATCATCATCATCATCATCATCCCATAGCAATCTTGGACAAAAATGTTCGGACACTTTGTCATACGTCGCAAATATAATACTGAATTTTAGGTGAGAGGATAACATGAAACCCTGTGCCCCTTTGCAATAGGAGTGAATGTACACTTTGAACAACAATCCTATAGCCAACATTGAACGGGGAGCGGGGTGTCCCAAGGTATTTTGTCCAAGATTGTATGAGTTTTTTGGGAGTAATTTTGGAGCGTTGTTGGTAGAAAATTGAACATTTTTGGACAAGTTGCATCGCAAAAATTGGTTATGGAGGCCTGTGGACTTCACTTTCAAGTATTCTGAATTTTGACTATGAATTGAAGTCATTTGCATTTGGGGGTTTGTGTTTTGTTGAAAACAAGTGATCATGAATGAATAGACTTTGATTGGGCAGCTGTTGCATTGTGTTGTAAGAGGAGTGTTACTGCAATTGTAGAATGGTGGTAGGTATCCCAGTTGTAAGATATTCTGAAATAGCTCCACATTCTACCACAATGCGTAAAGGTCAGAACTGTTGAATCAGCTTCATATTAAAATAATGGCAGAACGTTAATAAATGCTGGTTTTTTACATTATTTGCAGGTAATTCAAGACTTGTGACTACAATTTTGACATTGCATGAAGCTGCTAACATACAGTATGTAATCTTCATTCTTGTAATCTACACAATTTTCCCACGGTTCACTTAAAGTTTCCTGTAAAAACGTTTGGTAGGAACGTGGGTTTCATTAACCTATACTGGCCATGCTGTCGTTAGGTCTAAGTCAGCTTGGATGGGAAGGCCAGGGTTCGATTCACAGCATGACCAGAGTGTTTTTCCCTTATCAATTATTCATTTATAAACTCAAATGTCTGTCAACTTCCCATCTTTTATTCATTAATATAACACATGGTAATATATATATATGTTAATATAATGATATAGCTCTAACAACAAAAATGTATAATGTACTCTGAAGTCTGTTGAAACTGCTTAAAATGACTCACACATTGTAGTGCACCATGTACGGTACAATAGAATAGGTGTCACAATGTCACTGCTATATGAATATGAACAAACCTCACATCTATTAAATTTTCATTTTTTGGGTTTCTTTTGTATAATGATAGTACACTTTTTTCACTCAGATTAACCTGCAAGTCAGACTTAATAGTCATTATGTGTAGTTACTTTAATACCAGACACCACGCCATCACTGTGAACAATTTGAATACATATACATTGATCTTTTGTCAACTGACTACCAACATTTTAGTGGTTTTTTTTTAGTTTCTTCGGCAGGCCTACCTGTTTCAATATCAGAGATTGAGTAGAAAGTACATCATTTGTATCATTCAAAATGTTTTAAAGTAGTTTCCTGGTTGACAAGATTCATTGGACTTGTGATGTTACCTCCTCAATGGTTGCATTTTATTTAGCACATTTGGTGCAAATACATCGATTTGACTGACTTATTTCTTCCTTTATTCCGTAATAACATTGAAAACATTCACACAATAATATTATTACAGTCAACCAACTTCAATATAGACCTAGAACATGCACTGCTGATGTTTCTTGTTGCAAGGAATATCACCCCCTATTTTGCCATTTAATAACTTACTTCAAATTGACGATTTTTGCTGTGCACCGCGCATGCATCTGACCCGTTGAAATTCTCAGACAATCTTGTACAAAATTGTTGGGACACTTTGTCATATGTTGCAAATATAATACTGAATTTTAGGAGAGAGGTTACCATGAAACCCCGCGCTCCTTTCCAATGTTGTGCTATAGGAGTGAATGTACACTTTGAACAGCAATCCTATAGCCAACATTGAACGGGGGCACGGGGTGTCCCAAGGATTTTGGTCCAAGGTTGTAGACCTACAATTGACACAGATGGGAGGTCAGTTGAGAGTTGTTTCACCCAATCATAAAAAATGGCTAATCTACCAATAGAGAGTAGTATTGGCAGTAATTGAGTCAAAATGATTCTTAATCTGTTACATCTATCTAACACACCTAGAGATAGTAGACCACCGCACCTACATATGGTAGATCACCACACCTAGACATGGTAGATCATCACCTCTAGATATGGTATATCACCACACCTAGAGATGGTAGATTACCACATTCGGAGATGGTACAGTATATCACCACACCTAGAGATGGTATATCACCACACCTAGAGATTGTAGATCACCACACCTGGAGATGGTAGATCACCACACCTGGAGATGGTAGATCACCACACCTAGAGATGGTAGATCACCACACCTGGAGATGGTAGATCACCACACCTAGAGATGGTAGATCACCACACCTGGAGATGGTAGATCACCACACTTGGAAATGATGGATCTCATGCTGCAAACACAGTGGAAACCAAATTATCAGTGTATATTAAGGCAGCATATAACTTGATTTCATTAATTTGATTTGTGTGTTCTGTGAAGCTGATGTCTATAAACATGTTGTGTGTAAATATGAAAGGCAGAGCAAACTCAGTTTTAATTTCGTTTCCTTTTAATTATGCCTCAATCACATTCATATGTTAGACTAACTTTGACCTGAAATTTGATCTCACCTTCATCAAGATGTAGAAGCCAAGGTAAAGAAGGAGATTCATAATGAAGATCGAAAGGAGAAATGATGCAAAATCCAGCGGTTTAGTTATGAGACCAAACAAGCTCCTGAAAAAGTGACAAAAATAGATAAAGATGAAAATATGCAAAGTTAGATACAGTAAGATATACAAAATAGTGAGCTATATGAAGAAATATTTGTTTCAATAAATAAACAAGTATTATTCTGATACATGCGTGCACCCTCACCAGGCTCTGCGGCCACTCTCACCAAGCCATGCATCACACTCACCAACCAAGCTATGTAGCCACCCTCACCAACCAAGCTATGTAGCCACCCTCACCAACCAATTAGCTATGTAGCCACCCTCACCAACCAAGCTATGTGGCCACCCTCACCAACCAAGCTATGTGGCCACCCTCACCAACCACGCTATGTAGCCACCCTCACCAACCAAGCTATGTAGCCACCCTCACCAACCAAGTCATGTAGCCACCCTCACCCACCAAGCTACGTGGCCACCCTCATCGACCAAGCTATGTAGCCACCCCCACCAACCAAGCTATGTAGCCACCCTCACCAACCAAGTCATGTAGCCACCCTCACCAACCAAGCTATGTAGCACATTCACCAATACTATCATTTCCAGAGACATGGATAGTACCCTTGACAGTATCATTGAAATCACAACACAGTGACATGTGCAGTGCTGTTGATGACAAACACTTGAAATGTGTAGCAAACTTCATAATATAGTGAAGCACCTTTGATATCACAGTGACATCCATAGCACAGATATCAGAGTGACATGTATAGTACCACCGACATCATGCAGTGACATGTACAGTACCACCGATATCATGCAGTGACATGTACAGTACCACCGATATCATGCAGTGACATGTACAGTACCACCGATATCATGCAGTGACATGTACAGTACCACCGATATCATGCAGTGACATGTACAGTACCACCGATATCATGCAGTGACATGTACAGTACCACCGATATCATGCAGTGACATGTACAGTACCACCGATATCATGCAGTGACATGTACAGTACCACCGATATCATGCAGTGACATGTACAGTACCACCGATATCATGCAGTGACATGTACAGTACCACCGATATCATGCAGTGACATGTACAGTACCACCGATATCATGCAGTGACATGTACAGTACCACCGATATCATGCAGTGACATGTACAGTACCACCGATATCATGCAGTGACATGTACAGTACCACCGATATCATGCAGTGACATGTACAGTACCACCGATATCATGCAGTGACATGTACAGTACCACCGATATCATGCAGTGACATGTATAGTACCACCGATATCTTGCAGTGACATGTATAGTACTGCTCATATCATACAGTGACATGTACATTACGTTGATATCATGCAGTGGCATGTATAGTACTGTTAACTAAATGCATTGCAATGTCTGACCTGATAATTAAAAGTAATAATATTTCAAGCTGGAATATGAGTTTTACTAGCAACCACCTGGTTATCTATCTTTGTTCTTCATTAGTGTTTCAGGGAAGAGAAAATAGGGGAAAGATCACCTGTCACAAAATCTGAAAGAAAAACTAGCTCATCTTCCAGATATAAAAATATGATAATTGTCTCAACATTTTTGTTGGCCCTACAAAATTCAGACTCTTCAAAAAAGGGTATATACTTTATGTAAGCTAACCTCATACATGAAG
Organism: Stichopus chloronotus; assembly: GCA_021234535.1. Classification (NCBI taxonomy): domain Eukaryota; kingdom Metazoa; phylum Echinodermata; class Holothuroidea; order Aspidochirotida; family Stichopodidae; genus Stichopus; species Stichopus chloronotus. Next base: position 7,752,530 of record CM037842.1, read on the forward strand.
TATATACCAAAAAAAAACAGCTTAACAGTCAATCACTGTTACTTGAAACCACACAGACCCATGGGAATGGATATGAATATTCATTCATGCAAAAATGCGGCTTGAACAATTTTTTATTTTTTGTAGTGGCTCTAACATGGTCTGTGTAATTTGATTTTAACTGACAAGTTTTCAACTCATATTCCAGCTTTTAGTTACTATATCTATCTAAAGAATACTCACAAGGCCAGGTTACATAAGTTACCAAACAGAAGAATCGCAAAGCGTCCCTGAGGCAGGAAAGATAAAAAATTAAACTGATGTAGAATATGACGTACCTGTACATAACTGATGAATGACTCTAATGTGTTATTGTTTCCTAGTGCTACCTTCTTTTTAAAGTTGTTTTTTTTTTCCAGTCTTTCTCATCCTCAGAATTTAAGATATTCAGATTTGATGCAAAAATTAACAAAATATAGACTAACACCGGCAAGAAATAAATTTAATGTACGGTAGAATTTTGTTTTGCTTATACTTAAAAATTAATTTAAAGATGTGGAATCACTTAATTGAGAATTACAGTAGCTGAGACTGAAGTACAGTACTCAAAGAGAGAAATAATCCACGACCAAACAGATTTGAAATAATTCAATATACAGGCATTGCCAATCAATACAGGAAAGACCCCATAAGCAAACAGACTCTTACAGTACAGTACTTTAATATACAGGAAATGGGTGAAAGGCCCAGCACACCAAATATAATCACACAGAAGTGTAATACTGTGTACAGGTATGTAAATGGGTGAAAGGCCCTCACTACCAAACAAACTCCCACGGTAGTTTAATATGTTAATTTATGAAAGGCCCAGCATACTACACAGACCAGGGATGATCCTTAAGCAACTGAAAATGGTTGTCCGAAGGACAACCAGCTGCAAAAATTTGGTTGTCCTGCCAAAAATTTGGTCGTCCTCCCCAATGGACATATATAAAAACAAGAAATGTCCAAATGTGTATTTTGCACAGTCAAGACCATGTTTTTATTTGTCTTTGTTATACAGGTTGAAACTTTCCACAGCTAAATTATACTACTGACTTGTAACTTAAAAGTAATGCTCAGGGTTTCTCCAAAGGGAAGGGGGGGGGGGAGGATTTCCAGAAGGAGGCTGGTAAAATTCCACCTTTTCACAACAAAAAAAATGTCATTATCTAGAATCACTGATGCTGTAAAGTATATATCATATAGAAGAAAATCTCTGTATAATATATTGTTTGTTTCAAATCAAAATATGATACATTACTAATCTTGAACGGTACTATCACTATTTAGAAAATTCATTCCTTTTGAATCAGAATCTGACAGTACGCATGAAGTGTCCATTGAAAACACACCATCTGAGTGGCTTATCTGAATTTGCTTCAACTGTCAACTCATTCTCTCCTTTCCAAGGATTTTTTTTTTTTTCGCCTGCGTGAAAACATAATCCCGGGGAATCAAAACAGTTCTAAAATATTTTTCACCCCTATGTTGGAACAATCCATTTTGTTAATCTCAAATACACTGTGGGCCAGCACGAAAATTCTGCACTGTGATTGGATGAATTACGTACTACTTGGACTAGCCCACATTATGGGGGTTTTAAAACTCCATGAATATAATGTACCAGCTCTCCTTGCAGTGGCACATATGGCCGAATTCTTTGACTGCGAGTCATGTATCTGGTACTTGCTGTGTACAGTATGTGCATGTCTGGTACAGTAAAATCAGTTGAAACATGAGCGTACACTGAGGCTGTTTGTTTGGCGTTTTTACGTACCGTGGATTTCGGGTTGTTTTGGCGGTTTTTGTGAAAAAAAACAGATGTTTTGGAATGGAGTTCATGCATGTTAAATATTTTAGATGCATCTCAGTGTTGAGTTGTACGCATTGTGTCACAATATAAATGACCAGGGGTAACATTTGGTCGTCCAAAGGACAACCTGAGGTAGTAACTTTGGTCGTCCTACAGAAATTTTGGTCGTCTCGGACGACCGGACGACCGCTAAATTTCATCCCTGCAGACTCATACATTAGTTCAACATACTGGGCAGGCAGGTAAATGGATGAAAGGCCCAGCATACCAAACAGACTCACACATTAGTTCAATATACTGTATAGGCATGCAAATGGATGAAAGGCCCAGCATACCAAACAGACTGACACATTAGTTCAATCATAGTTAATATATAATAACTATGGTTCAATGTACATGCATGTTAATGGATGAAAGGCCCAGCATACCAAAAAGAGCTCACACCTTAGTTAAATATATCGAAAGGCCCAACATACGAAACAGAATCACAGTCCTTAAATATATCCAGGCATACAGTATGTTAATGAAAGAAAGGCCTGAGTATACCAAACATATACTCACACATTAGTTCAATGTACATGCATGTTAATGGATGAAAGGCCCAGCAAATATAGAGCTCACACCATAGTTAAATATATCGGTGTGTTAATGGATGAAAGACTTTGCAATCGCACCAAACAGACTCACTTCATGGCACATCAATGAACCCCACATAGTGAACATAAACCAAATAAATACAGTTCAATATGCTATAAAGTCATAACGATTAGAGAAACAGTTAACTTACTAAATGCATTGGTTTGAAATCTTTGTTGGCAATCATACTGCGGAATTCTAGCTTAGCTCTGGCAAATGTCCCTGTGTCTGAAATCAACCAGCAAAAAATATATTGCACAGTAAACAAGGATTGATGTAACATAAACAATATTGAAGGGCCAGGTTTATCTTAATAGGATGGTCAAGCCACAAATTTAGCTTTGATATGTTTGAGAGTAGATTAATCAATCTAAAACCATTCTGGAAAAAATTTCATTCAGTTTCCATGTTTGGTTGTCAAGATATTATCTGTTGATTAACCCTCTTTGTTACCAAATACGAACTTGAAGCAAGCAGGAGTGACATCATCTCCCCACTTGGATGGAGAGTCTTTTGTTTTCTTCATTATTGACTTTATTTCTTTGATGTTGAAATCAGTAGGTGGTCAGCTTAAGTACTGGTTACATGAAGGTCACAAAACCCTAATACATTCACATATTATCATTGATGACATCACTCCTGCTTGCTTAGAGTTCACTTTTGCTAGCAAGTGTGTTAACTTCACCTGCTCATATCTCGAGAACCACACATGGTAATTGAATGGAATTTTCATTATATTTGTCAGACTTACAGTATGTACTCTTCAATACAACGCTAAATTTTGTGGCTGGAGGCCATCCTTTTAAATGCTTCCTGAAATGCAGGGAATTGGCATGGCATGTTTTTGCTTCATAAAAAGGTAAAAGTATAAACATGATGAATACTGTACACTGTATATACAACAACCACTTACAGTTTAAATGCAGGATCTATTTGCGCGATACTTCCTTCAGCATCTTGAAGGCTACAGCCGAAGCTTCTACAATCAAAGCAAAAGACCTGCAAAGAAATCTCAAAGCCGAATGCCACAAACTATTAACAACATATGATACCACCACTGCCAATGCCTTTTGGAACAGAACTAACATTAAGTTACGCTCCCTAACCCACAAACTCAAACTTCGAGAACGAATTAAATTCCGCAATGCGATCAAATTCACCCCCTCTTTGGACACCGATACTTCAGACATGACGCAAAGTCAGAGTCAGCGCAAAAGAAGATTTCAAAGACATCAAAGAAAGCCGCCTGTCTTGAACAACACTTCCTCACTTGTGCCACAACAGGACGCTGAGATATCCACCACGGAACAATTCACCTTACACGACCTCAGCCCCATTAATCTCTCTAGTGAGGTGTTTAATTCTGCCGAAATTTCACTTTTATCTAAAGGACCTTCATTCTGCCCCACCCCTTGAGATATTAAGTGGTTAAAAACTATCCATGATGTTGACAGTTTCAAAAGACAGATACGTACTGCTGTATACTTCCACAACAAAGAGAAAGGTAAAGATGACACTTCTGCAGAAACCAACCACTTTCCCAGGATACCATCTACCAACAGCTAAAAGCAGCATACCCAAAAGTATAACTATTTCTAGTGAAAATAAGGCAAGATTTTCTTGACCCTAACAACCGAAGAACACCAAAAGATAATCCTAGTAGGCCAGAGCATTTGGCTATCCACCACCTCCAAAATAGGGACACCACCATCAGAATCCAGGATAAAGGAAGCAGATTTGTTATCATGGACAAACTGGACTGAACAATCAATTGTATAATCCTTTACATGATACTTCTTTAGAAAAGGACCCTACTGTATTGTTTTTTCCTAAGGTGATTGACTGGGCTAACAAATGGGAAGAAAAAAACAAACTAGTTCAGAAATATGTAACTGGATAACCGAAGTAAATCCTAAGCCAGGCGTAGCCTATGGTAGCATCAAGACCCACAAAGATGGTAATCCTCTTCGCCTAATCACTTCATGCTGTGGTTCTAGCATTGAAAGGCTTTGAGCCTTCACTGAATTCTATTAAAACCTCTGGCCCAAAAACTACCTTCTTTTATCAAAGACACCACCCGCCTACTTAATAAGATTGAGGAAGTGAATAGGCTAGGCTACTTGCCTCATGGGATGTAGTTGCTATGTTCCCAAATATCGACAACAATCTCGGAATTTCTGCGGTCTCGAAATATCTTAACACCAGAGATAATCTATTTCCTAGTACCCAGTGCATTGTGGAGGCAGTCAAAATTTGCCTTTCTTGCAACAATAGCCAATTTGGCAACACTCATTTTGTTCAAAAGCATGGCACAACCATGGGCCTACAGAATGCCTGCAGTTATGCAGACCTAGCAATGGGTATAATACATGAACAAGCTACGTCATTAGGACCTGTTACGCCAAATCTATTGGTGGCATTATAGAGACGATGTTGTTGATATCTGGACACATGGTATTGATAAATTACTGGAATTCACGGATTTCATTAACTCTATCCTACCATCCAGTTTGAGCTTCTTTACTCCCCTCATTTACTTCATGTTTTAGACATTACCATATACCTTAAAGATGGTCTTCTCACCACCGATGTCTACGCCAAACCTACCGACAGTCACCTTTATCTACCATTTAACAGCTCACATCCAACCCACTGCAAAACTGCCATCCCGTTTAATGTTGCACTTAGAATTCAAAGAAATTGTACCAACGATGATACCTTTGTCCGTAGATCTTTTGAATATAAGAAATACTTACAATGCCAAGGTTATAACCCTACTTTGATTGGGACAGGTTTTAAAAAAGGAGCCATCCTTTCCTGTTCAGATCTACTAAAACCCAAGGCCAAGGATATTCATAAAAAGTACCCACTTGTGTTAGACTTTAACCCACGTCTTCGAGATATTTCCAGAATTCTGCATAAATACTACCATCTCATTTCCGATTCCCCTGTCGTAAGTGAAATTTTCCCCAAACATTCTATCATCACTGCCTGTCGTAGGATCAAAAATCTGAAAGAAATGGTTGCCCCCTCAAAATTGAAGGCCAAGGTCAATGACGTGGTATGGCTACCGATTTAGGATATTTCACCTGCAACAAAAAATGCGACCTTTGCCAAAATTACTCTTCTAACTCCCTTTCTTTCCGTAGCTCAGCCACAAGGTCATTCATACAAAATCAAGCAAAAAATCAGATGTACTTCCCATTTTGTTATTTATCTTGTTACATATACTAAATGCAATGTTCAATATACAGATTCCACCTCTCCCGAATTCAAAGTAAGCTTCCGGAACAATAAGTCCGCCATGCTCACCAACAAAACAACCTGTGAATTATCTACCCACTACAACAAAAATCCCCATAATCTATCCGATTTTGTCTTCTTGCCTATTGAACAAATTTGTCAAACCGCCAATCCCAATAAAACCCTTCTCAAGCGTGAAGTTTACTGGACCGCTCAATTACTCACTCTCAATCCACATGGTCTGAACAAAAGAACTGAAGTACTTCGTTTGAACAACAGAATTCACTACGCCTCTTGATTCTTTTGTATTCTTTCCTCTGCTCTATCTTGGTCTGCATCTGTATTTTCTCACTTTCACTACTTTTACTTGCAACTGAAGAAGGTCGAATGACCGAAACGTTTTGTGCCTGTACTTGTAAATAAATTTATCTGGAGTAACAGAAGTTGTGTTTCTTTATTTCATCTTTCATTCATATATATATATAGCAGTATTTTTCTTGAGTTGAAATCAATGAAAAAAAACATTTTTGCAAAATTAATTCCACAGTGAGATGTAACCTATGATATTTCAATTCCATAGTTTACTGGTTAACTTACTGGCTTAAATTTGTTTTGTCCATTTCAAGACGACATAATTACCCAAACATATTACCCTGTAGCACTGCATCCATAACAACCTGATGTCAATGTCAAAATAGTTGATATTATATTATATAGTTGAAAGTGCAGTTGGCACATAGGACTGCGCGCTGTTGGGTAACTACATCACAGTATAGTTTACTGTATGAAACTATGTGAGACAAAGAGCTTTCTAACTTCTCCTAGATGGAGCTGTTCCTGGCAATGTACAGTATCACTAAATAACTCCAGTCTAGCTGTTACCACTACTAGCCCACCTAACAAGATCTGTTCATAAATTGCAACTAGCCCTAGCTATCAGACAATATACCTGAGAAAGAACAGTCACAGCTATCATATGGAAGGTAGCTAAGAACATAAAGCTCCATGGGAGAGAATTTCATCATCTAGTTCAGCCATATCCATGAAAAGTCAAACGCAAATCAAGTGAACCCTCCCTCACTAACCATTATCCCTCCCCCTTCCCCCCTTGATCAACACATAACCAAAGACAGTGTCAGTGGAACTGAGTCACTATATTTAGTATACATATATGATTAGTGTACTTACCAAACTTCATGGTACTCTTGTAGTAGATATGTAATGACATGTAGACACATATAGAGATGTGGAGCACGAAGAATATAACATAAGTATAAATGTTATGAAATATCTGAAAAAGAAAAAAAAAATCATGTGTACTTGATTCATGTACAGTACAGCAAATATGACATTTAATTAATGTATCATCTGCATTAAAGTGATTCTATAATTGTAACGCGAATGGAACATGCTTGGATATGTGATGCTATATACAGTCATATCTGACGTTCCTATGTGATGCTATATGCAGTCATATCTGATGTTCCTATGTGATGCTATATGCTGTCATATCTGATGTTCCTATGTGATGCTATATGCAGTCATATCTGATGTTCCTATGTGATGCTATATGCAGTCATATCTGATGTTCCTATGTGATGCTATATGCAGTCATATCTGATGTTCCTATGTGATGCTATATGCAGTCATATCTGACATTTCTATTACCAGTCATTAATGTAGTAGGAGAATAAATGAGCTATGAGGTAATATATGCCAGATAACAGATAATTGGCAATATATGCTAGAAACCATTGGACTTAGTACTAATGCATGTGAGATTTAGAAAGAAAAAAAAAGAAATTGCTGGCTGCTTTAAAAATTAAAGGTTAAGGTTAAGTCACATCAGTGACTATCTACCTGTACGGAGATCTAATCTCACCAATTCCAAGTAATTTCAAGTACTTTGTTATTGCAGGATACACCATTAGACCTCCTCTATTTCCTGAGCAGAGAATCAGATGTATCAATGGAAGGAAATCATCATTAGGTCCTGAGATTTCCTGTTAGTGCTCATTCAACATTTCCTGACCAGCTTTAGCATTGATGTACATCAGTCTAATTAAAAACAATGACCCAAGCTGGTTCTTTCCTGACTTAGATATGAAAGTAGCGGTCATTTGTGGTTTCATCTGTGGCAGCGATCCTCAACATACTGGGAGTTAGACCTACTGACATGATGACGTTAACATATTACAGCACAGGTTGAAGACCACAACACTTTAAAATGTATGCGCAGTATGGCCTAACAAACCAAGAAATATCTTTGACGCTACACTGAATTCTGTATGGTTGGCCACTAACGATTAAACTATCAACGACAGAAGCTTGGGTAATGGGCATAAATCACTGAAAGAACTGCAGTAATCCAGAGCATGTCAACTGACTCCAGAATTAAGTGCTTTCTCTCTAAACCGAGTAACAACATCATAATGAATACACATCAAATTATGTATCCCCATGCTGTTGTATTTTACAAAGACAAGGTAATGACATGTCTTAATTACAAGATAGTTTAAAGCAGAATCAGGCCTCATTAATACATCTGGATTTAGAATGATTCTGAAAGTGGCAGACTCTCATCATCATGGTCACTTTTAAGCATTCAAAGGCTTGATGAAGCAGTTTCCAAATGAAAAAAGTAACATGCATCAATGACAAGATCAAAGATGGCATACACATGATCAACACCGATATGATCAACACCAACATGATCAACACAATATGATCAACACAATATGATCTGCACAGGCTGATCAACACAATATGATCAAGACAATATATTCCACCACTGATACCTGTACCCCCCCTTCCCTAGAACACAATACTGGCATGACAAGAAAGGAAGCATGCAGTGGGCATGGGTGTACAGGAAAAGGAGAGGTGGGGCAGGCATCACAACTACTTTTTTCCTGAAGCTTTTTAAAGGGGGATAAGTACTGGTGACAAACATTTTACGTAGCTTTTGTACTTTCTCCGTCTCAAAGTTGGGTCTAAGTTTATTTACGTGACAGATTTGTGGTAAAAATAATCTGAAAATATTAAATTGTCAGAAGCTGTCTCAGCAGAGAAAAAAAAAAAATGCATTTTTCATATGTTGGCATCCCATAGATAATAGTCATGAGTATGTTATATGCCCCTCCCTGTAGCTTTGCAGATGTAGGCTACTGTTCCTGGTTAAATATACATCAGTGTCTTCCCCCAGAGTTCAGATAAACACTTATGACTTTTGACCAAATGCCATTCCTTGATTCAAGGTACACCTGTACTGTGTGCTGTGGCAATTTCTGACAAAATGCTAACTCATGAATAGTTTCAACTATTCTTATCCCCCTCTGAAGGTTTCAAAATAATGAACCTGTAGGGTTTTAAAGGTTTCCAAAGACAAAAATGTGTTTTTTATAGGTTCACAAGGTTTTGTTTCCAGCACAATGAAAGGAAATAACAGTAAATTCTTGCCTTAATTCTCTTAGACAAGTTTCGAATCTAACCTTTCAGGTGTTTAATACTTTATTGTCTGTCATAGATCAGACAAATTAAAAATATACATAGCAGGTTTAATAAGTTATTTTGAAACTATATCTCGGCTCCCATGATGAGAAAAATGATTGTATGAAATACTGTATATAATGATATCAATCATACAACAATTGTAAACTACTGTATACAAAGCGAAATACTGTAAACTACAAACTGTGGTAAGGTTATTGGGAACCAAGCATGTATGACTTATTCATTTCCTTACTGCAAGTTTGGTTTATAAGTGATCCTGCACAACATCCTGTTAACTTTCTGGTTTTCTAAAACAATGCATTACACTCTGAAAAATACCAAAACAGGAAATTATTTAAAAAAAGTGAAAAGAAAAATTACAAATCCCATTAAAATGAAAAGATTAATATTTGAAGAGCATGAAGTACAAGCATCATCCACAGATGTATTGCACTCATCTACAAGCTGATCATCTTCAGAGCTGTGATTAACTACATGATGTACTATCTTCATTACAATAGGAAGTAATAACTCTACATGCAAAATGTATTGAATATTCATGAATAAGATATATCACAGTTTCTAGGCCATTTTTAAACTGAGATACTCCTACACTGATGTCATATATCACAATTTAGTGTTTAATGAGTACCCCGGATACCTGGTTCCAAACTTAACCTGGTTCCTTCATAACGTGACCAAGAGCCCAACGGCTCTATCTTTCCTTGTGCTTCCAATATATACATACTGTAAACTGATATGCTTGACATTGAAATATATCAAAGACCCATTTAAGTTACTGCAATTAATAGATGTTAAGTTCTATGATATTGAACAAAAGAAGTTCAAACTACAAAAAAACAAACAAAAAAACAGTGGGCTATGCGAAGGGTAGCCCTATGCATTTATTTGTTCCACTTGGTTATGTAACTTTATTTATCCATTTGTATTACAAAGCACAAACAACTGTAAATCTTTCACTTAAAGCCCTAAAAAAAGGATTCTGCAGATTACAATAAGGCTTATCATATATCTGTATATGGCGCCGTTCACCAGATAACACTGACAGTATGCCAAGAAGGGGATAACTAGAATCAATTTTAACTGACTGGTTTTCTTCCATAATTGTGTCTTGCCCACCTTACTACTGCAAAGCCAATTACATCAATACACATATATCACCACGGAAACATGAGGATATACTGTAAACTGATCCAGTCTCTTTCATTTGATCATGAATCTACTACCTCAAGCATTGGCTAGAGGGAGATTGATGGACCATATAAGCATCCAGAACATGAAAATAGGGCAAAGGTGTTTCAGTAACCAAAAGTCCATTGCACAAAGCATGAACAAAAATTCAAAATTTTCTGCCTCTTACACAGACTAAAGCAACCTTACCCTTTGCCCAAAATGCTAATGAGATTGGAAATAAAATGCCATGGTCACATGCCTGTCACATACCTAATGTCTACCAAAATCTTCCTACCTCAGTTGGAGAAAATTAGACAAGGCACAGCAAAGATATTGTCATATCAGGAATTTTACATACAGTTTTGCCCATTAATTATACTGTATGTAAGTCAAGGCACCAAAAACAACAGGGCACATCCACTGAATATGATACATGTAAGCATCAAGTTTGAGAAAAATTAAGTTCTCAGTTATTGATTTATCAAGTCACATACCTCACATTAAAGTCTCACTTTCTCATTAATGGGCAATATATGAGCACCAAACATAACAGGGTACATCTACATAATGTATGTGATACATGTACACATCAAGTTTGAGAAAAGTTGCGAGCACTTGGTTATTGAGTTATCAGGGTCACATACTTCGTATTCAAATGTCATCACATACACACCCAAACTCACACACACACACATAAAACACTCTGAATTGACTGCATAGATTCCTTTGTTTTACACAATTAAGGAACCAAGAATAAAAAACACCGGAAGTAACTGCTTTGTGAACGAATTGTGTCATATATTGTTGAATTGCACCTACTATCCACCACAGCAAATTAATGTGCAGTTAACCACTTCCTGTTGGCATAAACCTTAAGACATGATGTGAAATTCAATCGAGTTGCATATTGCATGTTGGAATAAAACAGGAAGCAAGAGGTTCAAAGCATAAGTTACTTCTCTTACTCATGGAGAATCTCTGGACCTTTTAATGCGTATTGTTACAATGTCAGTTATAACGTGCATTTTCATTTCAACTGTTCTGTTTGCATGTTTTGAGTTGTTCTTGCTATGTTGCTACAAACACATGCCATGAAAATGAGTACGTAAAGTATACAGCAGTGTGAGGGTAACTATAAGATCCCTTCATACTGAGTATCATGTGCAGTTTACACTGTGGAAATGCCAATTATAATGATACAGGTAACACGTTACCCGACCGGTATGAGTAGCAATTATTCAGTATTGGTTACAGTGCACGAGACCATAGGCAACAGCAAACCAAGATGCATCAATCAGAATAGTGTTCTCAGCAATGTAATATATCCAACAACTTCACTCCATTAAAACCAGACTAATGTGTGTTACAGTACAGTGTATGGTGTAAGTATTAAACATATCTTAAGAAAATTCTATGTCAGACATTGTCAATGATGCAACTAAAACTAATATGATGACCTGACAAAATATCCTGAAAATTAAGTTAAAGAAAATATTCCAAATTTTTGGTTTTGGACCGGGTGTTCTGGTTTCAATCAATATGGACATAAGTCTTGGATGTGGGCCTTTGGTCAAGTGAAACCTGGCTTATAGATTCTGCGGTCAGTGCATGCATCAGTTCATTTATTCAACTGGCTTTAGGGGTCTTGTTAATCAGTCTCAGCTCCCATACTGTAGTACATTGCACAACATGTCAAGTATGTAGCTGAGTGACCATCCTGATGAATCTCAAATACTGAAACCAGTTGTAAGTGAGATGCATCCTTCAAGTCTCTACAAACTTAACTGTAGTTGTGCCTAAAAGAAGCTGTGAATGCACAAAAATGCTAAACCATGATACAATTTATGATGAAAATATCAATACAGTGACAACCAACAAATGGCAGTATACTGTATATAAAGACATGGATAATTTAGAAGGAATTACTTGCAAGACTCCAAAGTAACACTGAATATTTACTTAAAACAAACTGGAATGCAAAAGTGCATTGAGGTTTTGATGAATTCATTAAACAGTAAGTTTAGACTGAATGTTTACCAGAAATGTTTCTTGCACATCAAATGTTCTATTGTACTGCAAAGACTGGTCATTCAACTTCAGCAGCCGAGTCCTGAGAGCTTATGACAAAGACACCCCAGACAGTTTCAATTCTCCTAACCACTTACGCCTGCATGGTATCCCATGTATGCTTTGCAATGAGCTACTTTGCATTTTTCAAATTTGCTATCATTTTGCAGTCAGAACAGAACCAGTTGAGAATTTTGCTATCCCAAAGACAAAAATATAGCTTGGGTTTACATGACTGCTTTAATCCCTGGTTACTCCAGATGGCTTAAACACACCTGAACCAAAATCAACGGATAGGAATATTCAAAATACTAAGTATGAAAACCATCAACACTAATTCCTATCTTTGTGATGTTGGTGTTCAGATTCTTGTCCACCTGAGATGACACTTAATTTCCACTAAAAGAAACGGGATTAAATCAGACCTCCAATCAACCTGTCCTACCCAAAAACAAGATCTACATTTTTCAGATCCAAAAAACTGAGGAGATTAGTGGGAAAATATGGAGGATGGTACTATTCCACAGAAATGAAATTATTACAGGTAGTTACTCAATAAAATGAGAAAATTGTAACACATGCATGCAATGAAAGGTGCCCTTACTACAGTGGTAGAGTTATATTTCCAATGCATTTACACAAACCCCTAAATGTATCCATGCAGCAAGGCCGGCCATACAGGATGGACAAAGAAACTGTTATTACATGGAATTATATAACTCTAGTGAACGCAAACAATAATCTGATTTGAAAATGCACTAACCATGTTTATGTATAGGCAATTGGTCGAAAAGTGAATGAGCTTACAGTACTACTTACTACTTAGGCATTTTCCAAAATGTCACAAATTACATAGTTAAACAGAAACATTTAAAATCAGGACAATAGGATAAGAAACCAAAGGCAGGGACCAAACACTGGGAGTCTCGCAGTAAAACCGGGAATGTTGACATGTCTGACTAATCTTCTAATATAGCACATCATGAATATACCCAAATATGAAAAGTATCTACTTGTTTCCTATCATAAGATATAACATGACTACAAGATTATCAGAGTTTGTCTCTGGTGACCTCAGGTAAGCTTAATGGCCTCCACCAAAATCAGAATGGGGTTCTTCTTCTCAACACAGCAAAGTCATAATGCAGTCATAATTCCTGCCTTGAGATATTGTGCACACAACTTTTGAGTGTTTGAATTCTGGTGACCTCAGATGACCTTTGACCACCACCATAATGATAGGATGTTTTCCTCTCAGTATGGGATACCCACATATACAGGATCAAAGTATTCATCACTTCCACAGTACCTAATTGAGATATCATGCACTTATTTTGAGTGTTTGACCTCTGGTGAGCCTGCAGATGACCTTCTACCGTCCTACACAAAACCAACAGGGTTCTTCTTCTCATAATATCTGTGTACCAAGTTTGAAAACTGTCAGTTTCCCATCTTGAACTATCATGCACACAAGCTACGCATCATAAACACTCACTCACTCACACACATTCCCATTACAAATTACACACACATGCACATGCATGCATACCCATACATATATAAAATTAGACTACTTCAAAGGAATCAAAATGTAAAAGCCTATCATCTACCAGCTGTAACATATGAAAGGGCTGCATGGCTGCCCACAACACAGACAGTTAAAAGGTAACAACAACAGCCCAACAGCTAAACAATTAGCTAAAAGCTGATTGCTAACATAGCTAAAGTGCTAGTGGCTCATATGCTATATAGTAAAACATCATGACTGCTGAGAAGTCACACATGTAGCTAAACATAATAGCAATTGTAGAGTTCTAGCTAAACAGTGATCATGCACATACCAAGCTCCACAGCTGTAAAGACCGACTGCTAGCTCATATAGCTACAGAATATTTATTACTAAAAGAGCTCTATATAGCTACAATCATTGACTAATAACAGCTCATACAGCTAAGCAGTGATTGTTAACAGACCTACAGGTACATAGCTACAAACTGACTACTAAAAGCTCATATAGCTAAAACTTGATTGCTCATAGGGCTCTATAGCTACAACCATTTAACACTAACAGCTCTTAAAGCTACTGTAAACAGTGAAACTGCTAACAGGGTTCTATATAGCGGTTTACAGTGCTCACAATTATATGCATTGACCTCTAACCGCAGCTCATATAGCTAAAAATTGCTCGCTAGTAGCTCCATAAACATTGAGCACTAACAGCTTATGTATCTATGGGTAAACATTGATTGCTCACAGAGCTCTTCTCAGTAACTGTATAACCATGGAATACTAACCATTGAATACTAACAGCTCATGTAGCTAAACATTGATTGCTATAAGCTCCATAAACATTGAGAAATAACAGCTTATGTAAAGGTAAACATTGACAGCCCACAGAGCTCTTCACAGCTATAAACATTGACTTCTAACAGCTCATATAACTTAACATCAAGTGCTACTAGCTCTATAAACATTGAGCAATAACAGCTTATGTAAAGGTAAACATTTACAGTTCACAGAGCTAATTCACAGCTATAAACATTGACTACTAACAGCTCATACAGCTACAGTAAACATTAATTGCTATTAGCTCTATAAACATTGAGCACTAACAGCAATATGTATAGCTAAACATTGATGAGTATTTTATAGCTTATACACAGACTGCTAACAGGTGTACAATAACTTAACATCCAACACTACTAAAGCACTGAAGAGAACTGAGAAGCTCAGCTTACATACAATTAAGTGCTGATCATAACATCAAGGAGCTGTACCATGTTAAAATTTACAGCACGAAAATCTAACTTAATGGAACTGAGAAGCAATGCATAATATGTACACAAATTAACAAAAATGCACAGTATGGTAACACTATAGTGTTTTGAACAATTGGGCCCATGCAACTATACTCTTGTTATTATATACAGCTAAAAATATGCACTAAAATGCATTGAGATAACCAAGGGAGTAGCAATGTTAATCTTTTTTGTTCAGTTAAAAGCTATCAGAAAACTTATCTACAAGGAAATAATTAATAAAAGTTGAATTTGGATCAAAGTACTAATGTCTGTTTATCCTCACATAGGTAACATTGTACTTTAACAACATCCTGTTATTACTGTAGCCAATGAGAGGCCAGATAACATACGATCCAGGTCACCGCAGCAATAATCAATCCAGTCTCTTTAACTTCCCTATTGTTGATTCATTTACTATGTATTACTTCAAACTGAAAGGATGTGTCCAATAATCAATCATGCAGCCACACAGATAGCACGTACTGTACCATGTACACTAGCTACACAAGTACGTATACAAGCAGATACAGTGACCACAACAACGTTACTCAAATCCAATGCTGGTCGGGGTTTTACAGGATCATAAATGTTGCAGAGTAAAGACAATTTAAGTAAGTATTCTTCAATTTGTTTCATATGTGTAAGTATTTCAAACTTCCCTAAGTTGTCTTTTCACTTAATCGTTTTATCTCTGCCAATAAGTTTAACTTTCTTCCCATAGAAGTGAAAATGGGCAATCCATATATTGCCCACAAGCATTAAATATTAATTACATTGTAATAAGTAATCTATGCCATGCATTGAACATTGAACATTGCGTAAATACATACAATAGTTTAATTTACAGTAGGCCTATATGCTGCTTTCAGTGCAGGTTCACATATGTACAGATATACTAAACAGACATTTATGGAAGCTGTTCCACACTTGGGACTTAAGACAAAGTACATTAATCATTTGCACATGGCTTCCTCTGATCCAGCAAGAATTTTCTTGATTTTAAAATTCTCTTAGTCAATTTCATAATTAAACATTAAGAAGCGGTTACAATAATTATAGGCATATCATACCTATGGGGTACTTTCTTTCAAAGTCATAGGGATGTGCAGTTTACAACGTGATGGTACTTCATGCAAGCCAATCACAAACTGACATGAATAGACGCCTGCTAATCCTATACAGTAGAGGCTACAGAATTAAATCTGTTCATTTCCCTTCTGATGTCTATTTACCTGAGTTTGAGGTTGGTGTACATGAAGTATATATACCACATGATTACCTCATCTTATGAAAATAGTTAGCAATTATTACACAATTACGTCCATGGGCATGACGCTAAAATAGATAAAACCTGAGGCATTTGAGAACCGATAATGATCTCATATTTCTAATTGATGGTATTACTGTTTGCTACCTGAGTGGGATAGGTAACAAATGACCAACGGCATATAGGTTTGATAACACATATATATACCACACTCTTCTTTTATCTATAACTTGTGCAGCATTGAAAATGAGGATTTACAGAGGCTTTAATTCAGCATGGCTGAAACATGCTTGAATTACCAAATGCAAGGAATATAAGCTGGATAAATGAACTAGTACTTATATAACGTGATATAAATCAATGACATTGTAAAGTCAATATGTATCGAACATGTTCATCACCATAATGTACTGTACATAAATAAACCATCCATTGTTAACATTGTAAAGCTGTGTTTACGATACAGCTGTGTACAGCATAAAGAGGGCAGCAAAAGTTCATAAAAATAGCAATAAACATTGCTACAGTATTGGTGTCTGTACAATAAATAATGTATAGTGAGTAAAATGACCATTTAGTAACATGTACATCTTTGCATCTTTCTCCATCAATATCCTCACATTTAATGTTATCTCTTGAGCAAACAATAAGCTCACAAGGTATTTAATGACCATAACTCCCTATCAAAGAGTTGCCAGAACTACTTGCTATCACTTCTGAGTACATCAGCAATTGAAAGAATTTCATTAATGCAGCAATGGATGAGAAAAGAGTAACAGCTAGAGAGGTTTGAGAGGATGATTTATGCTCTGACAAAATATGTTTAAAAAATTCCAAAGACAGACATATGACAGCTGGTTTTGTGAGTTTTGTGCACGGCCATAGCAGCAGAAATGGCCGGGATATACACCATATATATATATGCACCAAAGCAGCTGTAATGGCCGGGATATACACCATATATATATGCACCAAAGCAGCTGTAATGACCGGGATATACACCATATACATATATATATATATATGCACCAAAGCAGCTGTAATGGCCGGGATATAGTAATTAGCGACATGACGTGAAGAAGTTAGAAAATAATTACTGTCACATTAAATGTCCAGTAACCAGGCTGCAACACTAGGAATGTACTAATCAGTATTGAATTTGATGTCAGCAACATTAAAGATCTATATTTGTGTATGCATGGTGCACTAACCACTTGATACCAGCAGTAATGTCACTGTAAGATAGCTGCTCTACAGAATACAAATATTGATCTACTATATTTAACAGTAATATTCCTGCATAGTAGAAGTAAACTACCATTAGAATACCACCCATAAACAGTCCAATACACAGACCAACCAACTTGGCGATTCTGGAGAAGGGGTGCAAAGGGAGGAGATGCCCCATCCTCCCCATTGAAAATTTTTTACCTTTTTCAAAATTTCTAGATGCAAAATGGTGCTGTAATATTTCCACCTTTTCTGTCTTATTTGTATTCCAAAAAAGCAGGACCTTTTATTGAAATTTTTTTTGTGGATATCCCCCTTTCCCCCCTCCCATGTGGTTATGTGCCTGCCCATAAAGTCTTGTAGTATTGAACGAGCTGGGTTTAGTTCTGTATATACTAGAAGTAACCACCATTAACCATAAAGTCTTGTAGTATCTGAGCTATGGTAGGTTTATTCCTGCATAATAGAGTAACTAGTGACCAGAGTAACTACATGTATAAAACCTGTGTTAAGTTTAGTTGATATCTTGCAACCACATATCAAGATTAACAGTATATGTTGCTAGTATGCAATTTTTCTTAATTCTTGCATATCTAAAGTAACATGGATGTTAAAATGGACAATGGTGTATGGAAGGAATAACTTTAGTTTGATACACCTACTTTACGATCTATAGTAGCCTATTTAGTTTCATATCCGGTGCAACAGGCGTGTACTCACTACAGTTCATGTGGTTCCTATATGATTACTGCAGTACTGTACAGCAACTGTGGGTAATATTGCATCAAGCAAATTAAGTTTCCAATACTGAACTGTACATGCAGTGACTGGTGGTTTACATATATATGCATAGTATCCTGCACTGTGTATGATGCACACATCACTGTACTATTTCTGATATATGGGTGACCTTAGTACACTGTATATAAATTAGCTGCCAGCTGCACGTATGGGATCTATGATGTAGTTCCCTGGGAAAACATACAAGGAAATGAAGAGCGACCTGCTGGCAAATACACACACATCAACTGTCTCTATTGTCTTAAAAAATAAATATTATGAATAATTCTAGCCAGGGTCACAAGTTAATTACTAGCTATATTCAATTTAACTAATAAGCGCTGCACATATACAGAATATGAATCAAGGCACTGTACTATTGCTGCTTCAATACAATATTTTAAGTATAGTTTGTACCGTACATACAATTCAATGCAATATTATAAGTATAGGACTGCCATAGAAATATAAATGAGGAGGAACAAATATTGAATGGTCATAAAAATTCATCAGGAAGCTGACATTTTGGGATTGTGATGACACCAGGGTACCACATGTGATTGAAAAGCTTTAGTTTTTCTTTTTATTTCATTGTCAGAATATTTTTACCAGTGATGCATAGATTCAAATCAGAGAATCATTTGATTCTTGCATGATATGCCGTAATTCGACATAAAGTGTGTACAAGTGTGTGCGGATGATAGAAATTATAGGTAAAGAAAACAAAGAAATAAATTTAAATTCCTGATATCAGTGTTTATGTGACATCATTATTTGACTTACTCAAGTTGGTTTACCTTCTACTCATGTAAAAATAAAAAAAGTAAAGGGGAGAGCAACATCAGTGAGATGTCTCCAATAAGAGAAGGAGAGAGGTTAAAGATATGAATACCTCAAGTGGTGTGTTTAAAGGGAAATGAGGCATTAAGAATGCATCAACATGGTAACCAAAGAAATATTCATCGTTCAGGCCCATCGATAAACATCTGCAAAAGCTTCATCTCCTCACAACATCATGAATAGGATGAGTTACATGGAAGATGTATCACTTGAAGTTTTGATAATTTGGGTGAAAAAACTATTCTTGATGATGCAATTCTTGAATTCCAATCAGTAATAAAATTCCTTCTGGTGCCTCTGAATTTTATTGGTGGTCACACTAAGATTAAAAACTACCATTCTAAACTTAACCAAGAGAGATTATTACAATTACCACTCAGTAACTATAAAACCACCTCTAAATTAGGGTTTGCTGCCTCTGAACAAGGGTTTGCTGCCTGCCAACTAGAGCTTGATGCCTCCAAGTTGGGGTTTGATGTCTTTGAACTAGGGGTTGATGTCTCTGCACTAGGGTATGATGCCACAACAATTAGTGGAAGTTGTTAATAGCATTGCTGCTCCATCTCCAAAAGAGAAAGAGAAAAAAGTACAGCATTATTAATTCACTTTAATCAAGAATAAAGATCAATTATACTGTACTCAGTGGTTCCGTGATAATTCCCACAGAACCATCAGTAACAGTCAATAACCATTTAATGGTTTTATCTTCCTGCGATCTTACAACTTACATAAACTCTGGAAGATCCCAATACAATGTGTAGACATTTTCAACCTGGTTTGATTTTTGTTTATGTATTTTCTTCTTTTCACATTTTACAGCTTGACGACTTAATGACGAAGGTTGGAACACAACATTACTGGAAGGCAACATTCCAATATATTACAAAAGACACACACAGTTCATCTACATTTCATCTGTTCTTTACTATTTATTCATGTGTGGTGGAGTCATTTCTGTTCTTGGACAATCAGCCAATGAGAGAAATGGAAATGCTCTTTTGAAAGATTTTTTTTTATTTTGCCCAGAGGGAAAAATCTTGTCTGCTGCAATCTGCTGTTCAAAGATGTAAGAGAATATTGTTTGGAATAACAAAGTTTCATCATTGTTGGTTGTCACAGGTAACAACAATTACAAAAATCCATACTATTCCCCAGTGTCTCAGTTTACATTACTCCAGGACATCATCAAGAAAACAGCTCTGACACTAAGGAGAAAAAAATCTCTGATATAGTCAAAACACAAAGATATGGTTTGGACAGCTGGAATACCAGCTTGAATATACAAAAGCTTAGTTTGTTGTTGAGAGTTGCACCAATCGGTTTAAAATAAATAGGCACATGTTCAAATTTATTTCTTCTCACACACAGTTTGCACAAATATTTTTCTTTCGAATGAGGAAATATCACTGAGGATTTTTGTCTGTGTGATATTTTTTGCTTGGATTTGATATTGAAGTGTAAGTCACATACCTACAGTGCAGTGTTGAAGGACACAAGAAAAAGTCAAAGTGCTCAAAGCAACTGTTGCTGGAGATTTTTGAGGATCACTTTAATCTGTTAAAATGCATGTGTCAACCAAAACAATTGTTCACATTGTAAGTGCACTCCTGCATATTCATATTGCACAATCTCAAAATTATGACTACGTTCCAAGTTCACTTGACAATATGGTACCCCCCATGAACAGGCCATCTGGAGGGCCCCAACGACCAGACAGGCGACATCCCATGCGACCCATCTCACCAAGAGTACCTGCATGTAGAGACAAGCCATGCCAAAATGGTGGCACGTGCACAGAAACAAGCAGCACTTTGAATCCATTCGTCTGCAAATGTTTGACACCGTATTTTGGAGTTCGATGCGAACTTTTGACCAAAGCACCTGATCAAGTGGAATTAGTTGAACAAGGATATAACTATCTGCGTGTTTCGTGGACCCCGCCCGCAGCCATCAACAAACCTATTTATGGTTACATAGTACAACATCATGAATTTGGAATAAAGTCTGTGGTTACTCGCAGTGGATTGATCCATCCTAACGCAAAAGAATATATAATAAATGTAGGTCAACGGAGTAAATAACCAGCTCTTTGTATTCAAAATGTAGCTATATTTTTGCATTGATTACCCACATTTTTGTTTTTTTGGTGAACCATAATCAGTTCAAATCAGCTTCCTTGCGAAATGTTCCCCCATGAACACTAATTAACTACCTGGAGGGTGAGTGAGTGCATCCACCATTCACTAATTAGAACACAGGTCAAAGTTAAACAAACATAGGTTTCTAATCTGTAAGAGTAAGCGTCAGATAATGGGTGCATGGCTAGTTGTATGCATGGACCCTTAAGTAATAAGAATACAGTACATTAAATCTGTTAAGAAGAACCTCTGGATGGAGTGGATGAATGGAGTGGATGAATGGAGTGGATGAATGGAGTGGATGAATGGAGTGGATGAATGGAGTGGATGAATGGAGTGGATGAATGGAGTGGATGAATGGAGTAGATGAATGGAGTGGGTGAATGGAGTGGGTGAATGGAGTGGGTGAACTGAGTGGGTCAGAGACATACTGGGCACTATGATTCCTAATCTTTGTATTGGGTATGCGATCAACTACATCAGGACCAAGTTCTGAACAAGCTACATGACTTATCCAAACTTTCACTACTGTTCATTGCATGTGTGCAAAAAAAAAAGAAATGGCAGCAAAAATGCCACTCCTGAGGACATTTCACTGCCATGCCATTGGCAAGTATATATAGATACATGCTGTTATATCAACATGCAAAGCAAAACATATTGGCCCCTCATAGCCTAATGTAATTAATTTACATTTTTGTGTCCTATTTTTTACCTGGTGCAAACATTAGTTATTTCATTTCAGGGCAATGCCATAGTTTTATAAAGTAATAATCTTTGAGACAATTGTAGGACGGTAATTCTGGTTGGTATATAGCCACATGACATATATAGTGCTCCGTATAAATCTGGGTTGAAATGTACTGTTTGTATATAATGAATGGGAATTAGCTGTTTGATCCTTTGATTAATGCATTTCAGGAATAATGGGTGGCTGTTGTGGCTTAGATTGCAGTGCTACAATGATAATTGATAGATGTGAATGTTATAGCATTGCAGAGACAAGGAGAAGATATAAGAGAAGTTATTAGAGTAATGTTGGGTTACAGACCGGTGATTTCTCTAAGTAAGAAGTATTAGAATGTGAGGGGGGGGGGGACTAACTATCATAGAGGGGCAATCAGTGAGTATTACAGCTATAACAGTGTTATATGGGCAAGGGACTGTGGTTGGCATGCTTATATACAGATTTAGGATTTAAATGGACATTGAGAGGGGCCATAGCTGTGTGTTTATAGCTTAGGATTTAAATGGACATTGAGTGAGGCCATAGGGGGGTGCTCATAGCTTAGGATTTAAATAAACATTAGGAGCAGCCATAGGTGGGTGCTTATTGCTTAGGATTTAAATGAACATTGGAGGGGCTATAGGTGGGTGCTTATAGCTTAGGATTTAAATGGACATTGAGAGAGGCCATAGGTGGGTGTTTATAGCTTAGGATCTCAATGGACATTGAAAAGGGATATAAGTGGGTGCTGAAAGCTTTAGGATAATGGACATTGCAAAGGGATTGCTTGGTGAGATGTAGGTGTTCTAAAAGATCGATTACTTACTGTATAAGCAGCAATGTTGCAGAATCAATCGTCCAGTCTGTTTTGGTTACCTCTTTCAATCTTAATAACTATATGTTAAAATTAAACCATGCTAATTTTATTTTATTAGAATATAAGTTCCGTCTCACATTCATTCTTCCCCTATATCAAGCATATCCTGTTGCAAATTCCTAACTCAGTTCATATATATCCTGCCTGTAATTAGTGCCTAACTTCATGCATACCCTACCTAACACTCCTGCTTAATTCTGGAATATTCCACCTCACACCCCTGGCTTATCTTGCCTCACGTAATTCATGCATATCCCGCATCAGACTCTTTCCATAATTCATACATATGCTGCCCAACATTCCTTGTTTAATTCATGCATATCCTGCTTCATAATCCTGCCTGAATTTGAATGCATATCCTGTAGCACATTCCTGCCTTAAAATGTACATATCCTGCGACTACTTTAACATCTAAATTCACTGCACATTCCACAGCCTCAATTCTTGCTTTGATTCATGTTTCTTAGATCATGCATTTTACAAATTTTTTCTGCACTGTGGAAACTTATCCTGACATGTAACAGTCACTTCTTTAACAGATGTTTATTGGGACTCTCTTAAAACTCAGACTGCCTCCATTATTGCTACATGCTTACACCTCAATACCTTTGTTTTTTGTAATCTACATTCTGACTGATACCACCCTTTTTCGGCTGAGCATGGCATAACATCAACGAGCAAGTTGATTCTGCACCCTAGCTGACAGTATGAAGTTAAAAGCTATTTTAGATTTGTATCTGCCTCTTCAGCAGACTCTTCAGAAACACATTCTCAAATTCAGTTTTCCAAGTAGCACTGTCATTTCACTACATATTGTTATATCATGTAATGCCACTATTACACCTTATCTGTAACGTACATACTGTTATATCATGCCTATTACACATTTACTTCTTGTCTATTACATGGTTACATTTATGTCTGTTTTAATACATACTGTTAATTCACACCTATTATATACACATTTACTTCCTGTAATGTGGTTACATCTACACATTGTTAAATCATGCCTACTACACAGTTTGTACACATATTGTTACATCATATATATTACTTACTGTTACATCATGTCTACTACATTATGTCCATTACATAACCTTGTATTAATTCCTGTCTCTCTTTTACAGCATTTGGAGGAAGACACTAAATATACTGTCTGTATCAAGATTGTTTTTGACAACACCAGCATACCTGATGCAGTACTACGAAACCAATGCTTGGAAGTAAAGACACTGCCTAAAACAATGGAATCATTAATATTCATTTTAATTATTTGTGGAGCTGTCTTTCTCATGATGTTAACTCTACTCATATTAGTTGTATGCTTTACAAGGAAACGACACTTAGAAAGAACTAAAGATGAGATAGGTAGCTACCCATCAATGAGCTGGAAAAGAACCCAAGAAAGAGGAAGTTACCGAGACCAGTCGTTCCTCACAGAAAATGAGAGGAATGAAGAAATGCAATTCAACGATGAATCCTTCCACCAAAATCAAACTAACAATGCCTGTAGAGTAGAGTATTGCCATGGCAACAATGATGACGACGGTGATGATGACGTCTTCATAACACAATCTAATAATCCCATGTACATGAACCAACACCAATTTGCAATACGGTCCTCTTCGGTTTGTGAGGCCACAACAGGAGGGCAGCCACTAGATCAAAAGGATAGGGTACACTCCACAAGTTTGGCAACATTTGATTCCAGACATAAAAGAAAAAGCAGTGTACCACATGCAAATTACAGAGAACTACCGCCCTCTATTAGCAATCACATGATGAGATCCCCAACTGCCAGAGACAAAGACGCATCCGGTGACTTTGACATGGGTGGATCATACTTTATACGTCGAAGCTGAATCATTCAGTTCCATACAGATTGATCAAGGGAGTTCAACCATGGAACGTGTCAAAACGTGTCAAATCTGATCCATTCAGTTTGACATTTGTATACCAAGTGAGTTTGATGAATGGATCATAATGTGTCAAAGTAGACCTGGCTACTGTAGTTCTACGGTTAAAAATAAAACAAGTCACTCATTCAGTTTTACACTTACAACTGGATCAAGTAAGTTTAATACAGATGGATCATATTGCATGAAAACCAATCCATTCAAATTTAGATTTGCACATGGATGAAGTGAATTGCATATGGCTGGATCATAATGTGTCAAAGCCGATCCGTTCAATTTTGGACATGTGCATGGATCAAGTGACTTTCATATGGCTGGATCTTATGTGTCAAAGCTGATCCGTTCAATTTTAGACTTGTGCATGGATCAAGGGAATTTAATCTGGCTGGATCACTCCAAAGCTGATCCATTCAGCTTTTCGATTTGCAGATCTAAATGATCAACATAGCTACATTCTGGGTTGAAATCAATCTCAGATTGCCTAAATGCAGCACAAGGAAAAATAAACTAAAAACTAAACTGATCAATATAAAAATGTAGTCTTCATCCACCTTTTGCATTTCTTATAGATCTTTGATTGGAGTTAATTTACCTTTTTGCAATATAAAACAATAAACAATCAAAACATAGAAAGATTCTACTAAATAGCAGCACAAATTGTATTTTGGAATCCATAATATCAAATAAAACCTCTGTTGTGATCGTACATGTACTATATGTGACAGTGTATGTACGTGAGAGTGCATGTGACACTAGTAATTCCAATAAGTCTCTGTAGTGCTTTACATACATGTACAATAATATGGAGAGTTCAACTAGATTCTACTAATAGGTAATTCTCTGTAAGTGACTGCAGTCAAATTCATGCACAGTGAAAACTAGTTATATTCATTGTTTTGACTCAAACATTGCAAAAAGTTAAAATGACTGGAACACAGTTGTACAGAAGCTATTACAGAAATGTGATATAGCTAACTACACCATAAAAACAACAGCACTGGAATCTACAATAAAGATATGAAAGTGAAACTTGTCAGCCACGTTGATATAATCAGGCTAGAGAGAGAAAGAGAGAGCTGGTAGTCACATTGATGGTTAAAGAGCCTATTATAAGTAGCACCTAAGGCAAATGCTGACAACAACAGCATACATGTATGTAAAAAGAACAGCCATATATTGTGAAATATAGACTTTCATATTGTACAAATAAATGTAAATGAAAGTAACAATGTTTCTTCTTATTATATCATATGAATACAAATTATTGTTCTTTTAAAATATTTCCATGAAGGTGAAAATTGAAAGTCTGAGTAACAGACTGGTGTATAGATTGAACAAAACTAAATGATAACTATAATGGATAGATACTGTTGCAGCTACCTTCAAATGGTGCATCGTTTACTGTATACATGATGACCAATCAATAATAAGTGCAGTATGCCTTTTAACCATTTTCTTATGAATTATCATAAATCAACAGTCTGAAGATAGGTATAGACATACAACTATTACAAAAACAAGAGGGCAGTCTTCATCTAATGGGTTTAATGTAAGGCATGAATGCTTAGTAACAATCTGAGTAGACATTGACTGGGGGAAAAAAGAAAAGAAATGGTTTCAATTTATTCATCCGAGTTTACAATTTAAAGTCAAAGTTTCCTTAATTTTGTGACCCACCTTTCATGAATATTCAAATGTAAAGTATTGGTTTGGTTAGCCTTGAATTTGAGGAATTTGAGCTACTTCCTTCTGTCCCATCCTAAAAATCGATATTCACATTTGGGTTTCTTTTGATCAAGGAAGATGTAACGTTACTCTCTACTGTCCGACATTAATATTCCAATTTAAACTATGGGTTTCTTTTCAACAAGTGGTGGGTGTGGGGTGGTTACCATCTACTGTTTTACTGTTAATATTCTACGGGTTTTATAACTGTTTTTTTTTTATTTTGAATAAGGAGGAGGGGGGGGGGGGGAATGAGGGTACTCTCTACTGTCCTACCTTTCATGGACATTCCAATTCAAATTGTAGGTTTCTTCCCATTAAGAAGGGTTTGGGGTTACCCTCTGTGACTGGGATTCTTGTTGTTATAAACAGATCTATGGCTCAGTTTGGAGGAAGATAAAACTTACTTTCAGAACTAAACCCACATTTGCATCCTTAATAAAATATACATATAATTTTAAATTCCTAAATATTAACGAAAGTCACCGATTTACTGTCTAATTTGTGTAATTTATGGCATGAGATATATCAGTATTAAATATCGTATCAGGACATGACATGACATTCACCATCATAACTACAATGAATTAAGTCAAAGGGATGATAACAAAATATTAAATTAATCAATTCATTAGACACAACTAGGAACCTCTACAGCAATCTAAATTATTCTAATAATTCAATATTATTCTCAAAATTAAATTTGCCATAATGTGGAATCTGTTGACTGATACTGAATTTTAAGCAGGGATGTACCTGAAACTATGGTAATTTACATTGTTACCACCTCAATGATTAGAGGCATACTAATACATTCAGTAATTTTTCAATGTATCTTTTCTTTTCTCATATCGTATTTTAAAGCTACAGATTAACAAGAGTCATACTTATGTAGCTTAATACCATATTAGCTTCATTCAGTAAATAATACTTCATACAGATAAACTGTTTCAATGTTAAACTAACGTTCATATGTTACAGAATACATAACTGCAACATTTCCAACAGTAACATTTAATGAGTCACAACTTGTGCAAGCTATGCAGTCCTTATTCTAGGAAATGAACTGTGGCAACTTTACCAAAATACTTTAATCTTAGATTTAAGTTCCATCAATACATCCTGAATTACAAAACTTCAGAGAATGTAAATAAAACTGGATGAAGAGCTGCGAATGATTTCAATTAGTTCTAACAAGGTTAACAGTTTCTACTACTCTATGTAGTACTGTAGACAGTGGGCTCTCAACATAATGACAATATTTGTACTAATCAAAGCTACTTTTGTTTGCCATATGAAGTGATGAGAGTTGTTTCATTGAGGCTGCTTTCAGTAGTCTATCCTACTGCTAGAAGTAAATCTTAGATAATGTCTTATCATTACTTACAAATTTAGAGTCTCTCAGCTAAGACTGATAATTACATATTTCTACTGATGATAGTTACGTTCATAGTATATCAGCTGAAGTCTGATTAGTTACTTTTATTGAAAGTGGTTATGATATTTACTCACTTCAACTGATAACATGTTAAGTTAGTGGTCTAGTAGCTGAAGACAAATAATAACATATTTCTACTGATAATAGCTAAGTTAGTTGTCTATCTTCTAAGGGCTGATAATAAGTTATTTCAATTGATAGTAGTTATTTAGCCATCTATCAGCTGAAGGCTGATAATAAGTTGTATAGTTAAGTTAGTGGTCTATTAACTAAAGAAGGATAATCTATTGATAATAGTTAAGTTAGTAGTCTGTCAGCTGAAGGCTGATGATAAGTTATTCTCTTAATAATAGTTGCTTTTTGTGGTTTGTCAATGGAAGACAAGTAGCATGTTCTTTCTATTTCTTATAGCTATTTCAGTGCATAATGGTTTATCAGCTGAGGACTGATGGTAAGGTATTTAAATTGATAATAGTTGCTTTCAGTGGTCTGATAATCATGTCCTTTCTATTCCAGTAATAGCTATTTTAGTGGCCTATGGTATGAGTTATGTAATCATGATTATACTCCTTATTATTCAGTAAAGTAATTATGACATTTTACCTTCAAAGTTAATTAACACTTTCAATTATGCATTTCTACCAAATGGCAACTTTGGAGCAAGTTAAAATGATATGAAATCACAATCTTAAGCATAAATTGATGATACCACCTTAATTTCAAGGGTCAAAAAGTCAAAGTTTGCTAAAGTTACATCCAAAAAGTTTCCTTTGTTACATATTCACTTTAAATGCACATAATTTGGCATTAAAAGAGACTTGCAAATATACAATGTGTTTGTTCTTCTTTTCTGTTCTTTATCGTGTTGCTACGAAACCAGGTATTTTGCATCATCAGCACCGAAGTGCCCTTGAGAGCAGCCGTTCAGCAAGCTGACTGGGCCAAATGATATTACTTTCACTTTTTGTTCCAACAGTGCATACTGTAACAATATTTGCAAATGAAAAAGGTCAATGTTTTATGTATTGAAATAACACAAACAGAACTTAACTAAAATAAAAGCTAAATGTAATATTGTTTAGGATTTTAAGATGTATTTAGCCAGTACATTTTACTCTGAATGAGTTCTTGAAGATCATGATCAACCAGCATATTGATAATGTAATAATGTATGTACATGTACATCAAAGGTAATTTGTATTTTACTCTAAAAGGCCATGCTCAAATTAGGAAATAAGTTTTGATGTGTTCAACAGACATGTGCATTACTGTCAGGAAGATCCAGTATGCATGCTGCATTATCATGCTAGCTCTAAGACTATATACTTAGTGTATTTTATACATAAATTGTAAAAACTATATTTAAAGGAGCATAGGGCATTATAAAATAATCCTATATTTGTTTTTGCTCTTTCTTTCTTCAAGTTAAGTAGAAGCATACCTACTTAACAGGTTTGTGTTAAAAATGATCTGTTAATGACAATTTTTGTTAGTGAGCACCCCAGTAGAGGGAAGAAAAACATTAATATTTGAATTTTTTTATGTTGCGGCCCAAACGATAATGTTAATATGAGTATGTCTTTCATGCCTCTCCTTAACTTTGCAGCAAGAATGTTGTTGGTTGAAAGCCATCAATGTCTACTTCCAGAGTCTAGGTAAACATTGATAACATTTGACCAAACAATAATCCATGTGCAAGTTAGGCAGAGGCACTAAGAGCTAAAGAGCATAAGGATGCTATAGTGCCAACAGCTGGTTCTCAATGGCAACATACTGCAGTGGCACTGAATTATTGGTGGGTGCTATTGTGGAATATGGGGGGTTTTAGGGGTTCACAGTCGTGATATGACTGCCCCAGCGACGGATGTTAACGGACGAGAGAGACGTCAGAACGGGAAAATCCAGAAAGAGATAATTAGCGACTAAAGTTCCATTTTATTCTGATTCGACTGGCACATGAATTAAAACAAGAATTAAATTGACGATGACAAGAAGAGCTGAAGAACGGAGAGATAACGGAGTCCTACATAGTGTACAGACAGAAACGAAGTGTACGGTGTGATGTCCAGAGAGCCAGTGTCAGCGGCATGGCGAGGTCGACTGATCAACGCACGCCAAACTGCTAAGGATCATGGGATAGACTGCTGACACTGGCCAATCACAGGTCAAATGGTTGACCTACGTAATTGAGTGGGGCGGTTGCCATCCGTGATCTACCCAATCACGAAAGGATTGCACAACCTTTCTGAGAACAGGGTCTAACTTTACTATTTTTTAATGTATTGTATTGTCTAATCTGACTGTCTGCAGGAAATAAAGAAAAAGTTAAACAAATCTGGGGTAAACACCGGAAGACTGAACTTTGTACGACCTTTTGCGCACGGTAGGGTAGAATGACCATCTCTATACAACACTATAGTGCCTACAGCTGGTTCTCAATGGCAACATACTGTAGTGGCACTGGATGATTGGTATATATAGTTGTCATGGTATTTTCACGTACTGTATATCTAGGTACTGTAGCGTTTAGCAAGGCATGTTCACCATAAAGCCTAGTGATTTTAATATGATCTTGGTGGATTTGAAAAGATTATATCTCTCAGTTTGGTCCTCTGAGATGAGAAAGTACATTTTTTGTCAAAAAAAAAAGTACAATGCCGGAGATTAATAAGAATCAGGAGATATGGACAGGTAAACGGTTTTTCAAGGATATAAAAAAGGTGTCACTAAAGATCTAAAAAATTGTTAGAAGATATGTCCGCAAATTTTCAGCAAATTGGTACAGCTGCAGTAAGAGCAACAGGTCAAAGGTCATTCAGACAAGTTATTGCACTTTTTTTAGGCACAGGTATGATACAAGTATGCTTCCAATAATTAGGGATATATTTACCTTTAAAAGACAAATTGAAAATGACGGTAAAATTTCCAGACAATTGAATTGCACAATGTTTTAAGACTTTACCTGAGAGCTTATCAGGTCCAGCTGCTTTGGAAATATTAAGGCTGTAAAAACACTTAATAACCTCGCTTTCACTCACTTTTAAGTCAAGTTCAGAATCAGAAAGCAAGTTAAGCAAGCTTGGGCAGAGAAATGATCATCAAACCGGTTGTAGAATTTGTTCAGGTCATTGGCATAATCACCATTAACACAAGGCAAAGAACAAGAATTTTTATCATTTATATGCCCACTCATCAGACTCATACCTTCCCTGACCTGTCTTAAGTTATTTTCTGGAAAATGTTTTTCAATTTTTTGATGATAAGCAGATTTCTCTTCACGAATGACCATTTTTAACTCACTTTGAAACCCGGCTTTTTAAACCTTCTTCATCCCCTTTTCCAAAGAGTAGTTTCATTCTGTTTATAACTTCTGAAACTCTTTTTGTGATCCATGACCTTTTTAATAGGAATACTAAGTTCCACACAAAAGTTGATATAACCACTAACAGTTTCAGTTAATTCATTGACGGAGGTTGTCAGCAGCACCAACAAAAACATTCCAGTCTATTGTGGTAAACCTGATTTCAAGTCATCCAAGGCATCAGAATTCCATGGCTGTACACTGATTGTCTTGGGATTCTGGCATTGCACAACAGGTCTGTATTTTGGTACCAGATGAACAAGGTTGTGATCAGCATCCCCTAAAGGCCATAGTTGAAAAGATGTGTAGGCATTCTTGGTATTTGTATACATCAGATTGAGGGTAGCATCTCCTCTTGTTGGGCATGTTACATGCTGATACCTGTAGTAATGGGTACTGGTCTTTTTGAGATTGCAATGATTAAAGTCCCCATTAAGGATTACAAATGAGTCTGGTGATTTACTCTCCAGGTCGTGAATAACATCAGCCAATTAAAGTGCAGCTGCTTTTGCTAGGGAACGGTTTGGGACATACGCAGCACAAATAATGACATGTGAGAATTCACGAGGAAGATAATAAGGCCTTAGGCTGACAGTTAATATTTCGATGTTTGCAGAGCATTTATGACTTTTAATTACTGCATTGTTTGGATGGCACCTCCTCTCATTCACGTACACACAAACGCCCCCTCCCTTTCCTTTTCCTGAATCGATTGTCCGATCACAATGCAATAAATGAAAACCGTCAACTTTTGCATGGGCATCACCATGGCAATCAGTATGCCATGTTTTAGTGAAAGACAATAGACTGACATTCCAAATTGTGATAAATATTTAATGTTGCTACAAAGTTCATCCATCTTATTATTCAATGATTGTACATTACCCATGATTATAGATGCCACAAATGGCTTGTGTTTTTGCCTACGCATCCTTTTCTTAATTCCACCCGCCTTTCCTCCTTTCCTTCTACGAGGCTCCTTTGGAATGTTTGTACTATCCATGTTAGGCCTAGTGTTACCTGCGTGTACAGATTGTCCATGAGGAAGCGACAGTGACTGAGTAGGCGTATAGGCTATTCTTGTAGGTGATATTACTTCGTTGTTTTCTCCAAAACCAAAACAGTTTGTAACCAATAAGATTAACGCACAAATTGTCCACAAATTCATATCCACGATGGAAACACCAAAACATGTAAAAAGACTAAGAACACAACAAAAATGACAAAGGGACGGACAGAAGTGCGAGTTGTGTCACCACTGGGATAGAGCCACCATACCCATTGCAGGTAGAAAGGAAAATGTAGCAACGTTAACTACTGTAGGGCCAAGACTTGTGCTATTCTGCTCACATGTTCATGCATTTCAATAAGGTATCTTTATTTATATGAGATCCTGATATATGTGAGTTAGTGTTATACATGGAGGCCAGATGGCTGAAAGCTTGTAATAAACTTTAAATCAGACATTTCAAACAACATCCATGTAATTTCTCCAAGTCTGTCGAGTATATAATGAATGAGAACCGAACATGTTCTGGACAAATGGGAAAATTTCTCTCTTTAATATATACATTATAAAAAGATATACGACAGTTGACATATGTCACTTCTATGACTGAATTAAAGACAGTTATTAGCTTGAAGGAGGGCACACTAGGGGTAGACTTTAGCTCCCATGGAAGATGACTTCACAAGCAGATGGTGCGGGGAAAGAGGGAGTAGATATAAGGTTAAGACAGGCTAAGAGAGATTATTTCAAAAATGCTACTTCAAAGAAAAAAGGTGATACAAAAGAAATTTGGCAAATTCTAAGAAGCATACAGTCAATTAAGTTTATAATACAGCGCAGTCACCATCAATCTTCCCTATGCTGACGGGAAAGATATTGGTAATGTAAATGACATAGCAAATGTTTTTAACTCTTTTTTCACTTCTGACTCCAAGAAGTACTTTACACGGGAAAATAATTGCAATAATGACAGTCTTGAATCCTTAAAGCACTACCTGTCATACAAATTTCCACCTGATTGTTTCTTCGAAATCCCTATCGTATCTGAAGAATTGGTTTCAAGTATTTAAACACTGTTGACACAAAAAAGGCGACAGGTATTGATGGAATAAGTGCCTACATTCTTAAATTGTGTGTGACTTGTATAGTCCCGAGTCTCACCCATATACTTAATCTAAGTATCAGTCAAAACGTTTTTCCAACCCGATGGAAACTAGCAAAAGTAGTGCTTATTTATAAAAGTGGGTCAAGTCTAGATGTAGGCAACTATAGACCAATCTCTGTAGTGCCGATTGTTTCCAAAATTCTAGAAAAGCACGTTCACATAGCCTTTTATGATTTTATAGGGAGATTGCAACTTCTCAGAGTCGCAGAGTCTGGTTTCCGAGCAAAGCACTCATGTGAAACCGCCTCACTATAGATGATAGACAAATTGTTTAAAGTCATTGATGATGGTGAAATGATAGGTTCTATCCTTCTAGACTTACAAAAGGCATTTGATCTTGTAAACCATGATATTTTACTTAAGAAATTATATTTGTATCACTGTTCCAAGAACGCTATTTATTGGTTTCAATCATACTTATCCGACAGGAAGCAATGTGTCCACTTAAATGGAACGTACTCAAATCCTTTGCCAGTTGTAAGCGGTGTACCTCAGGGGTCAATAATGGCCCACTTTTGTTCCTTATTTACATCAATGATTTTGACTTATGTCTTTCACACTGTTCAGCTGACATGTATGCTGATGACACAACTTTCCATGTTTCTGGTAAGAGTACTGAAGAACTATCAATAAAGTTAAGCGAGGATCTAAAAATATTTGTAAATGGTGCAATGATAACAAAATGGTAGTAAATATAGACAAAACAAAGAGCATATTGATATGCTCTAAACAGAGGCAGTACACCCTCTCCGAAGCAGACTCCCTGAATGTTTCTCTTGATGACAACAGACTAAAGAATGCCCAGCAGGAGAAGTTACTGGGAGTCAGGTTAGATCCAAATTTGAGGTGGAAACAACAAATCGATTATGGGTCTAAAATTTTAAGTACTCGTCTAGCATTATTAAGAAGGATCAAGCAATTTATTGACGTACCCTCAAGGATAATATTTTGTAATGGATATATTTTACCCTTTTTTAACTACTGTAACCTTGTATGGAGTCCATAATGAGAATACAAAAGCTTCTAAACAGTGCTGCCCAAATAATACTTGATGCCACATATGAAGAGAGATCCAAAGACCTTTTTAATAAACTAGGATGGACCACATTTTTACAAAGTGTAAAGGAAAAGCATCTGGTTATGGTATATAAATCTCTTAATGGCCATACCCCTTCTCACATGAGAGATATGTTTCAGTATACACACTCTCACATTCATGACCATGGCCTACGGTCAACGTCCTCGCAAACTTTATAGATATCAGGTGGCAGAACTGATTTTAATAACAAAAGGTTCTCTTATATTGCTGCAAAAGAATGGAACAATCTTCCCAGTATCATTAAGAGTGCTACTAATCTAAATCATTTTAAAGCTCTTATAAAGGAAACTTCATGAAATTCTTACTGACCGTTTACTGTCTTAGTTTTATGTACCTCTTTATGATTCACGTAGTTCTTATTGTATGTTTGGAAGTTCTCTCTTATCAATTCTTGTGAACTTTTTCCTTGTCTTATGCTGTTGTATATATTTGCCTTCTTTAGTATCTTTTACATTTCATATAACTGGTTTATATTTATTTGTCTTAAATATGAACTGTTTTGTGATTTCCTTTTATTTTTATGATAACCTTTTATAGTTTACACGGCTTTCTTTGGTATGCTTGGAAGTCCCCCCTTTTTTTTCACCTTTTTTGTACTTTAATCTTTTTCCATGTCCCATGCTGTTGTATATATCGATCCTTTTTTTTGTTTTTCTCACGTTTCATTTAATTTTCCTTCTACAACCGGGTTTATATTTATATGTCACAATTATGAATTGTTTTATATTTCTTTTATTTATTTTATTACTTTTCTAACTTTTGATGTCTCTTACATTGTACAGAGGGCCTCGGGAAGGTTAGCTTTGGCTGAGTCCTACCCTCTTTCATAAAGTTTAAATAAAATAAAAATAAATAAAATAAAATAAATAAACTACAACAACAGTCTTTATTTAATAATTGGCTTATGTAGTTTTAATAGAGCCTGAGTGGGTCTGGTATGCCAGGTCTTACTTACGGTAAGCGGGTGGAAAGCATTCCTTTGTACAAAACCATGCATGGCTTTTTTTGAGTAAAGTAATTTGATGAGATTTTGACCTGTGTAAGTCAAGCTTATCCCAATTCAGTTCCTTCAACATGCTTTTCACACTGCTCGTGTGGCAGTAGTCGGTTGTAACAAAGTGTGCAGCATGACATTGTACTCTTTAATAGAATTTTAATATAAGTAAAGCAACAGGGATCCCAAGGCACACTCCAACTACAGTGGAACCACAGACTTTTAAGCAATTTCTTTGATGGAAGGAGAAAAAAATTCCACAAGTTCCTAATTTCCAGCAGATCCAGCCCAACTAATCTAAATGTGAAAAAGTTGTTGTGACTAGCTTTGGTAAGCATCATACTCTTACTTCCTGCTCTAATTTTGGTAAGTTTAATGACCTTGTGGCTCCACAGATCATTTCATATTTTTGAGAATTTATCATTTGGTCAAGCATAGAATAGGCTAAGACAACTGATTTGATAATCAGCGCATTAACAGGTATTGTACTAATACTATGGTAATGATCAAGTCTGAGAACTAAATGTGAGAATAATAACATAGGCAAGGGCAGTGACACTTCAGTTTAAGTCCTTGGTTGCTGTTTTATGAAGTTAATTGGATGAAACTTGCGAGTGAAATG
This sequence comes from Stichopus chloronotus, assembly GCA_021234535.1. Taxonomy (NCBI): domain Eukaryota; kingdom Metazoa; phylum Echinodermata; class Holothuroidea; order Aspidochirotida; family Stichopodidae; genus Stichopus; species Stichopus chloronotus. The sequence continues at coordinate 7,788,985 of CM037842.1, forward strand.
GTGAGGAATAATTATCAAATGGATGATTCTTGTTTATGAATTTTGGTAAAACAAAGTGTGAGGCACTTATCTAAAGGATATGGGATTTATATTTCAGTTATATTTTATTCAGTTGTAGTATGCTATCTTAAAAAAGTTTTCACAGTAGTCACATACATTCTATGTCTATATTCTATATCTCATGATTGTAACTCATACAGAGCTACAGGGATCACTATGCATGAAAGAATATTAAAAGAATAATTGATACAAACTGACCTATTGAAATAACTTTATTCAAAATACCACTGTGGAATTACATGAACCAACAGTGTGGGATGATACTTTCAGTTTTAACAAAGACAACTGAGTAACAGACATTTATCTATTGTCTGAGGTTATAAAGAATGGCTTTTTAAAATTCTAGCTCAAGAGGAATGAAAGCAATCCGTTAGTTTCACTTTAGGGTTGATAAATTTACATTAACACGGTTCTAAACTTTTGTCTTTCATACAACCAAAATGAGTCACTACCTTCACTCACACACCAACTTGGCTTATTTAATTTGTGATGAAACTTACTCATTGTTGCTGAATATGGCTTTCACATTATCTATGTCAGTATTCTGCATTTACTTAAAATAGGTAGATAAAATCATTCTTACTGTTGATTTGGTTACAATTTAGCCTATAATATAGTTGCTAACATACAGTAGGTAAGTAGCACCATAATAGTTACAATACCATATAGTTAGGTACTAATGCAGGATCTGCTGTTTGAATGCAAAAATATAAGCCTTTGTCTTTTCTCATTCTCTTCCATTTGATACCACCCTGGAAAACAGCACCTATGCCAGATTTTTTTTGAAGAAATTTTATTCATTAGAGTATTAATAACTGTAGAAAGAAGAGTGATTTAGTTTTTTAGCTTGAAAGTTAGTGAAACAGGGCCCTGTGGTGAGTGTACAGCACTTCTGTGAAAATAACCAACTCCTATGTGAACAATCAGGCTACTTCTGGACAACGAAACCTCGGTATGGTAGTTTCTATAGCCTTTTACAACTGTAAGAAGCATAGCCAGTACTTTGGTGTGCCTTTGAAAATGCAGTAATAACGGCACATCCTCCTGCAACATGATACAGTAGTTCAATGGCAGATGTACTAACCTCTTCAACTTGCATAATTACACTACCATATAGTTATGAACATACAGTAAGGTACAATAGGTCACTGAAGGATATGTACTCACCACTTAATTACAATTCCATATAGTTATTAACAAGTAGAAGTTCTACTCACCACTCCAAGCATACCAAGGAATATGGTGACAGCAAACACAAAGAATGCTCTGTAAGACTCAGGATTAATATCTGGGTGCCTCTGTTGGTAAAGCTTCAACATACACAGACAAGCAATAATGTACATGAATGATGTATCTGATAAGAAAATGAATAAAAAAAAACAGAATATGAATAATTACAAATGAAACTCAAACAAATACAAACATTGATGACTTAAAAAGTGACTGATTATATGAAAGGGATCATGGTTTTAATGATTTTTAATATCATAAGAGAAATTTACGACATGACTGTGGCCAGACTTAATCATTTAGCATATTGATCAGTGGAGTATATAATGAAAGGAAAAGACTCAATATTTACCTGGAAAGATCGATGAGATATAAGAACAGACTTAATAATTAAGTAGAAAGATTTGTAAGACATATGATTAAGAACAGACTCATGCAATGATTTAGCATAAAGCTCAGTGGACTATATCATTAAAAACAAGGATTAACCAATTCAGTCCTGTATGTTTCAAACAACATATTCAATTGTTGCATTCTGCTATAATCATCATTTGGTTTTGTATGATATAAACAAAGATGAAAAGAAAAAGACAATTTTGCATATACATTAGACCGAGTGATTACTGGTCGAGTGTTGACTGGCTGAGTGATTACTGACCGAATGTTTATAGACCACGTAATTATTGTTAAACTGATGATGGTCACTTGTCTTACCTCTTCTAATTTGTTTTTTCATTTGGTAATTGCAGAACATGACTGCATCACAGAAGGAACAACAGATAATTACTGACTACTTTTAGATCACTGTTATAAAGTTCTGCTGGCCGTGATTCTGCAGTGTTGAAACATACATAAACAAAGCTAACAAACTCCTTTCTTCTAGTGATCTCTTCTTATAGTCTGAAGGAAACCTATTTTTGAGCTGGGACCACCACATTAAAATATGGATGAGTACTTGAACCTCTTAAAAACCTAATGGAAGCCCTGGCAGTTGTTGGCTGCTGATCAGATAGCAAATACTTCTATCTCAAAATCCGCCAATATCCCATCTAATCCGATATTTTTGATGTTGATGATTTATGTTTCACAGTGTAATTTAACATTTCATATACATCAAGAGCCATATATCTATGCATGAACATCGTGTATAAGATGTTTTTAAAGTCAGTTATGCATCCTTTTGATACCTTTCTGCAATGAATTGCATTTCTTTTTTAGGCTCAAGCTTCAGCAACTGCAAAATCATCCCAAATTTTAAATGCAGAGGACAATGCGCCCTTGTGAATGACAGCAGAGCTCCGGTGCTCACAAGGTGTCTGTTTTTACCTGAGTTTTCAGATGGGAAAGAGCCCACATGGGGGTATTCCCCAATGCCTACCCTGGTGAATGGATCAATATCTCCAGTGCAAACAATATTTAGGTTACTATGCTTTGGCCAACATCAGCATGTCACTGATCCAATAGGTTTCCAATAGCGGTAAACATTACCCTAATCAGATTGATCCCTCACATTCCATGAATTAGCATTAAGAGTAAAAACAAGCATATCGTCAGATTGACATCCTTACTAGTTTATCATAAGAAAAACAGAACTACATGAATGTGAATATCTATCAGGGGAGACAAAAAAAAAACCTCTCTCAAATGTTCTGCATCTCTGGTCAGAGTATATCCACATCATCCTGATTTTAACCTCTTTGTATTTTACCATTCTAGAATCAGGAAAAGGAAAAAAGTCTTTCAATATTTAAATGAAGTCAGCTTGGATGACATAATCTCGTAACTTATTACCTACAGATATGGGTTAATTCAATATTCTAATACAAAAACATGGAATAAGAAACATGATATTTCCTCACCAAATTGAAAGTTTGTATTATTTGGACAAACATGATAGCATCCACTCATGATTCCTTCTACAATCAATGCCAATGCCAGGGAATAGAAAAGACTGTAATGCTTGGGTATACCAGTAGCCTAGAAACAAACAAAGAAAGAACAAGAGTGTAGCCTAGAAACAAACAAAGAACAAGAGAGTAGCCTAGAAACAAAGACAGAAAGAACAAGAGAGTAGCCTAGAAACAAAGACAGAAAGAACAAGAGAGTAGCCTAGAAACAAAGAAAGAAAGAACAAGAGAGTAGCCCAGAAACAAAGAAAGAAAGAACAAGAGAGTAGCCTAGAAACAAAGAAAGGACAAGAGAGTAGCCTAGAAACAAAGAAAGAAAGGACAAGAGAGTAGCCTAGGAACAAAGAAAGAAAGAACAAGAGAGTAGCCTAGAAACAAAGAAAGAAAGAACAAGAGAGTAGCCTAGAAACAAAGAAAGAAAGAACAAGAGAGTACCCTAAAGTAAGCACTGCAGGGATTCCTTCTGCAGATGTACAATAATGTAAGTTATGAAGGAAAAGGAAGAATTTTGAAATTATCTAGTACAATAGCCCATATGGCCAATGTCTGACCAGGAACCCTCATATCCTGAACATCCCACAGTTTAAACCTTCCACTTTTGTAATATAAAATTTGCAGAAAAAGAAACACATTTTTTAATACAAAATGGCCCATATGGTTCATTTTGGACCCCAAACATGACAATCATCCAGATGGAACCACTCCACCATTACTAATATGACCAACCATCAACAGTGGTACATGCAGTATGTAAGAAAAGAAGTATTTTGCATGGTTTCATAAAATGGCCACAGGTATCTTCCACCAACAGTCACTTAATACTTAAACACTACTGTACATTAGCAAACTTCTCTGCACTACACACAGTCATTGTCCTCCAGAATAATACACAAAAGTGATTTTTATCAGTTTAGAAATTATTTCGCGTTCACCAATACACTTTAAAACGCCATTTTGAAACTTTCGGGTGCAAAACCGCACGCCGTCCCCTTGTTTTTTGGGATGCTGACATTTGCACACCAAAACTAATAATGTTGTGTATAGTGAGTTTATTACTGGCATCCATATCTATGCTAACATATAGATACAACAAACTGATCAAGGTTCTATTTACAAACATGAGGTCAGAAAAATCTAACTAAACTAGTTGTTACTGAGTACAGAGAGGGCTTGTCACCACTGCAACAAGTTTCTTGCTCCTATTCCATGTTTTTACCCTCAGTTGAACAGTGGTTTTATTTATGACAATTTTTCCAGTTTTCTGTCACTCAGATTAAAGAAGAATGCTGACAAAAGTTCCAGCACAAAGTTCCCTTTATGGGTGAATTGCATCAGAACAAGTACATATTAAAACTGTCTTCAGAACATGTACAACACAAAGCCAAACGAAAGTCACCAGAGCATCTTCATACCATAACAAAGTCACAAGAGCATGTTCACACCTTATCCAAGTCACCAGAACATGTACAACACACAGCAAAAACAAATTACCAGAGAATCTTCATACCTTATCCAAGTCATCAGAGCATCTGAATACCTTATCCAAGTCACCAGAGCATCTGAATACCTTATCCAAGTCATCAGAGCATCCTCATACATTAAAAAGTCACCAGAGCATCTTCATACCATATCCAAGTCATCAGAGCATCTTCGTACATTAACCAAGTCACCAGAGCATCTTCATACCTTACACAAGTTACCACAGCATGTTCATAACTTATCAAAGCCACCAGAACATGTACAACTCACAGCCAAACCAAGTCATTAAAACATGTTCATTCCTGAAGTAAGTCATCAGAACACATACCAATCCACACCAAGACATCAGTATAAATACATTCACATCCAAACCAAGTCACCAAAACATGAGACAGCCAACTAAAGCCACCTGATTTACATGTGCACATCTTGCTCATCACCATAACATGTACAAACCTTGCCTGTCACCAGAACATGTACGCAACTTACCTGTCACCATAACATGAACACACACAGCCAAACCAAGTCAACAGAACATGTAACCAAATAAAGTACAGTACATACCTTAACAAAGTCACCAAAACATGCAAACATATGCCACTCATGGTCCTAACATTAACATGCAACAAACCTACAAAAATACATACAAAAAACATGTCTACACTTGTGGTACTAACATATACATACTACAAACATATCTACACTCATGGTACTAAAATAGATAGAAAAACATGTCTGCACTTGTGGTACTAACATATACATACTACAAACATATCTACACTCATGGTACTAAAATAGATAGAAAAACATGTCTACACTTGTGGTACTAACATATACATACTACAAACATATCATACTCATGGTATTAAGATATACATACAACAAACATATCTACACTCATGGTATTAAAATATAGATGCAAGGTACATACCTACACACATGTTAATAACATACAAATACAACAAACATATAAACACTCGTAGCACTAACATGTTGATACAACAAACATAGCTACACCCATGGTACTAAAATAGATAGAAAAACATGTCTACACTTGTGGTACTAACACATACATACTACAAAGATATACATACTCATGGTATTAAGATATACATACAACAAACATATCTACACCCATGGTACTAAAATAGAAAAACATGTCTACACTTGTGGTACTAACATATACATACTACATACAACAAACATATCTGCACTCATGGTACTAACACATACATAACAAACACAATAATTATCTACATTCATGGAACAAACATATCTTCACTCATGGTCCAGTGTCATTATGATTGTAATATTCTGTGGTATCTTTAGTATTACCTGATTACTTCCAACTTCATTGTTTTCTGCTTCAATGCTCTTCTTGTAAATTATTTCTCTCCTCCAAACCAAAAGCCAGAAGAGGATTCCCAGCATGATGTAACCAATGTTACTAAAGACATTATTAAAGGCACTGAAAAAAAAAATATATAAAATTATCAGTGTTTCAACAATATATATTACATGCAGCCAATAAATACTGAAGGCATTATGAAGACACTGGAAAATATGAAGATGTGATTCATATTCCAACAATCTATATCATATGTGATAGAGAAAGCATTGAAAAAATATGAAAAAAAAAACAATTTGTGAATAATATCAACAACTTAATAAGTAACCCAAACTCCTAGCATCTTATCTTAATTCATCCTCCCTCCCCGCTGTCCATAACAGTTGGGGCATTGACATGATATAATGTTTATTGATTGTGTTGATGTCTTAATGATTTTTTATGACAATCTGAAAAGGTTGTAACTGCAGAGCGCAAAATTATCCAACTTTAATTTGGCTATAAACTACCTGCTGACCATAAGCTTACAATGGCTACAAGCTACTTGCATTGAAATAGTTTGATTTTACCTAAAGACAGATGCTGGTCTGGAACAGAGGAAATTATAATAACAGGTATCTTGATTACCAGTAAGATTGACCACCTAGAAAAAAGAACAGACAACACCAAAATACAATGAGCACATAAAAAACAAACATTAACTATATGGTGAGAGGACAGGAGACGCTAAAACACCCAACACTATACATACAAAGGGAAACATCAGAGTCTGAAGGTCCATTAACCAGATATGATGTCCTGCTGATAATATGTTAATCAGACTGTAGGTCAACTATTGAAGCTATACTGCTAATGGTACGTTAATCAGACTGGAGGTCAACTTATTGAAGCTATACTGCTAATGATATGTTAATCAGACTGAAGGTCAACTATTGAAGCTATACTGCTAATGGTATGTTAATCAGACTGAAGGTCAACTTATTGAAGCTATACTGCTAATGGTATGTTAATCAGACTGGAGGTCAACTTATTGAAGCTATACTGCTAATGATATGTTAATCAGACTGAAGGTCAACTATTGAAGTTATACTGCTAATAATATGTTAATCAGACTGAAGGTCCCCTATTGAAGCTATACTGCTAATGGTATGTTAATCAGACTGACGGTCCACTATTGAAGCTATACTGCTTATATTATGTTGATCAGGCAGAAGGTCCACTACTGAAGCTATACTGCTAATGGTATGTTAATCAGACTGGAGGTCAACTTATTGAAGCTATACTGCTAATGATATGTTGATCAGACTGAAGGTCCACTATTGAAGCTATACTGCTTATATTATGTTAATCAGACTGAAGGTCAACTATTGAAGCTATACTGCTAATAATATGTTAATCAGACTGAAGGTCAACTATTGAAGCTATACTGCTAATAATATGTTAATCAGACTGAAGGTCCACTATTGAAGCTATACTGCTAATAATATGTTAATCAGACTGAAGGTCAACTTATTGAAGCTATACTGCTTATATTATGTTAATAAGACAGAAGGTCCACTACTGAAGCTATACTGCTAATGGTATGTTAATCAGACAGAAGGTCCACTATTGAAGCTATCCTGCAAATGGTATGTTATCCAGACTGGAGGTCCTCTATTGAAGCTATACTGGTAATGGTATATGTTGTTCAGACAGAAGGTCCTCTATTGAAGTGAAGCTATACTGCTAATGGTATGTTCAGTCAGACAAGGTAAACTATTGAAGCTATACTGCTAATGGTATGTTCAGTCTGAAGGCCCACTATTGTAAGCATGCTGCTAAAGATATTTTGCATTATATTCATAACAAGTACACTTTGTGTTTATATTCTAAATTATACGCTTGGATCTGTGGATTAATTGTGAATGATTTTAACATCAGCACTATGGTGCCATAACACTCTTACTATGGTACCATAACACTTACTGAGTGATACTGCTTTGAATCAAATGCTTTAATGGTTCTCTATTTATGGTTTCTCGGGAATCTCATACCAACAACTTAGGTCTCACAATTCTCAGACCATTTCTTTATCATAAGTTGCTCATCCTTTCCTGTTGAGGTTATTTGTTTCTTCAGTACTCTTATAATGATTGTTGTGTGCTTTTTTACAGTCGCAATGATGTTATGTGCTTTTCTACTGTCATAATAACTGTTATGTGCTTATTACATGTATCAGAAAGATCCCTGGTATGCATCCAACAAATGCTTTTAGGACTGAATAGGCTAGAATGAATTTGGTTAGGCGCACAACATTCAAACAAAAAATGATGGTATCCTCGCAAACTGCGGTACTTCCACATCACATAGAAATATGTAAACTAGAGGCTAGCTTTCCACACTTATGAAGTTAAAAATGCAATTGGTGGCATTCTTGAGCTGTGTTTAAGGCAACACAGTCCCTGTCCTTCCCATGCATATGTACCAGTCTGACGTCATTCTGGTGTATTTACTTCTATTACTCTAAGCTACTGTAGTTCCATGACAGGTACAATTTCAATATGGTCTATGTTTACGACAAGCCTATAAAAAGTACCAAAATTTTACCAAATTAATTTATAATCACAAATAGGCAGAAATTGATGTAAAAGCAATAAGTTTTAAGCTATTTTTAGATGTTAGGATTACTCTGTATCAACCGTGCAAAGTTTTGTGGCATAATTTACATCACTCCTGTACCTGATTCACCTGGTACAGTAATGTTATATGGCCTAGGTGGCTACTGTAAGTATAACATAGGAATAAAGTTTGGAGATAAAGTATGTCGGCCTATGTAATTCCATCAACTTTTCACAAAACAGCTTGACATATGCTCTACATCAATATTTTGCTAAAGCTTCTTTCTCAGAATTTCTCTGCTTTTATATGTAAACATTCACAGTAATTGTAGAAATGTAAGCTTCTTACATGATCCGAAGTCCCTTTGCAGACAGTTTGTATTTGCAGGCCTAACTTCGATAATATTTTTCCAATTGATATTGAACGTAGGATAGGCGGCACATAGGAATTTTGGGCAAAGAGGTTGACATTTCTCTTCTTATATCTAAAACAATATCGAGCATTCATACGAAATATGGCCAAGTTTAACAACACGAATAACTTTACTTCACCTTATGCTAAAGATTGAAGGTGAATGGGTGAGTTTGGATACATGTTTAAGTAGCTCAATTTATGACCTATTTTAACATTTTAGAAATGCATGTCTGCGAGGAGGTTTGCACCAGTGGTGGTAATGGTACTGAGACGGGTAAAAGAACCGGTATCGGTTCATCCTGGTACCCCTCAACCCTATGCACTAATGTTACAAGCACCTAATGTGTGTCTGTTACATGAATAAGCTACACCTAGTCTACTAGGTTCTTGAACAGGGCATAGATAGGGCCATTTTGATGTTCATATGTGTGATATTCAAAGATAATAATTTTCAGATATGTAACAGTTCTGATAAATTCAGGTAGTACAAGGTGATACTCAGTAATTTGTGAGATAACCAGTAGTAGTAGTAATAAACAGCCATGCTTTGGTAGTGAGTAGTATCAGTACTAAAATATCAGTACCAACATGAAAGCTGCAAAACCATCAAAGCCTATTAGCTCATCTGAATTATTTGAAAATGATAACTATGTTTACCAAGCTATACAGTCATTCTGCCTTGAATGTAATCATTACAATGCACACGCCAAGCGCACAGCCTATCTGCTTTTAAGGTAAGCATTAACATACATACCAAGCATACAGGCATTCTGCCTTGTCTATAACCATTACTGATAGTAAACCTAACAAACATGCAGCCATTCTATCTTGCCTGTAACCATTACCAAGCATGCCAAGCATAGAGCTGTTCTATCTTCCCTGTAACCAATACTAAGCAAACCAAGCATAGAGCTGTTCTATCTTGCATGTAACCATTATTGAGCATACCAAGCATAGAGCTGTTCTATCTTGCATGTAATCATTACTAAGCATACCAAGCATGCATAGAGCTGTTCTGCCTTGCCTGTAGCCATTACTAAGCATGCCAAGCATAGAGCTATTCTATTTGCCTGTAACCATTACTAAGCATACCAAGCACAGAGCTGTTCTGCCTTGCCTGTAACCATTACTAAACATACCAAGCATAGAGCTGTTCTGCCCTGCCTGTAACCATTATGTACCAAGCACAGAGCTGTTCTGCGTTGCCTGTAAACATTACTAAGCATACCATGCATAGGGCTGTTCTACCTTGCTGGTAACCATTACTAAGCATACCAAGCATAGAGCTGTTCTGCCTTGCCTGTAACCATTACTAAACATACCAAGCACAGAGCTGTTCTGCCTTGCTGGTAACCATTACTACGCATACCAAGCATAGAGCTGTTCTGCCTTGCCTGTAACAATTACTAAGCATACCAAACATAGAGATGTTCTGCCTTGCCTGTAACCATTAATATGCATTCCAAGTATATAGCAATTCCACCTTTGCCTTAACTTTTTCTCAAATCCATTCAATATCAGGCAATATTCAACACTATTACCATGGTGGCTACTTACAATCTGGTAAGTTATAACAAGTTGCACAACAGGTAATGCATAAAAGACAGCTACGGTGACCAGGTTCCATGGATACTTCTTGAATTTCTTCTCTCGAACATGGCCCTCTTGCCGAGTTGTGTCAGACAAAAAGAGTTGCTTCTAAAGAAAAATAAAACAAAGGCTTGAAACAAATCACAATCATCTTGATAGATTTCCTATATACAACACCAATGAATCTAGCTGTACAACACCAATGAATTTAGCTATACAACAAAGAGGAATCTAGCTATACAACAAAGAGGAATCTAGCTATTCAACACTGATAAATCTAGCTATACAACACCAATGAATCTAGCTATATGACAATGATTAATCTAGCTATACAACACCAATGAATCTATAAGACACCAATGACTCTATACGACACCGATGAATCCCTACAACACCAATGATTCTACACAACACAGATAAGTCTATAAAATACAGATAAATCTATACAATACAGATGAATTCACACAAAGCTGATGAGTCTATACAACAAAGACAAACGTTCATACTTAGATGAATTACTGGGCTAAAAAAATCTACATAAATGATACGTACGGATGCTCACAAAGAAAAAAAAATAAAAGACAAAAAACAGTAAGAACACTGCTGCAATGATTACACTATTTTCTACAAAGCTTACTGCATTGTTACTTAACTTTCTTCAAGTACAATGCACAGATACTCTTCTTTTAATTTACAATAAGTAATTGTTAACAAACTAGGCATGTGTATTGTCCTAGTCTTTATGGTGAGCATGATTTGGCCACGGTCATTCAAAATGTCCCGTCTTATCAACCATGAGACATTTGATCATTTATGAGTGATTTACATTTCAGATTTCACTACAGAGATTTCCATAATTTTTCAGCTTCCTTCAAAACAGACATAACAAAGTTATTGCAGCAAAAATTGTCTATTTGTGCTTGAGTATGCTAATCCAAAGTATTTACTGCCATGCGATTAGTAAAAATTTTTAGCAGCGTCACTATAAAGTTGGCACACTCTATGGGAATACTATATACACATTACTTTGCTAGAGGGTAAAACAGCAAAAAGCCATCTGTTTCATATTTATTCCTTTTGAAATATGGAGAGGTCGTGAGAGATGTTTTAAATTCAAATCAAAGTAAAAAGTTTAACGAATGTCAAAGAAAACACTTTGGTCTTGTAAATGATGTGAGGGTGAAGGAAATCTCTTGATAAACAGCAAAGGCAGCCTGAAGAGCAAAATTTAATTTTGGCCCAATTTTGGTATAAAGAATTTCTTTTTTTTTATTGAAGAAAGATAAGGAGAGTACTCTTCTCATATGAAAGGCTATTGGTACAATCTGACTGCAATGGTTTCCTGTGCTATATCTTCCAAACAAGCCTAGCCAAAGTGAGGCACAAGTCAACTGCAATGGTTTCCTGTGCTATATCTTCCAAACAAGCCTAGCCAAAGTGAGGCACAAGTTCAATTAGGCTCCCAGAACAGTTATATTTTAACAACATATCTTTCAGCTTACATGTATGAAACATTACAATAAAAAAAAAAAAGTAATCAACAAATTAATTATCAGTTACTTAGTTCCAACCTTTGAGAGATAAACTGTTTTTTCGTGTTCAATATCTTCTAATGTATCAAAACCATCAAAGGCATCAACAGATTGAGTATCCTCATCAGTATCTTGCAGTGGTGGTACTCCACTAGATAAAGACACAGAACGTAATATAGTTGACCTGTTTTCACCTTCATTAGATGCTAAACCAGCACCAGAGTCTGTAAAGAACAATTGAAACCGTAAATTACAAACTCGCTCACAGCCAATAAACATGGCGGAAGCACACAAACAGTGACCAGAAGCAGACCATTAAATTATAATTGATATTAATTCTGAAACTAATGGATGCAATAACTGAGCTGGATATGGCTTTGACACATTCTTTGGAACATCTAATGCATACTACAAGTGACATAGACCTAGTTAATCTTTAATGTATTCAAGCAGGATGTGCTGTTATTCCTGCATTTTCCAAAGTACACCAAAGGACTCCTTATACTTCTTATAGTTGCAGAAAGTTATAAAACTTCCTGTACAGGTATATTTGTCCACGTGTAGCCTAATTCCTAAAGGAAATGCTTTTGCGTAGGCGTTTTGTTGTAGCAGTGTTCACATGGAAGTGCCGCACATTTACCACAGGGTCCAGTTCCGCTAATTTTTACCTGAAAAAACTAAATCGCTCTTCTTTCTACCATAATTAACACTCTGATTAATGAAATTTTTAATGAAAGAAACCTGGCACGGCATGTTATTATCCACATTGGTAGAAGATCAAACGTAAAGGCTATTTTTATTCCTTCAAACAGCACATCCTACTTTAATTCTGACACCTTAAACTAATGCATGCTTTAACTGGGACAGATAAAGCTGATCTTTGACCTATTTATTCTAACATCTAATGGATACTATAATTGACATGGACCTAGTTAATCTTTAATGTATTAATTCTGACACCTTAAACCAATGCATGCTTTAACTGGGACAGATACAGCTGATCTTTGACATATTTATTCTAATATCTAATGGACACTTTAATTGACATAGACCTAGTTAATCTTTAATGTATTAATTCTGACACCTTAAACCAATGCATGCTTTAACTGGGACAGATACAGCTGATCTTTGACATATTTATTCTAATATCTAATGGACACTTTAATTGACATAGACCTAGTTAATCTTTAATGCATTAAGTCTGACACCTTAAACCAATGCATGCTTTAACTGGGATGGATACAGCTGATCTTTGACATATTCTAACATCTAATGAACTGAACACTATAATTGACATGAACATAGTTAATCTTTAACATCTTCAATCTAACACACTAAATTAATGGATACTAGAACTAAGATGGAAATAGTTAATCTGAAAGGTGATAGTTGTGACACCTTAAACTTCTACGCTTTAATAACACCTTAAAGTGATGGTGTGAGTTTGAAGAAACTGACATCCAACTATACTGTCATTCACTTGAGTGTACCACGTAAGTAATTAGGGAACACTTCAGAGGTGCAAACTGTCAATTCCATCAGAAGTCTTTGAATTTTAGCAGAAATATCAACCAAACATGGGGAAATCTAGAATGTGCTGCAGACAAAACTTATTCAGTCTCACAGTGATATTTGCTTGAACAGGCTTATGAAAATGAAACACTAGGACCTACTGCATATTTACTACACAACAACCTCTTGCAGTTGTACACCACGACGTACACAAACAGCAGTAGCACATGTGTTGTATACAGTGTGTGCTATTACACCTACATATAGTACCATATCATTGAGTATTGCCATAACATGACTGTACACTACACCGAACTTGATACTTGCAATGTTACAGATTTTTGTACTTTCATTTATTCTACTACAGAAGCAACAAGTTCCTAGCAAGCAACCTGGTAAGAGAATTCAAGGCTTTCAGTGCAGAGAATGCAATAAAAAACAGAAGATTTTACCCAGCACAGAACACACAACATTCCTTAGTGTGAGGAATATTGTAGGTGTTGGTCAGCACTCATAAAAAGAACTCATATTTTCCAAAGAACTGTTCAAAATTTCATAGATGTATACCATTACAGCAAGTTTTAGAAACTTTCGTCATTTTTGGTCATTATGCAAGTCACTAATGAAGTATTGGGGAGAAGAGTAAAGCATAAGTAGCAAAATGGCTATGTTTCCAGCTTATTCAAACTCACACCATCACTTTAAACTAATGGAAGCTGTAATTGGTACAGCAGTTTTTGAATGGGCAAAGTCTAATATATACACATTGTACTGAACATTGGATTTCAAGTTTATCAAATTTAGATTTTGTAATAAAATTTGACTTGAAGTAGCATGGGGGCCCATGAGTCCATCACCTAACAAACATTTTAATCCTTAAAATATGAAAACATTATTATAATAAATGTAACTTGATAGAGGTATTCATAAATCTGCCTTTATCATTCTTATACCTTTTGCTTGTGTTAAAAATGAGTAAGTACTTGGAAATATATCTTGAATTTAACATAGCTGTACATAACACTAGGCTTATGATGGAACCTTGAGTCGATCATGTCAGAAGAAGACCAATCAAAATACTGTGTATTATCAAACAAATACGTAATAATAATGTCAAAAACAGTAAAAATGTTGTCTCTTCTATCCAAATTTTGAATGAGAGTTTTACCAAAAATATTCTGGTGGATATTTTGGTACAATTTGAAATATGATAGTCAGCAACATTGCTGAAACTTAAAAATTTGACTGTGAGTAAACTGCTTCCATGGAAATGAAAAATAACACGACAAATACTTGTTTTTGATGTTGTCTTAAGTAAATATGATGCTTTGGAATTCCTTTGAGTCCACACGGCCTCACTGAAGTTTAGAATGCATTGATTGACTCAAAGTACTGATCGACTCAAGGTACACCTAGTATTCTGGAATAGCAGGTATATTGATGGCAGTTGTAATTATAGTCTGTAAAGATAATAAATATTACTAACGTTGGACTTGACTCCTATATAGCTGTTGCTGTATTAAAAGTGCAATATTGTCATATTGGAAAATTATATATCTAAGCTAACATACTATATGTCATTGGCACAGGAAAAGGCAGTATTAGAGAAAAATATACATAGCATATAGTCAGTATTAGAGAAAAATATACATAGCATGTAAACATGGCATATTATTATACAACAGAACTACATGTTAATATAATTATAATAGAGACATGTATGTCAATGAAGCAGGTATACTGTATTGTACACAATTACAATGATTCATATATTACCAACTGATCCATAACCAAGTCCATGGCGATTGGTTGTTTCATTACTTGGATTATCTGCAAGAAGAATTGAAAATTACAAAACAATGATAGATATTTACTTAACATTCTCCACATAACATCCGCTCAATTTCTTAATATTCACACTCACCAAAGAAAATTAAGCTCAAAGAAGCACAAACTGCACATGAAAAGAATTTCTTGAATTTAGTGTGTCAAAATAAAGGAACATGGATTTACAACATGGATTATATTTATGCACATACTGGCTAAAATTCAATTTGATGATATTTTACCAACTAGCACACCATAAATTAACATATTAATGTAACTAGCACACCAAAGATTAAAAATATCAACATAATTATCACACCAAAGACTTACATATCAATCTAACGTAAGCACACCCAAGACTAACGTATCAATGTAACCAGCACATCACAGATCAACATACTACTAGCACACCATAGATTAACACATCAATGTGTTAAGCACACCATAGCTTAACATATCAATGTTACTAGCACACCAAAGATTAACATATCAACATAATTATCACACCAAAGACTAAAACATCAATCTAACTTAAGCACACCATAGACTAACATATCACTCTAACCAGTACACCATAGATTAACATACTACTAGCACACCATAGGTTAGCACATCAATATATTAGGCATACCATCCATTGACATATCAATGTGACAAGCACACCATGAACTAACATATCAGTGTAACTAGCACACCAAAGATTAATGCATAACTAGCACACCACAGCTGAACATATCAATGTAACTAGCACACCATGAATAAACATACCAATGTAACTAGCACACCAAAGATTAACACGTAACTAGCACACCATAGACTAACATATCAATGTAACTAGCAAAAAATGAATTAACATACCAATGTAACATGTAACACGTGAACATTTAAATGACAAATCTATTCATACACATTTGATATATCATTATGTAACACATGTTTGATTCTGGGGTTGGGCAGTGTCACGGTACCCAAGTCATTACTGGTATTTGCAGTACCGGCAGCTGAACCTGTTTGGCAGCTGAATCTGTTTTTGTGAGTACCAGTTCTGAATACTTTCTCAGTCTCGTTGAAATTGTCTAAATCAGTCCAGTCTGCGATTTTTTTTTTTCAAAGGTAGCACTAATACTTACATATCAATATCAATATGGACAAAAATCAATTCCAATTCCATTTTAAAACATTTTGTTTCAATGTATCAGGAAAAAATAAAGACAAGATTTCTGAAAGTAGATGTACAGTATTCATAGCCATAAACGATCGTGGTTAACTTGATACACAATAGCAGTTACTGTCTTATGGTTGATAAAGCATCTATTTTGCATTATGATAGCAAAATCATGCTGTGAAAAAATTGCACATGTCTGTGCAAACATTGTCAGCATCTCCAAGATCTGCTTTAAATGAGAGTAAGTTTTGAAAAAAAAATGTCTGTGAATGTGTCTGATGTGTTTACTCTGTCTTTAAGTAAACGCTACATTAACGTTCATCCCCAATTCTACTTGCTGCAATGTTCCTTGCCTACAGAACTATTTGGTATACCTGTAGCAACAGTAACTTGAAATTTTGTGAAATCACTGCTTACTGCATTAATTACACATACAATCGGGCTGTTGCAAAGACATGTTCCCTGTACATGCAATATGTACAGTATGTTGTCAACCACACATAGCCCTCTCAAGTAAGGAAAGTTGCTACAGCAATAAAAATGCTTAAGTTAAATGGCCTTACCTCAGCTAAAATAAATGTTACCACATCATCTTCAATACTGATTATTCTTACATGTAACCATCATCAAATGGCAGGAGAACATAGACTTTATCAGTACTCTGTCATCAATTAAGATCTGATACATTCTGTAACAACCCTGAAAAAGTATGCATTTGTTTTCTTTGTAACAAAATAGTGAGGAATCCAGATCCAAGTGGCAATTTGCAACCACTAACTTGAGCAAGTTAAGTGGTCAGTGCTGAACACATTGAGGGGAGGGGGGGGTGAGAATGGAAGATAATAGGATGTTTAATGTAGGACATTTACAAATGCCTTTTAAAGAGTGCCATTTTAAGAGTGAATTCTTTTGCCCATCCCCTTGTGGCTATGAGCAAATATGATTGAGCTTGGTCTCAACTGCATTGATTTAAAGAATTTGAAATTGTGTTGGTCTGTGTGACACTGTTATATATGATGAAATATTCTCCACAATTTTTTAAGTTGAATGTACAAAACTTTTAGTGTAAAATGTGCCATCCTGTTCCTGATGACCAAATATAATCTTAGCAATATATTAGACACCATATAGCACATTTTCAACCAGTTTGGATCAAAATTTACTTAAAATCTTAGTCAATTCTGTTCCTCTACTGTAAATGTAAGGCACATCAGTTAGTAATACATGTATTGGATAGGCTCTATCTCAGTACATACATTTATATGTTAGGCTACAGCAAAAGTCCCAAGTCAATCTGGACGAAAATATCTCATAGCAGGAAACCTTCCAATTGTAAAAGTTTGTGAAAATATTGCGGAATATTAGTTTAGGGTCATTTGCACATGTCATGTAAATGTTTTGGGTATTTCTGACCGACTGAGGTATTTCTCAATACTTTCGACATTCGATCCTGCTTTCCTCAGCAGGTGATAGTAGCTACAGTACAAATTATACACAGACAATACAACTTGTGAGATGCGACAATGGTTTTTGTGACTGAAATCTTTTACTTTAGGGAGTCTAAAACCTTAACAGCATTATCGCAGTTTGCATCAACAGAGAGTTGTCTTTGGAATAAACGTTAGTTAGGCATTTGTTTCGACCATGCTGCTTCGATTTAGTGCCGTAGCATGCATGCACAATGTACACTGTGTGTTGGCGCAGCGCAACAGCATACTACATATGTACTTACATGTGCAGTGCAGGCTCAAAACTGTAGATGAAAGCCTTATTCATCGGCTATTTTTTCTTCCCGTTAATATCACTGATGTTTCTTTTTGGCGAGAATTATTATAAAATGCTGCTTCAGTTTTTTACCAACACACATATTATCCAACTTGTAGAAACGAGGTGACAACATGCACGCATGCACCCGTCTTTTTGTTATTCTCATGTACCTTACATGGTGGCAAGGATAGCCATATTGGCCTTTCAACTGTTTTTCTAGGTAGGTGTGGGGTATTGTGGAATATTCCTGGTTCTCTCACTTTGTTTTAGTCTTACATTTATAGTTACTTATTTTAATGTTCCATTGTGGACAACTTTTTTCTTTATACTAAACTGCTAATTTGTGTTTGATGTGCCCTGCAGGGTGCACAGTTTTTGCAGAAACAACTTGAAGCACTGGCTTGGAATTTTCTGTAATTCCCAATCACAGACTACTCCAATGACATACTTCTGAATACTGCGTGTATATACTGCAACCAGTGGTGCACATCTGATTGGCCAATGAAGCACAAGCCATTGCATGAAGGTAAGAATATGTTACGAGTCTAGTTACATACTCTCTGGTTGACTAACTTTCCTGAAAGAGTGAGCGGGTGTCAACACTGGTTTCTTCACATGGCTTTACTCTTTACTGGTATTGACCTCCATTAATATCGATAACATTCTTGCACTTTTTAAGATACACCTACATACTTCATGTGACATCTGTGCAAGCTTCGCTTCTGGAGCTATCAAGTTTACAACTGGTTTTCACAATTTGACCCTGTTGACCCCAAAATAACTTTGACCTCCACCAAAACCAATAAGATTTTTCTACTCAATGTGGTGAACCCACATACCAACTATGAGATTTTTCCAAGCTTCACTTCTGGAGATATCGCGTTTACGAGTTTTTCACAATTTGACCAACTGTTAACCTCAACTGACCTTTGACTTAGACCAAAAACTATAGGGTCCTTGTACTCAATAAGGTACACCTATATACTATGTATCAGACCAGTCAAAGCTTCCCATCTTGAGATATCATGTTTACAAGATAAGCATCATCACAATCACACATACACATGCACCCCCAACCCACCCACACATACACCGCTGCAGGATTACAAACGTTACGATTATCATCGAAACCAAAAGATGTTCATTATCATAATACCACCCCCCCCCCCTCCATTTATCCATTTAGGACAATCACAGCCAAATTTTTTTTTTCCATATGTGAACTTCAACTGTCTCCTACATCTGGGGCATAACTTTTTAGGGATACTTGGTACACCCTTTACTACAGTAGTCAACAAAAGATGTATCGCACTTGATAATGCACACATGTCAAAATGCCGTTGTGCCCTTCCCTCATGTTCATTTTTGCCGTTGTGCCCTTCATATTTGCTGTTGTGCCCCTCATTTTTAAAAGCTACCGATGGCACTTTTGCCGTGCCCTTTTTGAAGCTTATGTCAAGCCCTGATCCTGCAGCTACAGCGTTCCCATGTAATCCAGTTTTATCCATTACTCAATCAATGCGTTTGATATATAGCAGGGTTGCCAGGTTATCTATGGCGAAACCGGTAAAACTGCTGGCCAAATTACATGAAAATATGCCAAATTAGAACAAGCTCTTACTTGAACTCTAATCATGTACAGAGTAACACTTGTCAACATTTCAAACACAGGGCATTGCATACAATAACCTTGGGTGACTATAAAAATGGGGGAAGAAAGAAGAGTCTCCCTTGAAATTTTGTGTGAAAAGGGGGTTTTGAGTCAATTTTCATTATACCAAAAGAAAAATGCCAAACTTCCATTTGCTGTGCACTTTCAATTTTACCTGCCAACAAAGGTAAAAAAAGGAAAAATTTGCCATTTTGGGTATTTAAAATGCCAAACTGGCAATCATGGCTTATGTTGGTTACAACCGAATGGACAGGCATGCCTGCTGAAATCACAGAACACAACATTAATTCCCAACGACTTTCACAGGGAGTGCACTCAGTGAAAGAAAATTTTTCCGCACTAATCCTGCTATGGATTGTGACAAACGAAACACCTTCTACATCACTGAATTAACCTCACTATAGTAATGAAAATTTCATTCACATAAACGCACAATTTGGGAAGTTCCATGATGCATGATCATAAACAACATTCCTGTCCTTACATCCAAATATGAAAGTAAGTTCTGCCCTCCACTTACAATTTAAACTCATGATTAGCTGTCAAAAATCGGGGGAAGTAACGTAAACGAATTGATCTATGAACTTGTACACATTAACATTTACTTCAAGGCTGGCTGTCAGTCATTCAACATTGGAGTCTTGGGGGGGGGGGGGGAGGCATAGACAGCTTATTCAGCTTGGAACTAAGGTGGCAAACAACAGGTGAAAATTTTCCTGTTGAGAGAGGACAGTGATTTGCTCGCTTCCATGCGATAAAAGTACTGCGCCATGCAGATACAGTAATGTGTGTTTAATGACCCATAGACCTTGTATCGTTGTTTGTGTGTATAATCAGCAGTGGCAGGGATTTGCTTTTATTTCTGGAGAAAGTTTCAACAAGACAAAACACCTTTTGAATGATTTTATGTGACAAAATAATTTGTAAGAAATGTACAGTAATCAGATCATCTGGCTTCTAGGTGGCAAATGGCAAGTGGGTATGTTGCCACATGATCACATCAGCAAATATTTGGTCTCATATGCAACCAAATTAGTTGCTGTGTACAGTAATACTCTCAAACCCTGCTGAAGCTGCACAAATGAAATATTTTACTTTCCCCTGCTGTTTTGTGATTTTTTGTCAATGCATTTACTTGAAGACATGAATACTACGTGTGCTATATGTGCTATATACAGTTACTGTATATAGCACACAACTTATTTTTATCACTTTGAACATGTGGTCAGTAGCAGTGTTTCAGTATATACTAGTACTGTTGTGCTGAGAGGACCAGTACTGATTTTCTTGGTACCACCAACTCCACTTGAAAGAAAAACCATAGAACAGGGCATAGCAATAAGGCATAAAAATATAACCACCATAGTGACTG
This sequence comes from Stichopus chloronotus, assembly GCA_021234535.1. Lineage (NCBI taxonomy): Eukaryota > Metazoa > Echinodermata > Holothuroidea > Aspidochirotida > Stichopodidae > Stichopus > Stichopus chloronotus. Next base: position 7,810,458 of record CM037842.1, read on the forward strand.
TCACACCTGCAACAGGCCATATAGCAACAAAGAGACATACCAACAATTAATGGTGACAAGATGTAAAAATGATAATGACAAATGTAGACCATAAAGACACATTATAATAGAAATGTAGCAAGATAACACCATAGCGACAACCACAGTTGCCACCATAGCAGCAACCATAGTAGCAAACATAGCAACAACCACAGTAACAAACATAGCAACAACCACAGCAACAAACATAGCAATAATAAAGATGACAAGTTCAGTTTTGGTAAAAGCTGGAGATCCCACACTGATTAATTTAACATCTCAACTGTAAATTCACACTCACCAATAAGCATCCTGCTAACTTCTCAAAAGCCACCAGAAATGGATGACACATTGGAGCATGTGATGTTGATGACACACATGAAAAAAATGGAGAATACTTACATTTATTACACATGACATGTGAGAGCATGTAATGCAGAGGCAAACCCTTCACCATGTTAAAATATAAGCAATAATAGTGAGAAAATTTTAGAGAACTCTTTGATATTATCAAAGGTGAAAATCAACGGATACAATTAACACTCAAAATATACACAAATACATACATGCATATGTATATGTATCTGATTATTCATATCACTGACTGGTATATAGGTTTACATGTATCTACATATTCATATCACTGACTGGAGTATAGGTTTACATATATATTTATATCACTGACTGGAGTATACGTTAAAATGTTTCATATCACTGACTGGACTATACGTTTAAATATATCTGATTATTCATATCACTGACTGGAGAATAAGTTAGTATGAATAATGGTATGACAGAATCCTTTTGGAGACACCAGCTATGGGGTGATTGTTGATGGTATTTTTGATATTACAAGAATTTAAAGCAATTCTGTCTTAGCTTGTCCATCAGAGGGAATTCCTATAAGCTAGTCTTCTGCCACCTACCAGTAGCAGGTTGGAGAAGAAAAATTTTCTGTTCCACTGCATTTGGTTATTTTTTTGTCTCTCCCCGGCCATGGTCATTCCCTGTGCATACACCGTGATCAGATAGAGGCACACCTCTCAATAGTGCTGGACAGTATCACATGCTTGGATGGGTCTCTGAGTCCACAGACCTTGTGGTTGACTATTTATTTATCTATGGATAAACTCTGCTACATTTTTTTTTTTTTTGAGTAGGTGTCTATCGTATGTCACACTTTTATCAATCATCATGTTTACTGTTTTATTATCAATTTATGACAGACAGATTAACCCATCAAATATGTATAATCAAAGAAATAAACTGAAGAGAAGACAGTCAGATTGGCTAGAATTATTAGAGGTTGCAAGCCTATTGCTTCAGACATTCAAAGAACATGCTAGTAGCCTAGCCCAGTAATGAACAT